>KZ308234.1:1068694-1232164 GCA_000376725.2 Ladona fulva | reverse complement strand
TCGGACTAGTCAGCTGCATGGAAAACATAATGTCCGTAACCAGGAAAATACCGAACGAGGATAGTAACATTGTTAAAAACAATCACTTAGAAACCCCGGTTGTTATGGCAACAAAATAAGGAATTAGTTACCATGGAGATCCTTTAATACATATATTTTTCTCGTATTCATTTACGCAAGCAAGAAAGAATTTAAATCACGAAACATCGTCATTTCCGCCGTAAAATGTATCCAGCAGCTTCGAAATAGAAACACATTATCTCCCTCTTCCATAAATACATCTGCATCGACTTCTAAAAAAAATCACTCACCCACCCACCCAATCGCCTTTATCACTCAATTAATCAAATGACGTCTTCGGAAAAGGGATCGCACTTTTTGACCCAATTCCCGGGCGAACTTCAATTTTCCAGACCCTTATTCGCAACCGAAACATCCGCGAGATGAATAGGCAGGTGGCGCTGCCAGCAGCTGATTCCCGGTCTGATCACTCGGCGAGGAGACAGGTGTCCGTGTCAGCAATCATACGCCGAGATCATAATTTGCGAGGCGAAACAGTGGCGGGGATGCAGCTTCCGAAATGCATGGCAAGGAGCCAACCGAGATTAATATTAATGAGAAGACCTGATCATTTCTGAGGATACTTGATACTGCGGAAACGAGATTTTGACTGAGAGATACGAGCTGTGAACCTCGGTTCCTTAAATTAACCGGGGTACTTATCAAATTTCACTTATCCTGTTATACGCTGACAGAAAAACGCAAAAATGATTCGATTATCAAAAGGAATGCGGTAACTCATACGGTAACTAACGATTGCGCAACAATCGGTTACTAATTTCAAGACATTGTATTCTACACTCAATGAACAATCCCATTGAGAGGAGTGGGGTTGCTAGGGAATGCAATTGTGGGTTGATTACAATGGAAAAAGGAGAGGGGAAGACAAAGTTGTTAGATGACATAAAAGGTTGAGTAAGTTACCAGGAAGCGAAAGAAATTAGGGATTATTAGGGCACATGAACCTACAAAAAGGTAGCACACTTATGTATATTCCATGATCGGCAATAACATACTTGCATACATTAAAACAACTGAAGGAATATTTGCGGAGTTTGGCGGCATCCGGACAAGGTGGCGAGAAAACTAGTTAAGCATTCAATCTTTAAACATTTACATACTGACCCAGATAGTTGACGGGGGCGTGTGGCAGGGGGTGCGCAAATACCGATATCCCTATCTAACTGCCATTAGCTTCTCTAATGGTCCGCGGGGAAAACAACCAGAAGTGGCTACCCGCCCTGGCGATTGTTTTCTAGCAACGCTTTCTAGTTCTTGCTCGAAGCTCGGCTTGAATAAAATTAGCTAGTAGAAAGAATCTAGGCAACCATGCATACTTCATGAGAAGTTTATGTTTGCAACACTCTTAAGGATTAACAAAGATAAGCTGTAATACTGTAAAGAATACCCTTGAATACGTATATAGATTCTATAGTTGAATTCCGAAATTATTTTGGTCGGACTAGTCAGCTGCATGGAAAACATAATATCCGTAACCAGGATACGTAACGTAATACTGAACGAGGATAGTAACATTGTTAAGAACAATCACTTAGAAACCCCGGTTGTCATGGCAACAAAATAAAGAATTCGTTACCATGGAGATCCTTTCATAATGAAATGCTGAAATGATTCCAACAATTGAAGGATGGGAATAGCTTAACATTGCAGAAGATGGAAGGGTGTGCAAAATGAGTACGTTTTCCTTCTGGATAAATTTCCACAATATAAGAGCAACCTACTCAAAAGTAAACTCAATTACTCGCAAAATATCCTTCAAATTATAAAAAATGAGGAGGGCTCAAAATTGCTGATATAAATTGCAATTCTGAGTCAACAGCACACTTTCTAATTCCGTCTTTCGAAGTCATGAGAGCATGTTTCTCCTCAGAGAGATGATTTTACAACTTCCTGATGCGACACGCTCTGCCTCGATAAGGAAACATACGGTCGACTTAGCCTCCGCCCACATTAAAATACGGAAGGAAAAAATGAGATTCGAAAGTTGTAATACCTACGCATTCTAATTATCCAGCCTACGCGCGACATTTCCCTTCGACGGGAGCTATAAACAAAAACATGTACTCCATTTAAAATCTGAAACCGATAAAATGCACGTGGCGTGATGAAATACACGCGACACGGAAACCAACGTGAAAGATGCAAGATGGTTGAACTTCATTTTACACTATTTCATGCCTGCTGAAGGTATATAGGCAAAATGCAAGGTGAAAGACATAGAAAAAAGATGTAAGTTGGGATAAAGGGTGGGGTGAGTTGCCAGGAAACGAAAGAAATGGCACTAAATATGGGATGCTAATTTGCCTACCAAAAGGTAGAACAGATCTTATGAAGATAAATACGTTATTTACTAAGGCGTCGCTATGGACATGTTTAATGCCGTCAAAATGTGCCACAAACCGGAAATATTACAACTAACAACCATTAGGAACACCCATATATTTACATTAGAAACACACAACGTTTGAATTTCGTTATCTTTCAAGTAGATTTAACGTGAATTTCAAATTTAACAGAGTCGATTGTTGCAACAAAAGGCAGTTTCCTCGCAACTATCATTTTACTAGACATGCGGCTTCTCGTACGTACGTGCAAAAACAATATAAATAATAATAATTTCGTCTGTATTTATTGGAGAGAGGCGATGTTTACCATTCGTACATTAAACCCCTAATGAAAATACAACACCGGCAACACCACAAACATCCATGACCAGGATTCGAACCGGGAACCTGTGTTGCTAGGTTAGCATGTCAACAATGCTCCAAGGATAATCTAAAAATAATTATCTGTAACGAATTCGTATATATAATATCTGTAACGTTTATAATACCGAAAATACTGAATAAATAGTAGTATTTTTAAAAGTGCTCCGACGGCTAAGGTAATTTCGCACGTAGGCACCACCGAGAATCGAACCCGGGACCGCTTGAAGTCGAACGCGTTGCCCACTTGGCTATCCCTAAAAAAATATGCGGTAACAATAAGCTTATTATTATGCACAATAAAGTTTTTCTTGCTTATTGATGTAGAAGTTTACAGTATCTACCAGTATCCAAGCAACGAGTCGATTGTTGTGAACTGAGATGGTTTTTTCACATGCTTACTGTATCAATACGGCACAAGACATGCTTCAGGAGTATAAATTACAAAAGTATTTTCTAAAAAAATGTTTCCAAAAACCTGGATGATTACTCCGTAGATATTAATGACAATGGAACCTCCACCTGATCACAACAGTTTAACAAATCTTCCCATACCCTTCCCTTTCCTCCCGCTTGGCAGACAGACGCAGAAAACGCCCTACCAGGAAGAAGGGGGAACCAGCAAAACGAACGATTAATGAATGAATGAAGTTTCTCACAGTTGGGACGATGGTGCTATGCAAATGCAATTCATGCTCCCCCCTTCTTAACTGTTACTTCACAATTGGCTTATCTCTTCCCGCTCGAGAACAGTCCAATCAACCACTTGACCCTCACCTTTATCCGAATCTCACGCAGTGATAATTTAAAACGCTCATCAAACGTATCGTTTTGCAAACAGGAAATACAACCCCCAACCTTTTCGTCCACACACTAATTAAAAGGAAGCGAGACCGAAATGTTTAATAAGCAACACCCCTTTCCCTTGCTTCAATTGGCGACTCATGACGTCATAGACCATGTTTCTCAAACTTTTCGACAAATTTCTTTTATAATTGATACGTAATTTTAACCTCGTGTTTACACTTTTGATTTACTAGGAATCCCAAAAAATTGTTGAAATTCAAAAAGTAAGTTACGTTTCGCGAGAAAACAAATTTTTCTAAGCCATTATTCCCAAATTTTAACATTTAACACGGAGTAAAGAAAGATCACAAGGAAACTAATGATACATAAGTTCTATGCGAATTTTTTACCGGTTCCAAACGGAAAATATTTTACCGGTTACCGTCTCTTTTCAACAATTTTAATAGTTATAATTTTAGCCCAATGATAATTATTATCAATAATTACTATTGTCATAATTTACATTGACAACTACTGTTATCATCTACATTGATAACTAATGTTATAATTTACATTAACAATTATTGTTATCATTTAAATTAATAATTATTGTTTAAATTTACATTGACAACTATTGTTATCGCTTTCGTCTGATGATAACAATTGGTTTCAACATTATTACATCTATTGTCTTCATTAATTGAATGACGAAAATACACTATTAAAGCCTATCTAATCATGAACAGCACCAACCTATGCTAGGCTCGGGGAAATTTACATACTATCTACAGCATACATGTGCATTCTAATAGAAAAATATTCGTTATTTTAGGTAGCAAATTGCAATCGGTAATGTTTCAGAGATCGCCTCTAAATTTCTGTCAGTCTTTGGACTTTAAAAACGATCTTTAAAATGTAGAATGATAAGGCTGATGGAAATCAAACCATCCGCTATAATAAATCAAAATGGCGTTGAAAATGTCTTGGAAATGAACCAGTTCTGGAGATCGCAATCGGCACTCAAATCCCCGTTGAATCTACCGAATTTCGAAATCTACAGTAGAGGGCATTACCAGTGATGGCGAATCCTCGATTCCTGACACACCCCACGAAGGATTGCTCTATAAAGAAAAGCCCCCATCTAACCGTCGAACGTATGCTAGAAAACCAATTACTCGCGCATGCGCAGCTCGCTCTCGGAATCTCGCATCTCCAAACATTTGCACGCGGCCCAGCTCGTCGAAGTGAGAAATAACGCCCCATTCACGTCGCAGTCCGCAGATGGCACGGGCTGCACCGAGGAGGATATCGTTGGCGAAACTGAGTTGTGGCAGCTGAGGTTCGCGGGGGAGGACTAGGGACACAATCACGTGGGGGCGTCGTGAAAGGGAAGCGCGGCCTAGGGTTCGATCTGACGCCGACGTGTGAAAGAGTTATTGCTACAGAGACGAAAATAAGCCGGCAACCGAGCCGCATCGCATATCCGAGCCCTTTTATGATAGGTCGCAGCACCTAGGAAACCCGTAACTAACGACAAGATAAAAATAAACAAACGTTCTACACTCAAATGCTGTTTTATGAGTGTTTGTTTACTGTAGTGCCAAACGACTGCAGCGCATAGCAACTGGAGTAAATAGCAACGAAAGTACGTAGCAAAGCAGGCTATCGGTAAATAAGCCCCATTTCACCAAATCCAACGAGATGATTGCGACTAAAAGGAGTGCTTAAGAATCATTTATAGAGATTGGGCATAATCACAGCTTTCAGAGGCGAGGATTTTTTTAACTGTTCGGAGCAGTCTTGTTTTTGTAGCGGCACTTAAATCGCGGAAAGGAGTTCGGGTCAACTTCCGACTTTCGTTTCCTTTCCCGCGCCGCCGCCATTTTCTCCCGCTTTTTTTCAACTCGCTAATGGTTGGCTAAATGAGCGTTAATTTGCTTCTCCCTTAACTACAATGAATTTTCTTCTTTTGAGATTAAAATTTCATCCTTTTAATTCTGGATATGTAATTCTAAAGGAAAAGCGAGAGAGAGAGAAAATAATTTCAGCGAATGGCAAATAAAGTATAAAGATATAAAAACGAACATCAATACCGAGCATAAAATGTTACATACTCGTGAAAACTGATAAGTGTGTAATAAAGTTGTAGCTAGTGCTATTCACCTCAATTTAAGAAATATTTTCATCGGTGCGATAACACTATACGAATAAATTGCGATTTTACTGAATAAATAATCAAGCATTTTCAAAGAAAAATATCTTAAATACGACAAAAATAAATGTATTTGGAGGTGGGCAGACTATCTGGTTGTACAACTAAATTATTTAACAACTGAAACATACATAATTGTTCTCCCTTTCGGTAGATTCATGTGACTTTATATTCCCTATTAAAGGCCATTTCTATCGGTAATTATAAGTGAAATAGTCAGCACAAAAAATTAGGTCAGCTCTTTTGATGCATTGGAATATGAATCTTTCTTAATATGTTAACAATCTGGCAATAGATAAAATACAAATGAAGATATTCATCCGCCAGTTAAAGCAATTGAAACTTTTTGAGAAAACTGATTTCATACATCATCTCAATAAAGTTATGTTCGTCTATAGAAATGGAAAACGCTCATACTATAACTATAAACAATTAATCAATAATAAATTTCAAAAATTAAATTAAAAAATCGACAAAAGGAAGAATAATTAAAACAAGGCCTCTTATAGGGCAACACTTAGTTGCATAATTGCTTTCATTAGCAACATCACCTGATGATGTTGCTAATGAAAACAATGAATGTCGTGAGCCAGTGTATTTATTATGGTATTGTATAAATTAAGGTGTTACGTAGAAAGTCTTCTCGGGTAATCAGCAGGGTGATAGTGATTACCCGAGAAGACTTTCTACATCCCGTACGCCGGGAAAGAACTAAGTCAAATTAAGGTGTTAGTTCTACCATCTTATTTCATTCTGTTATGGCATACCACAAAGTAAAGGGCAAAACCATTAATATTACGTAGTAATCAGCATCCAAATCACTTTGCGAATACAGTGCACTATCTAAATTTTCTCCGATCATTATGAAAAAAAATACTATCAAACCATCTAACTCCATCCTAATATCCTGGTAATCTGTAGCTTTTATTATGTATTCCTTTTTATAGCTTCATTTCATTTTATTACTTTTATTGCTAAATTGACGTAACCAATGGTGATACTGTAAATATCTATGTATTGTGCCTTTTCCATTTCTTTTATTATCTTTGCAATGTTTCTTTTCTTGTATTTCTAATCGATCTCCTGTCCTCATCTTTTTTCTCTCCCTTCTTCTTATTTTTCTCTTTCTTTCATATCAATTTACATTTATTATGCTTTTTTTATTCTTTTCAGTAAGGTTGCAGTCACTTTTCATTTTCTAATTTCCCCCTCTTCTTTAAAATTTTAGATGCTACTGTCTGTAGGTTTCGCAGGTTTTTCACGCCCCCCTTCCTGTGGGCGTTTTCCTGCAGGGTTCTATTTTTTCCTAAGTGCAATAACTTAGGTTTTTTTTAACCCGCAAACACATCTCTTTGTTATTTTTCTTTTATTTTAGCCCCATAAACTATTTCTTTTCATCTTTTATGACATAGGGTTAGATGTAAGAAGAGACTTACTAGTCTCAATCTCGCCCTGAAATAAAGTCGATTTATTATTATTATTATATCCAAACTCTATCTAAGCCCGGAAGAACCTCTCCAATCAACCAACTACAAATATCACGAAGACGACATGCCCAAAATTATCACCCCTTCCTTTCCCTAAGGTGAAATCCACCGGGGACACAGAACACACCACCCTTCACCGCCACGGAACCCCTCTTTTTTTGATAATCGCACACTCCAATTCCCGAATCCTTCCACGCTGTCGCGAGTTCCGCCCGCTCCCCGCGGGAGGTCGCTGTTCTTCCGTTGCAATCATCGCCCAAGTCCGGAACAAGGGGACGAAAATCAATCTGCGAACTGGACCCGTTATCTCCCTTTTTTCTCCTCGGGTAATTATCGCAGTGCGGCCTGTAATGAGTGGCGACGAGGTAGGATCGCTACTGGATTCAAAATCGGTGGCATTCGATCAATATCCTCGGACGCGTCTGTCAGCCCCATTTGATTGGACCTGTCCTCGGCGGAGATACGGCGTCAGCGTTTAAAGTTTTCGCCGCGGTAACACCCCGCCCCTGAAGGCGAAAATTGGACCACCTACGTCACGCTCAGATGCTGCAAATTGCAGCGCGAGAGAGGTGCTGAAATATTGCTGAATCGAGGATTCGCGGCTGACCGTTTCAAGAGCACATTCCGACAGCTCTCGATGGCCGAAAGAAATTTTTCTCCTGGCGACCTTAAGCTTTCAAACATTTACGGTTTTTCGATGGGTCTAGGGGCTCCATCGATGAGATTTTCGAGTGAATTAATCAGGTTTGGAAACATATGTTGTCATGGATGCGATTCGGGTTGCCATAGCATTACTTCCGAAGAATAATTTTACATTAAGTTATGCATCGGTCGCTGAATCCGAGAGACAATAACTGTCGCTATAGTGATTAACAAAGGCGAAAGATATTAGATGACATAAAGGGTGAGATAAGTTATCTGGAAACGAAAGAAATAGCATTGAATAGGGACTATTAAGGGACATGAATCTACCGAAAGTTAGAATACTAAGGAATAACAAGTGAGAAAAATAGCGACATGACTGGGACTCGATCCCAGGTCTCCCACTTTCCAGGCAAGTATTCTAACCATTAAACTACCATGCCGCGTCTCTTCCACATTGTTAAGGAAGACAACAACTATTGTTGTTATGGTTATTTTTAATATCATTGTTAATTATCGCTACTTTCATTGTTGCACACTACTAAGAAGTATAACACCCTGAAAATTGTATAATAAAGCGCAAATCACTGATTTAATCGATAGTTAATCGTACGTTCAGCTGACGAATTCGATAGATTTAAATTCAAGCCATAAAATCAATCAAAAGCCAGGTGAATACCTTCCCAGATACAAATTTTAATGAGGAATTTCGTGGTTTTGGCACGGCAACTTTCACGGTTGGAAGACCACACAGCCACACACACTTATCGGGAAAATTGGGCTACAACCAGGATCGTACAGGAAGAACCAGGGACCTCCTCCAGAAAAGTCGAACGTGCAGCGAATCAGCAGATCAATAACTAAATAATTTCAGAATTTCAATGACAGAAAAATATCAAATATTCCTATTATATTCATACCGAGAACTTTCTCTCGTTTTCTAACTTTTCGTTCGAATGCATTGAGTATACACCGCAACATACATTACATTTAATAGCTTTAAATCTCTCGAACGATGAATGACATGTTAACCAAGTGAAACTTCCTGAATGACAAAGAAGGTTCGCAGATTCCTCAAGAACAGGGAGAACTTTAAAAACTCCATCAAACTTCTTAAGTCACCCTGGAAACGCCACTCACACGATCCCGTTCTGCCTGCGACATGATAGAAAGTGCTACAGAGATGGGAAATTGCGTTCTATTGAAAAAACAAATGCTCAGGAAACTTCGGAATAATCATTCTCGGATAATTACTTTCTCAGTGTAACGAAATCCACAACCTTTCAAAATGAGCGACGTCAAAAATAAAGTTATACGGAGGAAACAGGACGTTATGTAGGCGACGAGTTTTAAATGCACGAAACACGAACAGGAAATCACAGAACATGCGGAGAGGAATCCAATATCACGCAGCGCCGCTAGATAAATTCGCATTTCAAATTCTTTCCTTCCTTACAAAAAACTTGGTAAAAGGAGTTCGCGGAGTTTTTCTACTCAACTCAACTTTCTTACAAAAATAAAAAAAGGTACATGGAAAGCTTTCTAGTTGAATAAGCTGATTAGATTTTTGAAAGTCGCGGGGTGAAATTAAATCAAAATGAGGAGAAATACCTCACTCCTCATCCTGCCTAGTAAGCCTCATTTCCCCTCTCCTAGCTATTCGCAGCTGATGTCAGAGGGAATGAGGTCCTAATTTGCCTTCGGGCTGAATACTTTACATACAGGAGTAATACAGGGTTAAGAATGACGCGTTCGACTTTAATGCCGAGTTAACAATACCGGTCATCGGAATAGGCGTCCGTTAATTTATGCCAATCGATAGTCAAATGACCTGGAATACAATACACTCTTTACTGATGTGATATTAGATGAAAAATGATGAACACACATTCATTAAATTTTCGGTTCCGTCACGTCCGTGTAGGTAAATCAGAAAGGACTGAATTTTATACAATAGGATTCACTTTTCAATTGATAGCTGATCGTCCCATAAAAAGTTACTGTAAAACTCTACCACTAACACGATCCTAAGCTAACTTCATTAGAGCAATGGATTCCAGAAAGTACACCGAATATTATTGAGGAAAAATAGACAAAAATCACGCGATACACAGTAGAATATAACCACATCACGATGGAATAGCAGAATATTACTATAATGTTATGAGGCTAAGCCGTGCATCGCAGAATTGAATTTTGAAAATAGAGTACTTCAAGTATACTAATACTCTACCGAAGGACTAGTGCATTAGTCAAAAGAAAAGGTCCAGGCAGTAAAACTTGCATTGTCATGACGTCAAGTATAAATAGTTACGGTTGTCATGGAAACTAATATTACCGGAAAATCTCTACTTTTCAATTTAATTCCCCCGGAAATAATGTCTAACAATCAAACATACAAAACAAATTAAACTTTTCCTGGAAAGGTGTAAAGAAAACGCATTTTAATAAACAGTAAGCATTAATTAATGCATTAAAAATTCAATTTGGAAATTGGCTGATATTAAGAATGATGACTTCTGTAAAATATAAACCATTTCAATTGAGAGAAGAATAAGACGAAAATTAAAACACAATTGCAGCTACATGGTAGAGGAATCAATCAAAAAATAAGAAGGATATGCATCATTACTAGGTAATATTAGAACTCAAAAAATTTTAAAAAATAATAAATAATCCATGGTAAACACTAGCAAACACGGTCTACATTCCGACAGTATATCACGGTAGCTTGCGAAGAAAACGATAAAAAAGAAATACCTCGGATAAAATCATCTCGTAAAGAGCAGGATTTCGATGTACTGCGCAGTTTCCGCGATAGCGAGGGCAGCAGATTGTTTTATTCCTTTTGGTTCAGTCCGGATTAATTGAATTTTCACTTTCTGTACGGCAGTCACGGTCTCGATTTTCTGCCCTTTTTCCCGTGGGATCCCATCAAAACCGCTCGGGTGTTCATAAATACGACGAGCCGAAACGTCTGTATCTCATCGACTTAGAGGCAGCCCTATGAAGGACGAAATGGAACGTTTCATTCGCTCCGCGATAGAACGAAAGAATATCAGAGAAAATCGGAAGTTGACTGAAATTATCAAGGGGATCACGAGATATTTCTTGGTATTTTTCTGGCGAAAAGGAATTATTTGGCTTAAAATTAGAAGTTTATGGGAGGCTGGAAGATTCGCCTTTTACAAAAACTTTATTGACTATTTTAATTACTTATGCCAATCGTAACTTGACTTCTCCCCGCGACATTCAAACGCTAGTCGTACACTGGTTTTCTTAGATTAATGATTGGAGCCAAGAGAGGAATTCAATACTACTTTTTCTCCAACTTCCATTGAGAACCGCACCAAAATTCCTCGACTTCTCCCTCCCGCAATCTTTCGCCACGGAACCCAAACTTACAATACCGAGATACAAAAAGTCGCAGACTTGTTAGCAACCTTTCCGTCACGCCGTCAGACAAAAGGATTGCAAGCACGACTTTCTGCATTTAATGGTTCCAAAGGAAGTTCCTTAGACGCTCTTCTCTCCTTTCATACCAAATTCGACTCGCACCGACTTAGAGCTTTGTACGAATGTTTATCTTTCCTTCTTTCCAAGTTTCTTTCGGGAAGCGAAAGGAAGTGACTAAAAGGGAATCTGCGAAAGATTAGTAAAATCCTTGGAGTGGAGTGTTTTACATCATGGGTGTGAAACGTGGACCTTACGAAAGGAGGATATTATAAGATTAGAGACCTTCGAGAAGTGGTTATGGCGTAGAATGGAAAAATAAATTAGGTCGATAGAGAAACAAACACAGAGGTACTAAAGATAATCGGGGAAGAGAATGTTTTAATGTGCGGGTGTGAAACGTGGATCTTAAGAAAGGAGGACATTAAAACAGACCTTCGAGATATAGGTATGGCGTCGAGTGGAAAAATAAGTTAGGTCGATAGAAAAGAAACACAGAAGTACTAGAGATGGTCGTGAAGGAGAGGAGAACATATGATTGGGTTCCTTCGATACCAGGGTGCGGAGCAGAGTTAGAAAGGAAGTTGGGTTGATAAGAAAAACGAATATGAAAGAAATGGTTAATTAATGTTACAAAAACGTCAAAAACCATCAACAATATGATACCACTCAGAGGGCATCATCAGAAAATATATATTTTACCCCTAATGATGCCCTCGTGAATGACGAAATGAGCATTGGGTAGTATTATATCATCATAGGGTAATACCACACCATGGCCGGCCTCGGTGGCGTGGTGGTAGTCACCCCGTCCACTAACTACAATATTTTACAGAAGTTACTAATTGAAATATTAAACAGATACAGTTCCATGATACAATTGCATATGCTTTAATTTTAATATCTAAAAATCTATGAATTACATATAACAATCACACATGATTACAAATTCACAATTTAAACAGCTATGATATACAACTACATTATTCTACAACAGATACATCACATCTACAACAGCATGCACATTTAAAAATCCAATTAAATACCCCGTCAGCCCGAAGGCCGGTTGGGACCTCATGCCCTCTCCCATCAGCTACGAATAGCTAGGAGAGGGAAATGAGGCTTACAAGGAAAGATGAGGAGTGAGGTAGTTTGTTTTCCTCACTGAGCCAGAATTCTGTAGGCATAACAAGCCCACGTTAGCGATGCACAACGACTCTACTATTAACGCTTTCCGTAACATTGCAGAAAGACAAACCTTAATTAATGCTCTTATTCAGCATAACTTATACCTCAGTAGCTTTCATATCCTCACAAATTAAATACCGACTACTCCATAATGCACCACTTATGATATTAAAGGGATGGAATAAGTTTCCAAGAAACGAGGAAAAGGGCACTGAGCAGGCAATATTGAGCATACCGAAAGGTAGAACACTTTAGCACTTCCTAAGGTTGGCAACCCTGGGTCCTTCCCTCAAAGGTAAAAAAAGGGGGGAAACGGACCAATTTTCGCCCGCGGCACTCGTTTCGTGCGAGTGAAAAAATAAAGCGTGGGATAGCGTATCTTCAAAGCGTCTTGGTTTGAAAGGGAGGGGTGCAGAATGCAAAAAAGGAATTAAGAGTCCGAATCGGTTCAGATTAATAATTAAGATGCGTCTCCCTATTGTTAAGGGCGTGGGTGTGAGGCGTGGGAAAGAGGAGTAGGGGGCGCTCCACATCCGGAATTAAGGGAAAGTCGAGGCGGGAGTCATCGGAAGAAGCCAAGTAAACTGGTGCTAAACTAAAGACAGGTGTCTTGGCTCTGCTCGCTTCGTGGAGTTTCTCTCCCTTTCGGTCGTAAAATACCGTGGGACTTATTCCCTCGAGGAACTCTCTTGAGGAGAACTATGATTTCCGAGTCGTGTTTTGAGGGCAAATCCCACCGATGGTTAATTGGAGGGATAATTAAAAAAATCGGACGTGACTTAAGGATTCGGGGAGATGACATTTTGTGCGAGAGTCATGTTGGTTGGGGGGTGGAATTTTTTTCACAGGTCCTTGGTGTCCTTGCTATTTTTTTCGGTCTTCATTAATTTTTCTCAAGGTGAGGTATACCAGCCGCGAATTAATATGTTATCCCATTACAAAATATTAGATACCTCGGCTTGGCTCACAACTCGGTATTTTTTTACTAATTAATGCTTTTTGCTTATCCATAACGGTTATCGATTATTCGGAAATCCAAATAACCTGCAGAATGATCGCGCCCATGTCAAGGAAATTCATAAACGAAGACAACATAGAGGCGAGAGTCGCACATTTTTGCTCACATTTAACGATAAGGGCACCTTTTCAGCTGTTTTGTACATTTAATTTAGGATATGGGAACAGATGGGAAATTTTGAGTGTGATAGCGGAGAGAATTGTCTTCGTTACTATGCAAACGATTTACCATGGTAACGGTTACATTCGGACCGATTTCACTATGGTACCGGTTACTAAGGAAACGATTTACTACCGTACGGTTACTATGGTAAAGTTTTACAATTACCCTTCTCCCTTAAATTTCCAGATTTTCTCCTATTTCCTTTGCTTTCCGCCAACACCGACAACTATTTATTGGTTTTTTCCCACATCGACGTCTGTTCCAATGTAACCCAACCTTCAGAACATTAAATCGAAAAAAATACTAAAATGTATCGCTATAAAGTTTCTCTGCTCCTGGAATTAATCTACACAATAAAAGGCTGAAAAATGAAGCTCACGTCGCACTATTTATAAAATTTCTGCGACACCAATCATACTTAATCAAATGTTACTGATAATCAAATAATTCTGATAAGATGCAACGCAAACCACAAAGCACTCATTATGATCGCTTTAAAGTCGTTGGGATGCAACAGGGAATTACCGAAACAGCACTTGAGGGAAAACAAACCCCTTATGGCCTTCGCCGAGGACGAAGGGAAGGGCTAGGAAAATAACAGAAACCCTAGAAGTTGCCCAAAGGTTACTGGGAGCAACAGTTTCCCCTTTGGTCGTGCACGTCATGCCCTCGACCACAAATATCCCTTCCGACAGAGGCGCAATGCGCCGCATGCGTTCCCCGAAGGAACTTAACAGCACCCCCTGTTGGCGTGAAATGCAAATTGCATCCGCCGAAGTTAGATGGGGCCCTGACAATGGGCCCTTCCTCCTTCACGATTACCGCGATACTTCTTCCCCACCCACCCACGCACTCCTTTTCTTTTCCGTGGGACCGTTCCCATTCGTGAGAGCGGAAGCAGGTCCCAAGCGCAGTGACCCAAGAGCGGGCCCCACTACTGGGGACTCCTCCCCCCGCCACTCTTCCCACGTCCATCTTATAACCACAATTCGCCCCACCTCTTCCCTACATTCAACCCACCTTCGGGTTTTCCTTCGGCTCCTACTTTCCCCGCTTTTTTCCTCGTTGGTCGGGTTGGGTATCGAGAGTTAGCGCCGTTCACCTGTTTCCTAGACGCTTCCTACGTGGCTGATCTGAGAGATAGGCTGTTTTAGGCCATGGGGCGATTTAAGTCTTTTCCCGCCTTCCTTCCGATGCATTTTGTAACTGAGCACTAACTACCACGAATAACCCATTAAGAGACAGAAATGGCGTTAAGGAGTGAATTTGAGGATTCGTGAACATTCCGCGAGGTAAAGTATACCGCTTAATACGAGAAAAATTAATTGCCAAATGTCACACAAAGACTGACACGTACATAGTATGCATACGTAAAAATATAAATAGTTTCGGTTGTCATGGAAACTAATACTACCGGAAAATAGCTACTTTTAAATTTAATTAAGTATAAATAGTTACGGTTGTCATGGAAACTATTATAATACAACCGGAAAATCGCTACTTTTCAATTTAACTCTCCTAGAAATAATGTCCAATAATCAAACTTACAAAATAAATGACACTTATCGTAGGAAGGTGTAAAGTAAAGTCAAGGCGAAAGTACTTACTTATGTGTTCTAACTTTCAGAAGGTTCATGCGCCCTAATATTCCCTATTCATTACCATTTCTTTCGTTTCGTGGTAACATACCCCACCCTTTATGTCACCTAAAAACTTTCACCTTCCCCTCTCATTTAAAAGCACATTAGAGCGGAAAAGTTTGATTCTAAATTGAAAAAAAAAAATACTGAAGAAATGAAACAGAATATTCACTTTGAACATCATTCTAACAAAACAATGCATCTAATTATTTTTCTCGAATAAGCAGAACTTGAATCGCACTGCTTACGGCCCGCGAAGCCTTTAATGGAGCTAATGCGGCCCACTGCAGGCAAAAACTCGTGATTCACTAACTTAAAAGGGCTCCCGGATAGCCAAGTGGGCAACGCGTTCGACTTCGGTTCGGGTTCGATTCCCGGTGGGGGCCTACGTGCGAAATTACCCAAGCTGTTGAAGCACTTTTAACAATACTACTACTACCACAATCTTAAACCTCTTCATTCATTTAAAAAACGCGTTTTCAGCCTTTTTTTTACGAGCCTTCTCCCAGGAAGATGCGTTACGCGGTTTCGGTTAACACCAAAGCTACAAAACCACGACGTTAGCTCGATGGTTTCCTACTCGGCATTACCAACTCCATTCACCTGCTTCTCTAGAACTTCTCCCGGACATTATATACCAAACTATGAACCACATAAATAGAGAAATCAAGTCTAGAGTATCCCAGCTGTATTTATTCAAGAAATTCAGAGGTTGCGAGCATAAAACCAGAATGTGACGACGCAGAACAATTTTGCATTGAATACCCAACTCCAGAGAGTTATATCGAATAAGTAATACAAGTTTTCATTTGATAATTATATATTAGGATCACGGTCGTATCGCTGAAAATCTGCATTGTTCCCAAAAATCAAGCATCAGAATTCTGAAACAAGCACATAACATGTACACGGAATCAATCACGTTAAAACTTCGTTATTCTCGATACAATTTCACCATCCTTTTATTTCCGTGTCCCGTTCTCCGTTGTTGTAGATGTTTACCACCACTAACCCACTCATAAAACACAAACATTTGCCTCCGCGTAACCTGGCAACGCTTAAGGAATCGATAGTAATCTTCTCATTACCCCTGCCCCCCTTTTCCATTTCGAAATCTTCTTGCTGGGGATAAGCTGCTTAAACACCGCTGGACCAAAGTTAATCCTATTCGCCCGGTCACTCTGGCGCCTATACCGGTTCACTGATTTAAGTATATCGTGCTTTCATAGGAACGGGCACCATCTTCTAAGCTGATAAATCTGTCATTTGAACCCTAAATCAAACGATAAAAAAGAGAGAAAAAGAAAATGCGCATGCCTTCTTCCAGTCATTTGCACTGAAAATGTTTCGGAAACCGGAAGAGTTGAACGATTTCTTGTGATTTAACTTCAGAGTTGCCACGATAGCAAAAAACGGGGACATCTTTCCATTTATGAAGACGTTTACCTCAAGACTTCATTTTAGCCATTCTTGTGAAATTCTCAGACAATAACAGTGACTGTGAAGCGCCGCAGTCTTTTAACTCATTTTTATCCTCTGCCCATGAATATCCCCATGTTTACTTTATCGGAGACTAGCTGAAGTGCCCGCTGATTCTCAAAGGGGAAAATATGAAAATGCATGCACGTTTGGATTCAACAACGGAATTCGTAGTCAAGGGGACTGTTTGTAAACAACATTGAAATTTTCTAAAAATTTCGTTTATTTCTCTGATATTAAAACTGACATTAAAACCTTAATCAGGGTAAGTCCCTTACGTATGACAATCTTTCCATGTGTTTCACCAATCACTTTTATCTGCCACCGTTTACGTAACAAATTTAAACCTTATTTTTCGAATATTCTTACGTATACTTGTCAGAACTAAAATGCGTTCGGTGAAGTGATAAATGCGGCAATATGGAATAGATATAGAGGCTTTATCTTTGACTTTATGACTTGAGTGAAAAACTTTCCACATCACATATCATCACCAGGAACGAACCAAGAACGTCAGTTACGAATACTTATATAATAAACGAAAGTTAGTTGTCATTCTTCACAATTGCATCCTCGAGATGAAGATTTTATCGCACTCTATGCCTCGTCTTTTTAATGAATAATCCTGGGGCAGGTATGTCCTTCCATCCAGAGAATATGACAATTTAGAAAGAGAGAGCGGCAGTTAACACCGGGCTAATAGGCAATTTCTCTAGCAAACGCAAAACCTTGCCAATTTCCATGCGGAGCCCCTAACCTCAAAGATAAAACGTTGCAGTTAGATTAAAGTTCTAGCCTCTCTCATTTCCAAGGCGTCTTAACGGTTTATTTGAGCTCTCCTGCAGACATGCGATAGCGCTATCGGGCTCGAAAAGTTTGTTTTACCTCAAGGGAGCACTTCATCGCCTCTTTACGACCAGACGGTCGGAAATGACAACTGGCGGAAGACGAGTTTTGCTTGTGGTCACTCATCACTTCCGTCGCTGAGACATAGCTATAATATCCGTCATGGCGGAGCCGAAAAGTCAGACCCAACACCTTGCACCGCCCCCACGGTGTTTTAGCTGCGACAGAAGTTATGTATCTTTGGATCTTAAACGAGACTTGCTGATGGATGTAGCCGTAATCAATATAAATTTGACAAAGGAAGGGTTAACCATTTTAATTACTTGCGGTTTCGTATTAGCTATGGCAAACTGCTAGTTTTCTACTAATTTAATGACTCGACTGCCTCTGGAAGGAACGGTATCTGGTTCGATCCCTTTGGTATGATGATTTCTCATTTACGACAGGACTGAAGACGAAAAATTGGCCGAGAAAATGGTGCAAAATCAACGTAATCTATCAAAACTCTCCCGAATAAAAGCTGAGTTAAAAATTGCATTACTTTCAAATATAGAGAAATAAAAAACGTAACAAAAGATGATGTATTCATCAATCGATAAGATTTGGAAGAACTAAATCAGCCAGTGGGAGATTCGGGCAAATTGTGGTGCAAAAACTACCATGGATACAAAATAAACACAAAGAGTAAAACTGACATGGTACTTGGAAGGTTAATAGACCTATGTCGGAGAGTGCATTAACAGAAAATACTAAATTTTACAATACTACCGCAGCAACTACTTTATTCGACGGAATGAAAATAGTCAAATAAAACAGCAGATGTAAAAAAGGACATAGGAATAGGAGAAAAATAACTTAGCAACAACTAACTCATAAAAGACAGAGAAAAACGAATACACGTCCATCACAACAACAAATTAACTCCACTGCCTTGCTGGATACAGCGAAACAAACCAATGAAAGTAAAGAAAAATTAGTATTGGGAAATCTCTAATTCCACTACTAAAGATAGCAAAATTGCTCACTGAAGCACAAATACATTATCGGGAAATCATTAGGCCTAATTTTGGGAGACTATGGAAAAAATTTTTCCGGGGTATAAATGTGTAAGATTGGTAATATTACCCTCATTACGGCTCACCGCTCTTTTACTGGAGGAATAGGGTTAACGATATCCTACATCTCACTGAAATTTCGATTACGGATGCCCGAGCAGTTGAAAGTAATTAGGTTTCCCCGGCATGAGCGAAATTTCCCTTCGGAAAGCTCTCAGATCCCTTGATGAAGTTACCACTGGGAACTAAAGGATCAATCCGAAAATAGCTCACTAAATTTACGGGCCCTTCCGAAACCATAAGAGATCAGGAACGGATGACACAATAGGGCTTCTCGGAGGCATTTCATTCACAAATTCCGGAACAACGGAGGGAGAACTGCGATTGGAGGCTCGCATCGCGTTGAGCGTTCAGGCTAGGTTGGGGATAAAATCCTATTCCGAACGTTTTGCCATACATCGCTCCTAAATTACGTTTTTAAATGATGAGTGCAAACAGGTGGGGATGGATGCAACTCGGAAAGATAGGGCTTCCGGATAGCCAAGTGGGCAACGCGCCCGGCTTCTGTGAAAGCGGTCCCGGGTTCGATTCCCGGTGGGGGGCCTACGTGCGAAATGGCCTCAGCTATCGAGGCACTTCCAATGACAACAGAACTGACGACTTCGATGAAACGGAAAAGTTGAATAATAATTTGAACAACTGATATAAAAAATTAACTTTAAAATATGCTGATTTCCCGTCAGCAGGGATATAGAAGCATCTTCCTTGGTTTTTCAGTATTTAGCATAGTATTCAAAACTACGATGTTTAATATTTTCCATTCCCCAACAAGACATTAAGAGATTTTTACTTTGTATTCCAATACGGGCACTTGTGACGTTTTCATTTACTTAATCGTGAAAATACAGTCTTAAAATCCAGTCCGTCTGTAAAAAACCGTCTTAAATCTGTTATGTTTTCCCCTACAAGAAAAAAGGCTTAAGTTAGGCCACAAACATAGTAAATTAAATGCGATTAAACATACTCGTAGTTTCCTTCTTGAAAGAATCACAAGAAAACAGAAGCATGGCGAAACAATAAAAATATCAGGTTTATTGATCCCACGTTGGAAAAAAATAGAAGAAAACCATATTTTATTTAACTTCTAAGTCTATGAAATACAAATATTACACATTATACTAGAGATGTTACAGAAATAATAAGAAATCAAAGAAAATTATAAAAAATGATACGGTATACTTGACCGAGGAAATGTTTGAGAGGAATGAAAAATTTCAATGCCGAAGATATCCAATTCACTCATCTCAGCAAAACCACGCTTATATTTCACGCTTGTACGCAAGTCAATTTATAAATATAAAATCATGCGAGAATAAAGGTCTGTTTATGTTTCACTGAAAAAAAAACAACGAGATCCCAACAAGCACAGGCTTCCACCGAATTCTTCAGTAAACAGGAAAATATATTTTTATACCAAACAAATACAACACATGTCCGAGCCTGTTTTAGTGTGTTTTTACTAGTCTCGAATAAAATTACATTTTCACAGCTATAATCCGACCTTTTTCAACAATTCGGTTCACGCCTTTCCTTTGTTTTTATAAACTCCAAAAACCGATACGACCGAATGCACCCGATTATTTAAAGATGCGATCAACAGCCTTTTATACTTGTCGCGGTCCCCATTCAAGTCCACAGTCGAGGGAAACATGCATGTTTTTCTTCCAGGGATCGTTATCAGCACCGATCCGTGTTTACACCAAAGAAAACTACAAAATCCCCTCATCGGCTTCGGAAGTATTTCGTCGCATTCGAGGCAATACGCGTGAAATATGGTTTTAACGCGTTAAAAGTGTTTGGACTGGAGCCCTTATGGCGCTAGAGACACGCAGCGCCGTGCACCCGTAACGGCCTGTTTACACATTTCAGTTTTTAGCGTGATTTTTACGACCCCGGCGAACATAAGGATGTCGTGTACGAGAGAAAATTTCCGAGGAACAGACAGCGATGAGGACACCGTAAGCGACAGACTAAGGGACTCGACGAGGGAGGACGCCTCTGAAAGAAAAACAGCACCCGGAGACTCACGGGAAGGATAATTCGAAGAGTTGACATGCGGAGGCGTCGAGTAAGGAAGACGTTTTTGGGGGACAGGAAAGAATAAGGGTGCGTCAAAAGGAATGGAGGCGAGAGAGAAATTCTGTGGGGAAATGGCTCGTTTTGTTTTCGGAGGAGGTAGTAATGAAGGGAGTTGTGGGGCTGATAGTTTGGACGTCTTTTATTTCGGACGTAAGAGCCAACATTTGTCTGGAGAGAATTATCCGCGAGTAGTACGTGCGAGGACGGAAAAAATTCTATTTCTGGCGCGTGGAGAAATGCGCTTTCAGCCGCTCTGTAAGAGATATCAACCCGATTGGAAGACTTCCGTCCGTAGTCTTGCGTTCCTAAATTGCCGTCGCTAGGCTCGAAATGGTTCACTGACCCGAGATTTTTTTTTTAAACCGGGTGGAGCGTTTTTGGGTGAAATTCCTCTATTAATTTTAACATAAATGGCTCAGGGAATGTCTACGGGATAAATCTATTGGAATGAGTGATGCAATTCAAAGTTTTAGATTAGATTAGACAAGTCTTTATTGCGGGCGAGATTGGGTTTTTCAAGTTCCCTCCACACTAAACCATTTTCATCCCACTAATTTCTTTGAGAGTTAATTTTTGTGTCTATTTAAAAGCACGTCGTTCAAATCTCTTACATATTCACGTCTAAATCGAATTTTCAAGCATTTTTGTATTTAACTTCCTTTACGAAGGAGCATTTAGCAAAAACGTCACTTTGTCTAAGGATCGGAAAAATGTCATACAAACTGCTGAATATAAACTTAGCACTGTTAAGTATAGGCAATTAGAAAACTTGAAAGGTTATCAAATTGTATTAGTCATTTCGAACAAAAGGGTTTTCTACTAGTAGATCTGAATTAGTTTATCCTCAAGTGAGGTGTATTCTCACATCCCACTCTTGAGAATTAGGTTTTCTACCTTTTGAGCCTTAATATTCCCTATTCAACGCCATTTCTTTCGCTTCCAGGTAACTCACCCCACCCTTTATGCTATCTAACAACTTTTGTCTTTATCTTCCCCTTGTATTCTACCCTCAATTACATTCTGTAGCAATCCCACTTCGCTCAATATTTGACTCATCCATTTCCTGTCGACGTTCAATTACTTATACTTATACTAAGACATCTACGTGGAAATATTTTTTTTCTATGACATTTAACTCGAGGCCCATTCTAACGCAGGCAGTTTCCAACGAGTAGCCGCTAATATATAAATTACGACGATGGATAAAATACTTCAAAGGTTCATACGACATAATTTTCAACTTCAGAAACGAATTCCACCCCACGTGAAGAAGTATGCTGGGTATAATAATTTCTCATTTTTATAGGGTAATTGAAAGCCATTGTTACGTAAATTGCGACGACGAACAATTCAATTTTAATACGACATAACCCATAACAGCTCCCGGAGCGACACAAATCCGCCGGTTGTCGACCCCTTCAGCATCTTAGCGCTGGCGAACTAAACCCCTTCAAGACCATTGATTTGGAACTTCCTTTGCAATGGAACACTCACGGACGGGCGGGCGAAAAGAAGTACAGAAAACTCCTCGGCGAAGAACAATCCGAGCCGGTGAAACAATGTCGAGCGGGAAAAACATTTCGCCCCGTAGTTGCGTACACATCTCGACAGGGGGCGACATCGTGCATAGCGCCATCTTGGTTGGCGCGCTGGAAAGGCCAACTTCGCGCGGGAAGAGTGGCTCCCGTGTCCGCGCTTTCATCGAGACGAGCGAATCACAGGCGAGCGTTGCGACGAAGCGAGAAGGAAAGCTCACCCACACGAGAAAACATGAATCTCTTCATCGCGACCCTTCACTGAGAGGGCGCTACTGGCTGCACTCCCCCCCCCCCCTTTTCCTTTCTTTCCGTCTCGCGTCTTCATAATCCCTTCTTTCTCCGCTTACATGCGATTCCTCTCGAGCCTTCCCTCGTGTTACCCTATCGGTACAATGGCACGCAGCTCGCACTTTCACGAAAATCGATCGCCTGCGAATTAATGATTTCTGGTGCGAGCGTTCTTAAGCCGACCGGTTTCGGATTAATTCTTTTTCAGTTCTCTTTTTGCGTCGAAATCGTCCGGAGTGCTCCTATATTTTGGCGGGCGTTTCCAATGCGCTTCCAGTCGCAGGATGGGATGGGTTTTTGGAAGATCGAAAGGGTAAAAACTGGCTCAATGAATTCAGAAAAATTACGTTCTAGAATACGTTCGCTCAGTTATATAGGGAGATCAGACGGAGCGAAAAAATCGGGGAAACGGATTTTAGAACTAGGCGCTTCAAAGATTAATTTTTCTACGACTGTACCCGAATTGGGATATCAACTCTATGGTTACGCCGAAAGGCAACTATTAGCGTGTATTTGTACGCGTGTAAAATATTGGAATTTTTAATTATTAACAACAATTGTAGAACTTCAATGACGGAAGAATTACTATCACATCACGTTTCCATGACAATATTTGTAAATAATCCGAACTAATTGCACACAGACACAAATACCGTCTTGCCTATCAACTATATCGTCGGATATTCTCTATAAAGGGTTTCATCTCTTGCCATTCACTACTTTATAAGTTAATCGGAGATTAATTCATAAGTAAATTGTCTTAAACCGTCCCCACCTTGGAAAGTTCGCCTCCTTGGAGAGCTTCTATATCGGGACCCGAATTATTGTCGATCCAATCCGAATAAAAAGGTATCCATACCTACTTTACGGAGGGTTTGTGTGCTTTTATATTCCCGATTTTGTGCAATTTCTTTGGTTTCCTGTTAATTTACTCAACCCTTTACGTTATCTAACGTCTTTATCTCAGAATAAGGTATCCCGCACAGTAGAAATATTAAGTAACAATTGCAATAAATAGGGACATGGTTGGGACTCGAACCCAGTTCTCCCACTTTCCGTATGTGGAAGAGACACGGCAAAGTAGTTCAGTGGTTAGAATACCTGCCCGGAAAGTGAGAGACCTGGGTTCGAGTCCCAGTCATGTCGCTATCTTTCACACTTGTTATTCCTTGGGATTCGGTCGCACGGCTTTACCACGAAAAATTAATGTCTTACCTCTATCCTTGCGAAAAAATAAAGTATTATTCTAAAATAACTTTAATTGGAGTCTGTATGGAACGCTAAATAGGGTGCAAATACTATTCTTAAAGTAAAAGGTGGCGAGATTTATCGCTGGAGAATTTATTCGCTTTGGGAGGAACTTATTTACAAAAAAGATGGGCCGCATTCAACCCGCGGGCCGCGTGTAGGAGAGCCTTAATTTAAAATTTATCAAACCACAAAATTTTGACATCCTTAGCTTAATACTCCATACTTAACACGAGTCAATCGCATTCAATTCGAACCTCTATTTAGACTTTTTCCGAAATTCCGCAAAAACCTTTTCTGTCTCCCTTTTCCGCAATTCCTTCCATCTCCGCTTCTCCCTTTCTCCACTTCCTTCGCACGGCGCCACTCTTCCTAATCCTTTCCGCTTCTTTGCCCCTCTTTCGCCCCCCCCCCATACCTTCCTGCCCCTAATTTTCCTCTTCCTACATCTGCCCCTCCCTCACTCTCTTCCGAGTGTATTTCGCGGAACACTGACGCGCTGCTAGTACTTCATTCGTTTCTGCATTTTTGAATCCTTCGTGACCCATTTACGAGAGATCTGGAACGCCCACAAAGGCAAAGGGGGGAAAAGATTTAAAGAAGAAAGAAAAAAGTCCTCCCGAAGATTTTTATCCATTCTAGTTTTCAGAAGGGAAGAAAAATAAGGATTTTTTGTTCGATGGCAGCGGACACGGGATGAACTCGCGGAGACATCTGAGTTGAGAGAGAGAGAGGAAAGGGCTGCACTTAAAGAGGGAGGGAAAGTTCCTCTTTTTGCATAGATGGAGATGAATAGAAGGATGGAGAGTGGGCGAAGAGGGAAGGAAACGCTGTAGGAACGGAAAGCGACGTTAAAGGAACGACGTGGAAACGGAAAAAGAACGCAAGTGGGACTGAAGGAATGGATAAGGAACGCGGTGGGAACTAAAGTAAGGTGAAGCTATTTAGCTCTTGAAACTAAAGGAACGGATACGGTTCAGGAAAATAATAACGATAGAATAAGGAACGATAAAAGAGCAGATTTTGTCGTATGGGTGTGAAACGAGGACTTTACGAAAGGAGGGTATGTAAATTTAGAGGCTTTTGAGATGTGGGTATTGCGTTAAATGGAAAAATTAAGTTGGGTCGATAAATAAATACAGATGTACTAAAGATGGTCCGTAGGAACAGAAAAGAACGCTGTTGGACCTCAAGTAAAAGGAGCACGAAAAGAAAAGGAAAGCATGATTTCCCGCATGGGTGTGAAAGGTGGACCTTACGAAAGGAGGATATGAATAGTTAAGAGGCTTTTGAGATGTGGGTATGGTGTAGAATGGGAAAAGTATGTTGGGTCGATAGAGAAACGAACACTGATGCACTAGACGTGGTCAGGGAGGAGACAATTTCAATTGAAGGGATTATACGGCGAGGAAATGGGTGGGTCAAATATCGAGATGAGGAGGGGAAGCCAAAGCTAAAAGTTGTTAGATAACATAAAGGGTGAGTTACCAAGAAACGAAAGAAATGGCAATAAATAGGGTAAATTAAGGTACACGAACCTACAGAAACGTGAATCACTTACGGTGATGTAGAAACGAGAGAGGAGAAATAGCGCTGGAGGAGCGGAAAATGAACGAATGTGAAACGCTGCAGAAAAGGAACGAAAATGAATGCCATAGGAAAGGATATAAGACTCTGGAGTAAGTGGAACTCTTGAGAATGGAAGTTTTTTTATTCTAAAATGCCCATACACTACCCTTTGGGACCCTTGATGATGGAAGCTTTGTTTCCGAAATGCGAATACATTACACTGCGGAACCCTTGAGAATGGAAACTTTGTTTCCGAAATTCGAATAAGGTAATTACTAGAAAAAAGTTAACCGCAACTTCCCGTTTGCCTCAAAACTCGAGTGCCATCTTCCGACATACGGCTTAAGGAGTGTTTTTCAAACTCTAATTAAGTCAAAGAAAAGGTTAAGGGACACCAAAGTGACAAATGGAATCGATAATCTACGAACGGAAAAGTAACGGATAAGATTCACAAAGGGGACGGATAAGGAAAACTTGAAGAGCTAAAAGATGGAGAAAACCGAAGGCTGGAATAATCGAGCGAAGGAAAAGGCGACGCTAGAGGAACGGATACTCTCCAATAGCAACGGAATATCAGGCAACGGGGGTGGACGAGAGGAAGGCATGGAACCTATCAAGTATAAATAATCGCCCTTTTTACATCGCTGCACCCGTTTATCAATGAAACGCGTCTTTTAAAGCCGACTTACTCCCGACTTTACTAGTAGGAAAGCTAAAGGAAAAAGAGAACTCCATTTCGAAGCGATAGGACGAGGCGGGGGGCTCTCCATTTTTTACACATCCGTTGTTATAATTCAATTTAAAGACGCGCCAGTTTTGCTCGAAATTAAAAATTTCTCTAGACTAAACTTAGCTCCGTTCTCGTCCCTGTCACTCTGTCACGCTGAAGGAGGCGCGTTTGAAACGACTTCATTTTTTTTATTTTGTCCTGCGCCGAGATTTATTTTGAGCCGTATTGTTTCATCACGGCACCCGAGCAAAAGCCATCTTCTAGCATTTTTTCAAAAGATTTTTCGAAAAAGGAAAAAAAAAAAGAAAGCTATCCGTCGATGAGAGATCTCCTATTCAACTCTACCAGTGCGTGATTCAAGGGGCATAGATACTTACGTGCATTTCATAATGAAGCACACTCATTAACTTGCCCCGACGATTATTCACAAGGATATTTCCGTTATTTAAAATGATGGATCTCCCCTTTGTATTCCCCATTCCACGTGCCCATTTTCTTGTGCTACTTTTCGCGGATGTTTATTCCATTATTCCCATCACTATGACGACGTAAGACGTCATCAATAACAATGGAGTGGGGTTGGATCTCTTAGCGACGTGACTCTCTAAATTGATCATTGAATTCGAAATTAGGTCATTTATCGAGAAATTTGTCCCGGTTCGAAAAGACTATAATTTTTTTGGCACTTGGAGGTTGGGCTCCCAAAAGTAAAGCTGTCTAAATATTCCTCATATAATCACTACTACTATAACTAAGAAGTTTCAGGGAGTACTAACGTAACTTCATAACTTCCACATAATATTACTTCGTAGCATTTAGCGAGTTTCGGAAGGAAAACATTTTGCTAGCAGAAGCGAATATTGTTTTCCTAAACTTCGGGGTGAATAATTATTAGAAACAAGAACTAAGTACTCAATGATGAGGAAAAATACATAAGACGAGAATGACCGGAGCTATCGAAATGCAATTAATATAAAGAGTTAGGAAAAAATGGGAGTTGCACATTGAATGACGATTTTAGTTCAAATTTTATTTAAATACGTAAGATATCAAGGGTCAGGATAAGGATAAAAGAACATTTTCACCCGAAAATACAAAATGATTCCTTTTTTTCTCAAAATTAAATCCCTTCTTCACAGTTAATAGAGATTTTGATTGATAGGATATATATAAAACTTTTCCCTTCCTTCTTTGGNCCGGGTTCGAGTCCCGGCTAATCGCATTTTTATGTTTAGAGAATGGTTGTGCGTGTACGTGTATAGCTACCGTTCACGCCTCTCTTGTAATTTCCCAATACACGGATATTTGTGAGGGGAATGGGAAATAAATAAGTCCAAAGGAAGGATTTGCCAATTAAAATAAACAGAACGCCCTGAATATCGCCCATTGAACGGCACAATCATCCGCCTCCCACGGCTGCAGGAACCGGGGCCCCGAAGTCTCGATCGCAATCTCAATTTCTCAACAAGTGGGAATCTTTTGAGTCTACAAAGCGAAATCCCGGAAGAATCGGAGAGGAAAACTACATTTGGCAATGGAGACTACCCCATTGATCATTCAAACGCCCCACCTATACCTACGACTCAACTCAAGGGATCCGCGGGCAATAATTGCATTTGTGACGTGGGCGTGGATTAGAGAAAGTCGGGCGGACAGAAAACAAATGAGATGGCATTAAATAAGGTAAAACAGGAAGGGTACTGACTGACAGCGCGGGAAAATACGGGAGGAAGCCGGGTAAAGACAGAGAGGAAATTGGGAGCGGAATATCAAAAGGACGAAGTCAACAATGGACTTCGAGGCAAGGAAACATCGGAAGAACACGTAACAATAACACGAAGACGACAATGGAGGTAATAACAATTCCGCTGATTAAAGAGAAATACAATACTCACCGTTGAAACAATGAATGGCGACGCAACTACTTTCCTCTTAACGCAACAACCGACGATCAGGAATAAATGAAAATGAAGGAATGCTCACCTGAAACAAAGAGTAAAGACAATTAGAATAAAAATCAATTAAAACATACATTAATTATTCTATAATAATACGTAACATATATTGAATTAATATTAAGGCATAACAATGAGAATGCATTGGTAATGAGCAATATTGGCATAACGTTGGCAACGAGTTGGCAGAATGCGAATCAACAAAGAATTAAAAAAAAGTTAGTTAGCCATTAGAATTTTCAAGAATGAAACAATATGTATATATTTCATATCTCAACCGTTAATAAATTAAAATGAGAACGAATCGGCAATGAGCAATGTTGGCATAATGTAATACAACAAAAAAATATAAAAAAAGTCAGTTAACTATTGGAATTAATAATGAATTAAACTGTGTATATATTTCATATCTCAAACGTTGGTAAATTAATATATTCACATCCACAGTTGCTCTTATTAAACAGGAAAGAAACATCCGGTGGAAACCAATTATCTACATGCACCTCCGATTTGGGAGCAATTCCAGTCCTTTGAGCCCATCTCTCACGGACGGGTCGGACGTAATTCCCTCCAACATTCATATTAAACGTGTAACATTCCGATCCCAAAAGACGGCCGTTTGCAAGGTCCATTTGTACCCTTATTCCCCATCTACCCGCCTCGGCGGACGCATTTGCTAGGATGCTAAACACTCCGCCATTAATTTACATCGAATACCGTGCAAGGAGGGCGCTCTTCCACGCGAATTGCGAGATCAAGGGATGCACGCTAACGATAGCGGGGTTCCAAGAATCTCGCGATGTACGAGATCCGAGAGCGTTACAAATGATTCCCGCTGAGTCCAGGATTTCTGAAACAAAGGATGGAACTCCACCGTCTTTTTTATAACGGCGAGACTTCGTCACAACCGAGTTGCCTTCTGAAATTATGAGAATGGCTAAGTGAAGATGACTTTCCTTAATTCTGTACAGGTGGCTCTGCTTTCTGAAAAGAGGCCATTTGGTATTCCGGCTGACGGGTAAGAAAAGATACCAATGAGAGCCATAAACGTGACCTATTTCACCCTTTTTGCTTCGCGGACTCAAGTATCACGGTTATCATTGTAAAGATAGGCAAAAATTTATCTTATCAGAGGACAAATTATTCGCTTGATGCTTACTGACGATGGGGAAAATTCATAATCTCAAAGCGAACTATGTTAGTTTTCTCAATTACTTTTACACGGCCTTTTAAGTATGGAGGGATGATAAACATTTTGATAGAATAACTAATGATATAATATCAGGATTGAGAAGTAAATTACTATTATAATTATCACAAATTTTAATTAAAAGTAGATGCAAGACCTGGTGGCACAATTTTGAAAATTTTTACATGCTTAAATACATATATAAAACTGTATGCGATATGAAATTGCACGAATTGAGAGGAACAATAGTAATATGCCAGGTATTAGCCTTAGAAGCGAGGAAAACCTCCCTTAGGTAGCAATCACGATACTTAAGCAGATAACATTACTTTTCCACCTTTCCGTACGTTCATGTGGCATAATATTCCCCACTTAACGCCATTTCTTACGTTTCCTGGTAACTTACCCCACCCTTTACGTCATCTCACAATTTTTGTCCTTGCTTTTCCCTCTACTTGTTTCCTTTTATTAAACCCTCAATGATATTCTTAAGCAACTCCTCTCCTATAGATATTTCACCCGCACCGTTTCCTCTGTCGACGTTTAATTACTTATACATAATACATAAACTCTGAGGACGATGGCGGAGTTAGCTGTCGAAACGTCGGCAGAAATTCATCTGAACTGGTGGAGATCCCGTGAAGAATTCGTACACAAAAACACTGGTTAATCTCTTCATACTTTGAGAGAAAAATCATATTACATTTATGATTTTACTCTCACGCTTATGTCAACGCTAAATCAATTTTCTGCTACATAGCTATTAAAAAAAAAACATCACTAATAAACGGGAAATATATCTTAATGAAGATAAATGATAAAATCAAAGAATCGGTCGTGAAGATAAAAAGAGCTTGAAAATACTTCCTCATAGCAAAAATACACTGAAAATCAATTGATCACAGGCCAATCAGATACGGATAGGTAAAAATTTCCGTCAAAACATTCAAATAACCAATGGACCGTGTATTTATCAATTCAGCCAACTGAGATAACGAAGTCAACTGTTTTAGAACTGGAGTTAAGGAGAAAAAAGGCATCAAACCCAACCTATGGCACGTAATAATGAGTTGAAAGAATTCAGTGGGTAAAAAATAAGCAAAAAAAACGTAATTCGGAAGCGATCCTTATTAAAAAACTAAAATTTTACTGAAGACGATCTCTAACTCGTCTATTACCTATAAAATGGATTTTCACTTTTGGGAGTGATTTACTAATTGCCACAATAAGGGACCTATTCCACTTAAAAGACCAGCATGCAATGGTTAAGACTCCAAGGTCCCGGGTTCGAGTCCCGGCTAATCGCATTTTTATGTTTAGAGAATGGTTGTGCGTGTACGTGTATAGCTACCGTTCACGCCTCTCTTGTAATTTCCCAATACACGGATATTTGTGAGGGGAATGGGAAATAAATAAGTCCAAAGGAAGGATTTGCCAATTAAAATAAACAGAACGCCCTGAATATCGCCCATTGAACGGCACAATCATCCGCCTCCCACGGCTGCAGGAACCGGGGCCCCGAAGTCTCGATCGCAATCTCAATTTCTCAACAAGTGGGAATCTTTTGAGTCTACAAAGCGAAATCCCGGAAGAATCGGAGAGGAAAACTACATTTGGCAATGGAGACTACCCCATTGATCATTCAAACGCCCCACCTATACCTACGACTCAACTCAAGGGATCCGCGGGCAATAATTGCATTTGTGACGTGGGCGTGGATTAGAGAAAGTCGGGCGGACAGAAAACAAATGAGATGGCATTAAATAAGGTAAAACAGGAAGGGTACTGACTGACAGCGCGGGAAAATACGGGAGGAAGCCGGGTAAAGACAGAGAGGAAATTGGGAGCGGAATATCAAAAGGACGAAGTCAACAATGGACTTCGAGGCAAGGAAACATCGGAAGAACACGTAACAATAACACGAAGACGACAATGGAGGTAATAACAATTCCGCTGATTAAAGAGAAATACAATACTCACCGTTGAAACAATGAATGGCGACGCAACTACTTTCCTCTTAACGCAACAACCGACGATCAGGAATAAATGAAAATGAAGGAATGCTCACCTGAAACAAAGAGTAAAGACAATTAGAATAAAAATCAATTAAAACATACATTAATTATTCTATAATAATACGTAACTCCATAAGTTCGAAACGGGATAAATATATATAATTCTATTTATAAATTAATCTTTATAAGAGTTTCAATTTCAACGGAATGGCAAGGATGATAGCTCCTATAATAGTGTCCAAAATCGTCTATGACAGAGAATTGCATTTGATTATAATATTCCGATAGATTTCAATGCTTTCCATTCATTACTGTTTCAAGACGAGCTGTTGAAAGGACTCCATAAAGTTACTCTACAGATATAAGATGTACATACATCACACATATACCTACACATCATACTGTCTGTGAAGTATTCAGCCCAAACGCCGGTTGGGACCTCATCCCCTCTGACATCAGCTACGAATAGCTAGGAGAGGGAAATGAGGCTTACCAGGCAAGATGAGGAGTGATGTAGTTGTTTCCTCACAATATCATTATCAAGATATTATTATTTATTGATAACTTATTCCTTCCATCATATCATCCAACATCTTTTGCCTCTGTTTTCACCTGTCTTTCTATAAACTTCCTAGCTTCGTTTGGGGAGGGTTTAGTAATTATTTAGGCAAATTCACTTCCATTTCGCTCAATTTAACGATACTTTAAATTTTGATAAAAAAATTTACCAAATAAATCTTGCTATTCTCACTTGCCAATCTGGGAGTCCATTAAGAACAGTCTTAAAAACATTCGCTGCAAACCATCATTAAATAACTGAATTCCTTATCCGCTTTATAAAATATGCAACACACAGAAAATTGAATCAGACGCAGAAATTGGCACAAGGCATCATTTTGGAACATAACTATATGATATTCATCTACAACTGAACAATTTTTTTTCTATACACCATATTTCTCCGGGATTGGAAATAATCGAGACCAAGTCACAATCTCACGGTAAAGGAGCCGCTAATCACCAATTAACCCTCAAGTTCATTGGGAAGATAGATGTAAAAATGGCAACACCCAGAAATCTCCACTATGAGCATGAACTAATTCCTCAAAAAATGCGCCATGGTGAAAATCACAGTCATTCGGAACACACGACGAAATTCCTGGATCAATCGGAATTAGCACCGCGATCCTGCGATTTAAAGCAATGAAGCATGCCAACCACTCCGTCTTTGCAATTAAAGATTTTTCCAGTTCCGTTCCCCAGGCAACCATCTTTATCCCTTTAAACCCCTTTCCCCCTCCCCGCAGAAAAAAGAATAATTCGATAAAGGGTCGCGACTGATTCATTTGAGGCGTTTTTCAGGGATTCGACCCGGTTTCCCTGCCAGGGTTTAATCGTTTTAGGCGATTGATCCAGAGGATTGTGTTCATTCAGCTAGCAGGGCTTCGTTCAGGGTTCGATTCCGCGCCGTTTAAAAAAAAGAGGGAACGGATTTAAATTAAATTCCTACCCCGCATCTAGAATCCCATTTCACGTCCAATTATATTTCGACTATTAACTCATTAAAAGATAGGAAAGTCCAAATATGCGACCGGCTGCGTGAAAGGGAATGGACAAAAGATTACTACATTCCTCCTAATTGACAATTAAAGCATTTTAATCACGGCTCGCTATGTTTTCGCACAAATTAGAATCGCGGGGGAAATGAGTTGAAATGAGGATGAAGCTTTAAAAGCTGCATCCCTTTTGAAAGAATATTCCGCGAAACAAAGTCCTCTTTGTGCACAGTGAACGAGTGGGGAATACGGAGTATTCTCACAGTGCGAATTTATGCTAAATTAAATTTAAAGACTAGAAATATTACGCGTTAGATTTAGTAATTATCCATGGTTTCCATGATGGCAGGAATGATAATGATTTTATGTAGCAGACATACATAGGACAAGCCAAACGCCTGAAAATGACTGCAAAAAATTTATTGACAGTAACGAGGGTAAATAAAAGATACATTTTTCTCCATGGAGTACCAAAATATAGATTATAATTGTTTCATTAATCAACATATGGCTACAGGAGCAAGTGGGATCTAAAAAATATAAAATCTGAGAACGTCGGCAAAAAAATTTATTCACATTAACTAAAGCTACCGTTTAATTATTTAGTAATACCTCGACTTACGAAGCACTCTATACACGAACTTTTTCCCAACTCCATTTCGACCTCTAGAAAAGAATAAACTCGAAATACCAACAGGAAAAAAATCGAAAATATAGAATGGAAAACTACGTTTCGAGATACAACCATTTCGAGTTACGCTCTTTGTACTAAAACGAACGAATTTCGTAAGTCGAGGTACTACTGTACTGACGACGTAACAGCAAAAAATGCCTAAGTGATCTTGTGGCTGAAAATTTTAAATACATAGCCGTAATATGAAACAAAAGCACGTCTAAGTCTGCATTATGCAACACAATGGAAACAGACGAAACTGTTTTTAGATTATAACATCGTCTACAGAATAATGTACTTTCTCATTATACATCATCAGTCATTTGGAACGAACGGGTTTCAATACAAAATTTTCTGGTAGTAGATCTTGAGTAAATTTTTCTTCACATGAGGTATACATTTTAACTCTTGAGAATTGAATAATTTCAAACTAATTCATAGCATTCCACTACGTAAACACTACAGTTCGACCGTAGTGCCACGGGTATGAACTCTCTATAAAATGAATAGTAATTACGTAAGTCATCCAAAGGGACTGACGTTAGCTCATTAGTGAGAAAGAGCAAACACCACGATGATTTAGAGTTTCACTTAAATACGGAAAAATTAAACACCGAAACAGTTGTTTAATGCTGAGGTAAATTACTACGCTAAATGCCACCAAAAATGATTTTCTTCCAATACCTTTGTCCACCATGTTAGGTAGAGGGATAGGAATACTAGTTTTATTCGTTAATTTTGCCGATTTTCCTAGGAATTTAATAACGTCGATTCCATTTAATTGTTTGGTTATGTAGATACAATATAATTCAGTTATTCCTTTACAATTTAAGGCAGGTATTTGCGTAGATTATTAACAATGCTTCACTCTATATTCCCAACGCACTTCATTTCCTATTAACGCATAAATGTGTATATAACGAGTCTCCATAGCACATCAAGAGGTAATTCAATAAATGAAAGTAGCTGACCAATCGCAAGGGTGGAATTTATCTGGCTGTTAAGTATTCAGCACGAACGCCGGTTGGGACCTCATCCCCTCTACCATCAGCAACGAAGAGCTACGAGAAGGGTATGAGGCTTACTAGGCAAGATGAGGAGTGAGGTAATGTGCCCTTGCTATGCTTACTGAGCCAGAATGCTATGAGCAGAACAACCCCACGTTGGTGAAGCATAATGACTCTACGAGAAACACTTTTCGTAAGATTGCATAAGGAGAAACCTTTAATTAATGCCATTATTCAGCACAACTCATACCTCAGTAGCTTTCATATCGTCATAGCCATGAGTAAGACTACGTTAAAGTAAACAGATGAATTTTTCTCTGTCCACTAAATATCTCACTCATCAAGATATGGTAGCACGACCAAGTGAGATCTCTACAAGAAAGCTTTCAATTGCTGCACCGTTGCTAGGGATATTTTCGATTGTTACTCCTGCAACACAGTGCATGATGAGCAACAATAAAACCCGAGCAATCAGCCTCTTTAATAGAGACGCTGTGGGACATCCTTCCTGAATGCCCAGCGTCCACATAAAACGCGAGAAAGCAAGCAGAGCAAGATACGACTTTCAGCGGCTAAAACAACTTCTTCATGAGCACACGAGCTACAACAATTTTTCCATTTCCACAAGTACCCTTCCGGTGGAAACGGCCAATCAAATGCGGTCAGCATCGCATAAAAACATACAGGGCTCGAGTGCTGCGCTCTCGCGGCGGGCCGGCGATGTAATGAATCGCGATCTTCCCTAAACCAACAACCAGATGTCCTCCTCGTCGAAAAAATTCGACGTGCAATTACTCTAATTATAACAAATTCGCCGAAAAGTTTTGCCCGCAAAAAATTTCGAGGGCCGCTCAGGCGAGGACTTTCGCAAATCGGACGAACTGAACCGAACGCCGCCGCCTCGCGTGTTTTCCTGCTCAGGTACGCAGATTTTTCAGCCGTCCGTGCTCCGAAAAAATCCGCGCACGGACGCCGCTTCGCTTTTATTCGAGCGAGTTAAAAAGGAATTATCGAAGTGTGTATATTCGCTAGCTTACCCGCTAGAGAAAATGAGACATGGCTCTCGTGCCATCTGGGAAAGCTTTTTCGGTTTAAAAAAGCGTGTTTGTTCGACAAGTGAGCCACGCCGGGCGCAATAGTGTCCGAATTCGCTCTCGAATGCAGAGGCCGCGCGCGTTTCTTTCTCTTTTTTTGAAGGGCCGATTCGCATGGTCCTGCCGGCTTGGAATTGTTTTCGCGATGGTTGCGCTAATATTTCGAAGCTGAAAGCATGTTCTGCGAGATCAGCGAGGTGGAGACGCAAGTTTTTTCCTGGCGAATTCAAGGTAATTTTGCGGCTTGCCGAATTTTCCGGGTGTTGCGAAGCAGGTGACAAAAGGTGTACTTTTTGGGCCGCGAAATCGGGTGGTAAATAGAGCGCAAATTCATATGATAAGTGCTGATAAATGTGCTACATTTAAATTCGGGGTGCATTACCGGGAAAACCACGGTGAATGCGAATGCAGCTTGGATGGTGCATCCTCTGCCATGCACCAGATCACGTTTTCACGAGTGATTACCAGAAGGCAAATGGGCACTCTCAAGGTTTGGAAGAAAAGGTTCGTGACGGTTTGGAAGCAATGCGACAAATTGCAGAAACAAGTACTGTTGAAGAATAACATGATATCCAGAATCGTCACAGTTTTAGTTTAGCAATGTTGTACACAGTAATCCTACTGCTATTTGGCGTATGATAAGTACGAGCTTCGGTAGGAACATGCATTTTTGTCTGAAAATATCTTGTTTATGCTGGGAAACTAAGACTAAGAGATTTCGACTATAATTTCACCCATCGTCCANAGGCAAATGGGCACTCTCAAGGTTTGGAAGAAAAGGTTCGTGACGGTTTGGAAGCAATGCAACAAATTGCAGAAACAAGTACTGTTGAAGAATAACATGATATCCAGAATCGTCACAGTTTTAGTTCAGCAATGTTGTACACAGTAATCCTACTGCTATTTGGCGTATGATAAGTACAAGCTTCGGTAGGAACATGCATTTTTGTTTGAAAATATCTTTTTTATGCTGGGAAACTAGGACTAAGAGATTTCGACTATAATTTCACCCATCGTCCATTTCAATGTTGCGTAAGTTTTCTACCTTTCGGTAGTTTCATGTGCTCTATTATTCCCTACTTAACCCCATAGTAAGAAAAAAAAACACGTTTAATTGATTGGATTTATTCTTAATCATAATTAGAGTGATTGTTCGCAGAAAGTATATGAAAAAGAAAATGACAACAATAAGTATTACGATGTGAACGATTTGTGACAACAATATCATAATAAAATATTAATACATAATAAATAACAATCATTACCATGGCGACTATGAAAATTACGCAATTTTTCAATTCTTTATGTTTCCTTACAACAATGAAATACCCTATCATACCTGTATTAACGATTATTTCGGTATTAACTTCCATTGCTGTTAACGTACACCAATATTTACACCAATAAATTTTTAAAATCTTCCATATCAGTCGCTATCATTAAGGAGCGATAGATGTAATACGTAAGAAAGGCTAAATAGTATATATTTATTTCGTATTCTTTTACGCAAACGAGAAAGAATCTTATCTACGAAATGTTCAATTTCAACAGTTACGAATAGAAATAATAAATAGATTTACTATTTCGAGAAAAGGACACAGAAAAAAGTTAGTTGGCATAAAAAAACCTAAGAGATGTTTAGGGAAAACCTTTCCACAATAGAAAGTACCAGCTAAGGAGGAGACGTAAAATGTTTGCACAATTTTTCAGGAGGTATTTGTTAGAAGACGTCTAATCATATGTTCCTCGGTGTGACTAGGATATCCAATAAGTAGAAAGGGTTATAGAACACCAGAAAAAAGAACATTTCAAAACAATAGAAAACCTGCAACGGCATAGACAAAGAGAAATTTGCCAAGTGGACAGTAATCACTAATAGTCATAAGCAAAAATCGTTAAAATGTAATTATGAATAGTAACATACTGAAATAAAAATAAAAAAAGGATCGTCTCAGCGGCGAAGGGGTTAGGTTGCTAGGTTGGCAACAATCGTTTACTAAGTTCAATCCTGAATGACGTGGTTGCCTATGACATCATTTGCAATAATAATAATAATTGATTTAGCATATGCAGGAACCCTCAATGACAAATGCTTCAATTGATTATTCAAAATAATAATTAACTGAAAGGGTTACTTTAGAAAGATCTGATTACATTCCTTAAAAAGGTAAGAATCACCATCACTACGAAAAATAGAAACAGCATGTTGCGTTATTTAAATCAATAACATAAAATTAATTAGAATTAAAATGAATGCACATCCTACTGAAGGTTTTACTACAAGAGTACGTGTATATAACGGAAATTACATCAAATTAAACCATCAAAGCGTCGGATTAATCCATGGAGTATTTGTAACGCAATTTAACTCCCAACTGCACGTAAAGAAGCAACGAACTGGAAGGGATTTAGACTCAGAGTCGGACTAAACGTAAATCGTAGCAAAATAGGAAGTAAATGGCGCGATAAAGACTTCCTCAAAACGGAGCTACTAAAACCTTCCTGCTTGGCGCCGATTTTTCAACTCCTCTCCGGGGAAAGGCGGGCTTAATCAAGGCTGATCAAATAATTACCCGTAAGTGGCCCGGGTGATTTTGATCAATTCCGGAACAGTTGCGGGATTGCGTGTACTGAGTAATGGAAAATGAATCAATGCCCGTTAAAGTATCGAGTGTGGATGAGATGAAAATTAGGAAATCCTGCTTTTGGCGATGATTTTCGCGAGTTTCTTATGGAATTTTGTTTGCAAAATGCATTTTCGAAATCCACGTTAATTCTGACAACTCCTATTGAAGTTCTGACGGTATTTCAATAGGTGAACCTCCGGCGAATGGACTTATACGTGATCCGGTCACGAATAAATAAAAATGCCGGGTTCAGTCGTCAAACTAGGGGATTTCGTAGCGATGAGATATGCCTTACTTTATTTGGAAAAAGAGACTAGCAGTTTCGCAATGAAATGTATAATAATGGCGGCAGTAGGCATGGATGATTCAAAGCTGTAGCTACACAAATATGTATATAGTTTGTAACGAATAAACTCTTGATTCGTATTTCCGGGCAAGTGTGGGGTTACGTAGGTCGTTTCATTGTTTTCTTTGTGACAGCTGGAGCTTCAACATTGAAAGCCCTGACTTGTATCGCTGTCAACAATGCAAACGGAGATTCATAATGATTCAAACAATGAAAGCCAAGATTGATATTGCTTAGTTGAGTTGTAAATCGAAAGAAAATTACAACAGTTAATGTTTTGTTGTACCTACATTCAGGAAACGAAAGAAATGGCGTTGAGTAGGGAATATTAAGGCACATGAACCTACCGAGAGCTAAAAAATTATGTATGTGGATATATCACCTTAGTTAACAATTATGGGGCGTAAAGCAGATAATCCTAGGCGACATGAACCTACAAAAAGTTAATAACAACAATAATAATTATTATTTCTTGAAATCGAAAAGTGATCCCAATAATACTCATTTTACTTATAATTAATATTGTTGAAAACGCACCCAACCATTCGCTTACTAGAAAAATAAGATTACCTGGGACTCGAACCCGGGACCGGGTTCGAGTCCCTGGTATTCAAATGAACAAGTACCGGCCTCGGTGGGGGAGTGGTTAGGGTGCTAGCACTCCAACCCCCAGGTCTCGGGTTCGAATCCCGACTAGCCGGAGTTTTCCGATTAGGGAATGTTCGTGCGTGATAGTCCTTTGTAGTTTTTAATTTATCATTAAAATGGATATAATTGTGATTAGCTTCCTGTTTCAACAATATAAGTTGTTATTAATCTTATTCAACAATAGAAGTTATTATTATTATTACGCGTTTGTTAGGACGTATCTAAGATTTTTGCTTAAAACTTTAGAGGAGGACAACCTACCTCCTTTACTCCCCCCCTGGAAGGTCGCTTTAAATTTAGCACTCCCAAGGAAGAGATGAGAGTGCTTGGACTGAAAATCGCTCATTTTTACCTCCAGCCCGCGTAGAGAAGATCGAACCGTCCTCCCTCAGAAATGACGCGTCTTTGGATCGCTTCCAATCAACCGCCTTAAATCGTCCATCCCTTTCTTCAAAAGTGTACTCACACACCGCGTGCGTCCCGTATCTTTCGCTGGGACTTTTAGACTCCTTCCGTGTTGCTACGATACCATCTCGAAATACAGCAACGGTTCGGCGTCGCCGAATCCGGTGGAAAAAGAATCTCATCGCTTAATGGAACGTTAAGATGGCGGATGTGCAGGGTGGACGTCGGGCGATGGGCTGAGGGGAAATGCGAGGAAAAAAAAGAAGGTTGGAGAGCGATTGATGTTACGGTTGTCTACCCTGAAGAGAGCGGGAGGATGGGGAGATCACGGAGAGCGGTCCAGGGGAAAGAGGTTTTGATTTTCAAATGTTGGCATGTCCTGCACTAACTCGGCCGAACGGTAATACAAAGGATAGCAGGTGCTCATCGAATATTCCACCGCCTCGCTCGCAAGAAGGACCTCCAGATGTATTCTTATGTTTCTGACTGTGTCCCTGCTTTCATCTGAATGCACAAATAGCGAGAGTCTCGGCGAAGCAAAGATTTCGGGGATAACGCCGTCTCGGAGATGTGCGGAATGGGTCTCTCTTTACAGTGGAGGCGATTTGAGGGGAATGGGATTACTCCGCCGCGGAACGGAGGAAATTACTAATGTATGGGAGTACTCTTAGGTTGCAGTAACCTTTGCGAATGGAACGGAAGATGCTGTGGCTGAACGTGATGTGTTTCACACCTTCCAGCGCGAGATCCTACTTACGGTCTTCTTTACTTTGAGTGCAAGGCGGGCTTCATAAGATATAGACAATTGCATAAGGGCTTCGACAGTAAGAAATGTAACGTAAGATTGAGAGGGTGGGGCATATGTAGCTATGAGGCTTGGTGAAGTTTCAATTAGTGATTTATTATTTTTCATCCAATTTTACAGCACTTAGATTAATTTATAGAATAACGAATGATTGTTGCGCAACAATAATCAACAACTTTGTCGTTTGTTTGTTATCTGAGGGAGAGTTTACAGCTGGTACAAGTAATTAACAACAATGGTTGTAAAATCAAGCTTGAAAATGACTATCATTATTCGAAACTAGTCGCCTACGAAACATTTTGCGGATCAGTAAAAGTTATTTGTGTTGTTTTTTTAAACTTTGTTTAATTTAACAATCGGAGTTAACAATTGTAGTGTTACGAAACAATTGTTGAGGCTAATTAAGTTAAAATGCGACTCGATAGGAGAGTCAGCAATTTAGACAGTTGCAATTATTATCTTAGGAAGAACTCGAAAGCGATAAATATTTGTACATCTAGGCATGTCAAAGGGTCTTTAGGTCATCAATGTTTTCATAATAGATACATCTATTCTACTATTCATCGATACTGTATTGCCTCCGAGTTCTTTTTCGAATTAAATAGAGAGATCCATTCTATAAAAATTACTGAAGCATTAAACTAGAAGATTCTCATTTTTACGGTATGTACAAAACGTGCAAATTCCACAAAATTTTAATCAAATTAATTTAAAACAAAATCTATTTTGTGGAATTCGTACAAGTTTTGTCATTAAACACATTAGGAACATGAAATTCCATCAAATATCTCTTGATACCACTCATTTTGGTCATCCGTTTGACATACATACATACATAAGTGTTCTACCTTTCGGTAGGTCCATGTGCCCTAATATTCCCTATTCAAAGCCCTTTCCTTCGCTACCTGGTAACTTACCCCACCCTTTATGTCATCTAACACATCCGTTTGACATACTTTCAAAAATTAGGCCGATTACCGAAATTAATCACTATTTAGTTTCATCGTCAACGTGTTACAGAGTACGAAGACAATCCGATGAAAAGATGCACCAAAAATCACTCGTTATTCAAACATGGACTAAAAATACTGGAGAAAGATTTTTCTCGAGAGATTAACTCACGCTATTCACTGGGAAAAACCCACATTTTTCTCCATTCGGATCAGTCCATTGTGCACAATTTACATAACCGTCTTCCTTTAAAAATCTCATCGAGAACGAATCCTAGAGAGTCGGCGACGCTTTAATAAAACGATTTCACAAGAGCGTTCTCTGCCGCAGTTATTTTATTCGAGAGAAACCGCGAACTAAAAAACCGCCCAACTAATCCACGAAAACTCAAGTTTCTCCCGCAGCAAAGTAAATAATCACGTTACATTAATTAATATCACAATACGCCGTTGCACGAACATTACGTACGATATGACGCAATCGTTTTCTCTGCGATACCAGCGTCTTTAAAAAACGGCGTTTGTCGGGAGCTCAAAGGAAGTTCAAGAGGTCTCTTCGCTAGCAGTAAGACAGGTACGTCCGTAATTCGAACTCTTCCTGTATGTATAATTTACAGGGAGCGCCTCGAACTCTTGTGGATGCGTGGGCTATGTGAACAACGCCAAAGAAGACATTTAATCTTTCTGTATTAATAGAGAGAGCCGTTTCTTTGAATCCAGCTAAGAGGTTCCCTCTACAGTGACGGGGATAATTTTCACTACTATTTTCTGACAGATAAAGGGAAATGAGTGGTTTATATACGTGTCTCATTTTTGTTCATAACTGTGGTAATACGATAGATGCTGAGATATGAGTTTTGCTAAATAATGGGATTCTTTTCTGTCACTCTCAAAGGAAACCTGCGAAATGAGTTGCCCTTATAAACACGGAGGTACTAGAGATGATCGGGGAGGAGAGGGTTTTAACTGAAGTGCTTAAACGTCGACAGAGGAAATGGGTGGGTCAAATATTGAGAGGAGAGGGATTGCTGAAGAATATTATTGCGGGAAGAATGCAAGAGATAAAGCAGAGGGGAAGACAAAGACAATAGTTGATAGATGACATAAAGGATGGGGTAAGTTACCAGGAAACGAAAGAAATGGTGTTGACTAGGGAATATTAAGGCACATGAACATTCCGAAATATAGAAAACTTATGATGATGAATAATAATAAGTGATGGATGTTTAATCGCATTGTTAATGTTATTCAGCAACGATCTCCCAATGAAAAGCTTCTGTTGTTACATGATTTGTTACTTTAGTCATTGTATCTTTGTCGATGAATTCAACAATGTGTAGTTCTCTATTTTCGATTCTCCCTCCCAGATGTCGAAGCAATCAAAAGTGAGGCATAAACAATGTTAGAACACTTATTTATGTAATATGCATCAAGACGTTTACCCTGCAGGAGACATTGAGGAAGCTTTTAAAAACACCTCCAGAAGATGTCTCTAAAATAAAATACATGGGAAAGAAAGCTTAAGAAATACTCCGAAATAAATTGGAAATATTTGGGTGATTGAAAAGTAAATTTTCGCATAGCAACCGCGGATGATAGGTGTAAACAACCGAAAGAAACAACCAACAAAAAAGGCACGGAACGACCAATAGATAGCTTTGATCGGGAAAGTTTCCACCGGAGCCTGAAAACTGCAAAACGTTGCGAGGAAACTGAAATTTTTCGTTCCGCAGACAATTCGAACCCCTCTCCCGTGTCCCAGCCGCAACTCAGAATAACTGTCCGAACACCGCAGGGGCCACTGGTACACGCCTGCAGCGGGCGAAAACGTTAGACGGGGAGGGGTGGACAGAGATGGTCCGAGCGGAAAAAGGGAATAAATGAAGACGCGAGAGCGATGGAGGGAGAGAAAGGGGTGGATGGAGTGACAGTCGGAGGATAACGGGGATGCTGGGAGAAAGGAATTAGAAAAAGAGAGGATGGAGGAATGAGATAGTAGACTGCATGATTTAGCTCCGGGCGTAAGGACTTATTCAGCTAAAGGGAAGATTTACTACGGACTGGACAGTGTATGCGAGCATAGTTCATTCACACCGAAATGTTACTATAGAAACGTCAGGGTAGGTGAGCATGCGAGGGAACAGCCAATGCCATAATATCGGAAACAAGAAAGCGCGACTAAACATTAGAAGATTATAATATAGGAAATATTATTTCCAGTTCCTATACCCCGATGAATAAATTTTTTCTAGTATTTTACACCCGAGAGGATATGTGCTATGATTGTTGACTTTCCTAATGAGTGGCATTTCAATCTAATACTTGTCGACAATTGTTTCGTAACACTACCACTGTTTATAATTCGTTGTAGCAATTGTAGTCTACCTCTACTCGTAAATACACGAGCACGACGTCCATTATTGCAGCGCAACAATCATTCCCTGTTCTATTAGTAAATGCAAGAGTTATAGGTCAACAATGATGACAGAGAACAAACACAGGCAGTAGAGATAGTCGGGGAAAAAGAGGGTTTTAATGGAAGTAATTAAACGTCAACAGAGGAAATAGGTGGGCCAAATATTGAGGGGAGAGGGATTGCTCAAGTAGGTATGTAATTGAGGAAAGGACACAAGGGAAAAAGCAGAGAGGAAGGACAAAAGACAAAAGTTAACAGGTGACGTAAAAGGGTGGGGAAAGTTACCAGCAAGTGAAAGAAATGGCGCTGAATAGGGAGTATAAGGCACATGAACCTACCGAAAGGTAGTATTCTTATGTTATTCTGCTCCGGGATAGAGGAAAGTTTTTCATCCATTTCATTACAGTCACAGCCTTGTTCATGGCTGTGGCGACCTAATTGTCACATAGGTATTGTTAAAACGCGTTAGAAAAGGCAACAATCTAGGAAGTACCCATTGATGCTTGCGGCGTCCACGCATCGCTTTCAGAGATGATCAATGGAATGCAACGGTAAAAGGAATCTGTAGCAGGAGCTGCTGAGGATGAAATTCCATTATGATATCCGCTGGGATGTTCAAAAATCAATCTTCTCTTTGAAGGCTGACAATGAGACAGAGATATACACGCTCAAGCTAAACGGAAGTCGTTAGACTTGTTACCAACGTAAACAGTTCTACTTTAACTGTAGAATATTTTAGCAAACAAAGAAAAGTATTCCACTCGAAATTAAGCGGAAAATATAAAAAAAAAATTAGCGATAGGAGAAATTCAAGTGTTTGAGTTCTTAAGATGGCGGATTTTTAAGTTCTTAAGACGAAGTTACTAATGTTGGCTAAAACTGAAATTACCGCACTTAAAAGGAATTTAAAGACAATATTTTTTTCTTAAACGCTTTTACTTTTCAAAAATATCTTGATGTAACGAATAAAATACTAAATTACGAAACCCTGCCGCTAAAGTATTTAAATTATACGAGACGAAATAAAAAATCTACTTCCATATACTGAAAATAAATATAAAGGAAATGCATTCCAGGACATTTAATTCTACACACCAGAAGAATTTTACGTTATTTACCCCATGACTTTTTCGAGGGCATTGGATTAATTGTCAATCGACTCGAATCTTACAATTAGGTAAAAGCTATTCACTCACTAAATGTAAATGTTGGAAGAAAATTAAAATAACCTTAAAACGTGCAGTGGAGAAGCTTTAAGACTTTCCACTTTAATGAAACCTATTCTCGACGTAAGGCTCAAGGTACGCGTTAAAAATTAAGCGGAATAAAGACGGGGTAAAATGTAATTACAGTAAAAGCTTCCCGGAAATCTCTTTAAGAATGTACACACTCTAGGTGACGATAATAACACGCGCAAATTTTAATACTTCTAAGATTAACCGGATTCTTGTACGGTAGAATTAGATCGACATTGTGATTTCAATCGCTATATTGCATTAGAAACGGATAATGAGATAAATAATGCATACACGAAAGACCGGACACACACCTCTAGCAAGCGAGCGAGCGACCTCAGTGTGGAGCAATCGATTAACTATTGAGTCGATTGCATCGTGGCGTATTAATTATTAGGGCGACAATTAGCGAGTATCTAACAATGCAATGAACGCCTTCAACAATGAAAATTCACAGCTGTTAATTCATCTCAACAATAACGATGGGCTTTAAAAATCTGCATTGTTAGTGTGTTCTCCTGATCAGTTGATAACGAAACCCGGAAGGTTTTAAATACCGCATCACTTCCTCATAGTAGATTAGCTTTAAATTATCGATTCGTCACCATCAACCATTCGGTGTAGTGGAGTNCCACAAACGAATAGCTATTCTTAAAACCGAGGCTGTCCATTGCGGTATCTTGAGCACTCTCACAACAGCTGGATGAAGGAACATCCAGATGGGAGGTGAAAGTATTAAAGGATTATGGAAAAAAAAATAAAAGTAATGGCCTTCGAAGCAAATGGCGCCACGCTCTGTTAGTGTGCGTTCGTGTGGAAAATGGGGATGATGACTCCTAAAGCACGGGTTATCTATATTTTAGCGACGCTTAAATTTATAAAGGATATTACTAAAAAGGGCAATTTGTAAACTGAAACCCTTTCCTCCAATGTTATGGCACACATTATTTTGACAATTTTAATTTAATTTTTTAAATTTAAGAGATTAAAGACTTTCAAGTATTCAATCCGAAGGCCGGTTGGGACCTCATCCCCTCTACCATTAGCTACGTATACGTATATATAGCTAGAAGAGGGAAATGAGGCTTACTAGGCAAGATGAGGAGTGAGGTAGTTTGCCCTTGCTTTCCTCACTGAGCCAGAATGCTATGAACAGAACGAGCCCACGTTGGTGAAGCATAATGACTGTACGAGAAACACTTTTCGCAACATTGCATGAAAGCATTACGACGCAATAATAGATTCTAATATTGTTGTAACTAAAGTCAACACTTTGGGGTGCTCGAACTTTTACCCCCGAGTGGTACGCATTAGTTCTATCAACGAGTACGCGGGCCGTAGTAAATGTTCCTGTTTAAACTTGAAATAAATAGAAGCACATCGAAAATAACTAAGTAGTTGTTAAATAATAATACCTGTAAAAATAGGTTGATTGTTTATTGTTGTGGTAAATTCCAACAGTGTCATCTTTTGGCAGCGTTATCAACACAGCTTGTTTATACTTAAACAACACACTTTGTTTATACGTCAAAGATAAACTTAACAATCGGGCAACAATACAGCAATTGCAGAGTAATAAAACAATGATGCCAAAGAAATTAAAGCGTTTTTCGGAAAAGACAACAATCTAGGGAGCGCCGATTGTTGACATTATTTAAAAGTATCAGCTCTCGTCAGCGTTATCAACAGAACCTGTTTACACTTTAGCCGGCAAAGATAAACTTAATAATCGGGCAACAATACAGNGTAAATTCCAACAGTGTCATCTTTTGGCAGCGTTATCAACACAGCTTGTTTATACTTAAGCCGTCAAAGATAAACTTAACAATCGGGCAACAATACAGCAATTGCAGAGTAATAAAAAATTATGTTAATTGTTTAGGTTATTTAAAAGTATCAGCTCTCGTCAGCGTTATCAACAGAACCTGTTTACACTTTAGCCGGCAAAGATAAACTTAATAATCGGGCAACAATACAGCAATTGCAGCGTAATAAAACAATGATGCCAAAGAAATTAAAGCGTTTTTCGGAAAAGACAACAATCTAGGGAGCGCCGATTGTTGACACTGAGAGCCTTTGCAACGAAAAAACATAGGCCACACAGAATGATAAAATTACAAAGTAAATGAGGATACGCCGTAAGGAGAAAGAGACGGGCGTCTGAAGAAGACGCATTTCGCCTTACCTATCAGTAAATGTCTTTTCTGGGACACGGAGGCCCATGAAAGAGACGAAGAAAAACCTGTTGGCGAAATGGCAAGTCGTAGCCATTCTCTCAGCAAGCGTGTACCTCGCACGCAAATGCTTGAAAGCTTCCAACTTACATTCATTCGCATCTAAGCAGGAGAACTCGATCACGGGAGAACCCTTTATCGAACAAATCCACCGATTCAATCGCGACTCCTGCAGAGCGCCCCATATATCCTCTTCCGCCTGTTATACAGCCGCGTGCATTCGCTCAGAATGGGGAACGCCTTTTCCTGAGTTACCGCGACGTACTGAGATGCGCACTCGGGGGGGTAAATGATATTCGAAACTTATTCGTCGCATTTTTTCTCACCGGGAATTTTCCTCGCGTTCCAATTTACATATCTTGAATGGCTTCTCCTGCTAGGAATATGGATTTCAATGCTGAATTTCAATCAAATAACGGTAATGGAAAAACGTTAATACTCGTGGATTTTCACAGGATTTCTCGTTTGAAGCATAAGATATTTCGTGGTGAATAACACGACCACTAAATAACAACATAATTTGTATTTGAAGTATTTTTGAGGGAAATTATACAAAGTATTACGTCCATGACAAATGCTTCAAAACGTTAGATGATATAAGTGGTGGTGGAACTCTTAATTCAATTTTACGATCCTTGGCAATAAAAAATAAGCTTTTTTATCTCCTCAAAGGTGCGATCTGATTGAATTACCGACTATTGTCATAATAGTGTGTTTGATTACGGCTTTTAATCGAAGATTTAGGATAAAGCATAGATTAGGCCGCCTTAAGTTTCGTTAGATACCACTGCTAGATAATATACGGGTACGTTTTTTTTCCAAACGCACGTTTGACTAATCAAAGACTGTTAAAACTTAGTGAGGCTGATTATAATAATAATGATGATGATAGTGATAACAACAATAATAATAACATTAAAAATAATCATGATAAAGCGTCTTTATTTAAGGGCAAGATTGAGACTTATTATTCTCTTCTTACATCTAACCCTTCGACTACGACACTCATCTTCCTTATATGCGAATCATTTCATATCGATTAATCGAATTGCAATAGATCGATCTCAATTAATCGAAACTGCCCTCAAATTCGATGTCGAAGTTTTGTGAGTTTTCCACCATCGATATTCATCCAGGACCATTTTTTTCGGACCGGTTCGGGGTCAAATGCTCCTGACATTCACGGCAAAAATCCAATCACCGGCAATTATAACAAAGTTTCAAACTCATCTTAACACACACCCTGGGGACGTTAGGGCGAGCCGCTCCAGAAAGTACGGCGTAATCAAGGATCTGCGTCACTTCCCCTTTTTTTTCGTCCAATCGAGTCGTTCCTATTAGCGCAAGTCACCATCACGTAATTCGAGAGCGTCGGAAACGGAGTTAAATGAAGTTTAAACCGGAGGCTTCCTTTTTCCACTCTTCATTTTGTTAGTCGCAGGTGTCGGATCGGAAAGGCCATCGCCGAGGTAAACTGAATGAGATTTGAGTGCATCACGGCGCACGGACGTGTGGGCGACGGCGCGTGACTCGGAGCATGACGTCAACGTTTAGGATTAAAACCCGTCGCGTGGATTAAGGAACGCGTCCAAAGGGTCGCCGCTATTGGCCGAAATTTTAGTCACGGGATGACAATTTCGTGTTGTTATAGTGTGTTTTGAGTGACTTGTGGTTCAATCTGTATCCTAAGGATTTCGGATGAGAGATTTTTCCGGAAGAAAAATATAAATCACCAATTTTAAAGGCACGTAATTCTAAATTTGCATTTAATCAATGGCTGCGATTTGGAATTAACACATATACGGTAAATCTTGCTAAAAAATGGGACAAATTTTTCCAATTGTGGAACCCTTGAAGATGGAAGCTTCGTTTCCGAAATGTGCATAGGGTGATTCCAAGAAATTCAACTTTGGATGCTAACACAATTAGTCTATAAAATTAAAGTGAATGAAGGAAAAGGTATGTGGAAGCTTATGCAATGAAAACTGTAACCGTGGTTGAAAAGCACGGAGTATCTTAAAATAAAGAGGATAAACTTAATACGAAATGGAATTGATACGTATTTATTTGCATACATGTATCTGTAAAGTATACAACCTAAAGGCCGGTTGGGACCTCATCCACTCCAACATCAACTACGAATAGCTAGAAGAGGGAAATGAGGCTTACTAGTCAAGATGAGGAGTGAGGTAGTTTGCCCTTGCTTTCCTCACTGAGCCAGAATGCTATGAACAGAAGGAGCCCACGTTGGTGAAGCATAATGACTGTACGAGAAACACTTTTCGCAACATTGCATAAGGATAATCCTTAATTAATATCATTATTCAGCATGACTCATACATATATGTATGTGATAGGATAAAATACAATGTGATAGATGTTTAACACCGCGATCGATACGTGAAAAATGTAAGAGAATTGCATATTTGAATGCAAAGAGTCAATGGAGAAAGAATACGAATCACACGATAGAGTTAATTAAGGATGAAATTGATAAACACACATTTTCTCTAGTGCACTAAGCGCACCCGAGTACTTAGGGTCAACTAGGATTGCGCATCCGGGAAAAACTATGGTAAACGGATAAAATTTAAAAATAAATATGACATAAGCCATCTAAACGAAGTATATAATGACGAATGACATCCTCCTCTGCTACAGTGAAATATACTCCGATTAAATTTTGGACCGGTTCTCTTGAATCGTCATCAGTATTTTCATGATGTCGCAAGCATCTATATCAGAATACGATATTTTCAGAGATGAGCTCATAAAGTTGAAGATTTTATTGAAGGTGAGAGAAATAACAAACGAAACGGGTCTTAAAACAGGTTGGTTTGGGGCACAGTTCAATGTCCAGCGAAAATAACGCGATGATAAATTTAGTCAAAATACCTTCCCGTCGACGGATATTTAATATTAAATGTACGATAGGGTCGTTCTGAGATGCTCATATTATTCTCAACTAGATTAGACCATTGAGAAAATGCTAAAACTTCAATTGGGAATCTCCTTGAAGAAATTAGAACCGAAATGGTGAAAATTGTCACAAGATTTACTGCAATGATGCTTCCTGTTTGCAGAAATTCGCAACTTTAAATGTCGCAGCGTTGAAGGGTGTGGCAAATAAATCGTTATTACAGCCATTGAAATGAAAGACGTCGTGAAATTCCAATTGTTGTAACAACCAATGTTATTGGTGAAGGTTCCCATGTATTTTAAGTTGCTAAGGAATGTTATTGAGGAAAGAATACAAGGAAACAACCGAGGAGAAGACAAACACAAAAGTTGTTAGATGACATAAAGGGTGAGGTGTGTTACCTAGCAACGAAAGAAATGGCGATGAGCGGATAATATGAATGAAAAATTCGATTTTTTTCTATACACAATTAGCGATTTTTGGGTTCTGAGAAGCATATTTAGGGATATTTCATTCTCGTATTATAGAAATTGAGTCTTTCTTCAATACAATTATTAAAGCTTCCTGCAATGCAATTAAAGATTTCCTACTTATGGAACGGCAATTGCACTAAAAACTACAATTTTCTTTCTATAAACTATTAGCGATTTTTGAGTTCCGAGAAGCATATTTAGGGATATATCAGTCACAAATTATAGAAACGGAGTCTTTCTTCAATACAATAAAAGATTTTTCCTTCTGTTCGAATGGCAAATGCTCGAAAAGTATCAATTTTGTTTCCATAAACAATTACCGAAAGAAGACTTATGATGGTGGTCTACTACCTACACCTAGAATACTAAATTATCTCAATCGCTACTTATTACCGCACTTTCACATACTCGGTATGAATTAGGATAGAATAAAATGGAAACCACTTTAGCGTTTATATATAATATATTCTGTGCCACTAAAAAAATCTGGGACAGTTGCAACAACTGGAGATTTCGTTGGATGTTTTCAGGAGAAGCATATGCTCATATGTTACGGGTGAGGTTTAGGGCATGAAATACACCAAATTTTATAATCCATAGTTGGGGAGTTGTGTTTTCTCAACTTAGGACACATATCTTGCGAAAATATTCTCAAAACTAGCGATGAAATAATTATTTCGGCCTTGTTTTAAAAGTCGCCGTTTTATTCCTAATATTTATCGTTAATCTTTTGGTACGTGATAGACAAAAACGTACATCTTATTTACTTTTGTCTCAGTCTTGTTTATTGCTGTGATGAAATGAAAGCAACTGAGGTATGAGGTATGCTGTATAATGGCATTAATTAAGGTTTCTCCTTATGCAATGTTACGCAAAGTGTTACTCGTAGAGTCATTGTGACTTGACTTGTTATTTATTTATGCTGGGCCAGATGGAGCCGAGTGGCCCCCTCTTCCCCTGGCCCAGCGTTGTGCTTCACTAAGGCTTGTTCTGCTTATAGCATTCTGGCTCAGTGAGGATAGCAAGGGCACATTACCTCACTCCTCATCTTGCCTAGTAAGCCTCATTTCCCTCTTCTAGCTCTTTGTAGCTAATGGTATAGAGGATGAGGTCCCAACCTGCCTTCGGGCTGAACACTTTACAAACAGTATCTACCACTAACACCACACCCTGCTTCCCCCAGCATCAAGTATTGTCCAAATATAAATATTTAGAATCTACTCAAGCGTGAAGTGCAAATGCTACAAATTCAGTAGACACTAACCTAAATTGAATTTTGATTATTTCAGCAAAGCACAAACGACACCTCCGATGCTCTGTACAGCAGCACAGAAATCGCCGAGATGCCCTTTGAAACATTTCTCCGTTCAAATTACAGATCGTACACGCAAAAATATATCCGGAAACGAGGGAAAAAAAACACACCCAGAAATCAGCATAAATCAGAGTTGCTGAAAAATCGACGACCGAGTGTTCCCAAAATGTGTCAAATAAATCGGGCGTGAATATCACCATCCGTCACCGTGGTTTTAAATTTCGAAATTACGTCGAGATAATTACATGCGTGAAGGGTGAGGGCTAATAACACATTCTCTCCTAGCATTATCGGAGGAAACGGCCGCCAACATTCAGCGAGCAAACATTAACAAGGAATTTATGGAGTAGGCCACAGAATAAAACTGCCCGCAAGATGAAATCTCCGCGCGCTGAGGTTTTTAAATTCGACCAGTCCGCAAAACTACCGTTTGTTTGAAAAATTATCAGATCGGAGGTCAATCGCGTTATTCGCATCTGAAAAATTAGATAATTCGGCAATTGATAGGCAATAGGATTATCGCGGAATCGCATCATAGCGGTAACGGAATTTTTCAGACAGTCAAACTCAAAGGTCTCGTGGTAATGGAATTTTAAGCCCTGAATTAACTATTGACAAATCGAGATGTCGCGATAGCTGAGAGAAAAAAATCTCTCCCCTGAAATCTTTTGAATTGGGAGGCAATTATGAATCGTGGTCAAAAATTGAATGTTTGTGCTGATATGGTTGTTAGGCAGCTTTGTTTGCTTAATTTAATTGTAGCACGAGATTGTTGTCCAGTGTGACTGGTGGTGAATGGCTAATCTGTGAAGCTGTCAAACAACAAAAATCTTTGCAAAAGAAGTCCGAACGAGATGATAATTTTTGTAAATTTTCAACCCCATTAGAATCAAATGGGATTATGTGGAAACAACACACATAAAATGCATACAGTTCAGGATTTTCCGGTTTCTAAAACCTCATTTCAAACGCATTGCGTTGTCAGTAAAGGGTTCAGCCCGGAGGTCGGTTGTGACCTCATCTCCTCCAACATCAGCTACGAAGAGATAGGAGATGGAAATGAGGCTTACTAGGCAAGATGAGGAGTGAGGTGATGTGCCCTTGCTATCTTCACTGAGCCAGAATGCTATGAGCAGAACAACCCCACGTTGGTGAAGCATAATGACTGTACGAGAAACACTTTTCGCAACATTGCATAAGGAGAAACCTTAATTAATGCCATTATACAGCATGCCTCGTACCTCAGTTGATTGGAGAATTCTTAATTAATGCTATTACATTGCGTTGATGATACAAACTTTGCCTAAACAATATTAAAGTGATCGATTCTCTTCAGGAAAAAAATTTAATGGCCAGAAATGTGGAATGATGGTAATTTTCCAAACCGACCCAAGGATGAGACAAGAGTTAAGGATGACATCGTTCTTATAGGGAATCATCAAAACGGAAGAAATCATTTCTCATTAATTTCTAGCACATGAACGGCTTCCTAGGATTTTCAATGCTAGGAATCTGGAGCACGATAATTTTCCTATTTCGTAACTACGAAGTTTCTAGGAATCGAGGAATGAAGAGCGCGTGTTCTTTTCAACGTTTCTCCTGTAGTAATTTAACTACCTTAGAACCTAAGAAGCCACCGAGACAGCATCAATATAAATATTCGATATCCTTTATTCCCCAGTAACATTTTGGTCCTCACTTTTTTCCAAATCAGGATCTCCGAAGGTTACTACATAAAATCATTCACACATTCGATATATTTAAACGGAAAACGAAAAGATTTTGAACGGGGTGATGTCTTCTGATCATTCCTGGTGTTGCCTTTATATCTGCAGACTTCGTCTAACAATTTTTTGTCTTCCTTCTTGTTAAATTTTCATTCCACTCCTATCTTAAAGTGCCCATTTATCGGCTAAATATTTACAGATACCCTTTGTGCACTCATACCCTACCCCAGAACTACATTCCCTATCCCTGGCGAGGTAGCCTAGCAACTTTGAGGTTCGGGTTCGAATCCTGGTCAGAACATGGTTGGTTGTATTATCCAAGGGTTACAATTATTATTTGTCCCATTCTTGGAGAGGTTAGTCCCAAGGTGCCTCTCTTGCACCTAGCCTCGTATCTAATTGTACATTGGTATTTACTATAAAAAAGGTACCTACTTAAGAAATAAAGTAAACTTGAAAACGGAAATAAATAATAATATATAAAAATAAAAAATAAAAACAAAAGAATAATTTTTTTGGAATAATCTCCAAATTAAAGGTTATAGAGAAAAAAACCCACAATGCAGGAAAACACAGGAGGAAGCTAAAAAAAATACGCGAAAACACAGATAAAAATTAATTTAAAAGTAAAAAAAAAAGTTTTATAAAAAAACGATGTATATTTTTAAAAGTAAAAAGCAAAAATAGGAAGCCGATGGAGTTTGACAAGCATTAGCTGACATATCTGTCCGTTAATAGGGTTGGTTAACGGTAAGGATGGTTTTGCAAGACTTAAGTTCGCCCGAAACAAAGCAATGATAAATATGATCGTTTCGTCCGTATTTTAAGCTATTACCCTGTTCATGATCGCGTTCCATTCTGCGATTTTCGCTTCATCAAACAAATCATGCTCACAATAAAAAAAGCTCAGCATCGGATGTACTGGGAAAGGATATGTAACTAACAATAGCCATCTAAGCTTTTGATGGACCGCCTATTGACCTTCCACGGAGCACAACCTTTTCGCAGAACATATTTCGAGAGAAGCTGCACTAAATCACATATCCCCCCGACATTTCAAGAGCACGTACTCCGCTGAAAGCACCAATTGTAACCATCTTTCGCGTAAGAACTCCTCGCTGGCCCTCCATAAAACTGGGTACGCAGCCAACCCTCCAACATTTCACCGATTCGAGCCTCCCCACAGACATAATCAGGCTCTCCCGACTCGGAACATGGCAGCGATGTAACCCAGCCACACAATAACACGCGTAGCTCATCTCTAAGAACACAATTTCCGGGTCCACGACGGAAGGGAAGCTGCTCCTCCATTTAATTGGATACACGCGGGAGACTGATGCGAATGTCAAAGCGCATACGAAATCGACAATTATCCCGCGAAACCAAAAGTAAACACGGACGTAAGGAAAACGAATCGAGGACGTCATTCTGATTGGGTGTGAAATTACGTAATCAATTTGTAGAGGGATTGAAGAGATGCTTTGTGACTGAGCCGTGATCCTGATTGGCCGATATTGAAGAGGGATAACAAGATAGAAAGTCATTATGCCTTTTAAAAAAGAAGCGTCTTATTTACAGGAGAATGGGGATATCGAAATTAGCTTAGGATGGGCTCGAATTTTTTCGCTCTCTTGGATATAACGATGACATGGGAGTTGCTTTTCTATAAAGTAGAAACTAGTCCATTTTCTTTGGAAGCAGATCAATTCTGATACGAAATAAACTTGTTCGAAAAGTGACTTATTCATTATAATTTAATATTGTGATAAAAAAGGAACCTTTCATGTATTCTCTTGGAAGTTTTACCTTTTCGGCAGCTTATATGATGACTATAAACGAAAAAAATTACATGTACGACAGTCGAACGTCTCTAAAAATATTAACGATGAACTTCGAGATACAGCATGTGTATAACTTTGAAGAAAATTTCCGTACATTACAGGCATTTGTGATTTCTCTCTACGTACTAAGACACAAACTCAGAATACTGCGTTGGATACGGTAGTCGATTATGTCTGTCTGTAAAGTATTCAGCCCGAAGGCCGGTTGGGACCTCATTCCCTCTAACATTAGCTGCGAAGAGCTGGTAGATGGAAATGAGGCTTACTAGGCAAGATGAGGAGTGAGGTAGTTTGCCCTTTCCTTCTTCACAGTCGATTATGCTCAAAATGCAAATTTTTTGGATAAAAATAAATTAAATTTAAAACAACCACCTAAAATCTTCGAAGAACAAACCATGCAATTATTAAATCAAATTTACGATGATCCCTCATGAATGGTATACCTGATGAACTTATAGAGAAGATAAAATCTAGTCGACATTGTTTACAAGTCGGAACACTGCCGAAATATATTACATAGAGAGGATGCAGTCAAAACACGAACGTCTTAATAACAATGAACGAATGGTAAGACATTTCCCTGAAGGTGAATCGTTAAAATTCCTTTCATAATGAAACCTATTTAACGTTGTTACTATTCGAGTAATGTGGTCTCGTTCTGCTCATAGCATTTTGGCTCGGTGAGGAAAGCAAGTGGAAAACTACCTCACTCCTCATCTTGCCTAGTAAGCCTCATTTCGCTCTCATAACTCTTCGTAGAGGTCGTAACCAGTCTTCGGGCTGAATACTTTACAGACTTTGTGAATGTCTCAACAATATTCATTCCGTAGTCGGGCTTGGACCTCAAGCCCACCACCATTGCCAAAAATTCTGGAGGAAATTAGACGTACTAGGCTTGATGAGGAGTGGGGTAGTTCCCCTTTTTTTCACTCACTACGTTACTAAAACCGTCATGACACAGTACTGGTAGCATTGTTAAAAGTGTTACGATAGCTAAGGTCATTTCGCACGTAGGCCCCCACCGGGAATCGAACCCGGGACAGCTTTCATTGAAGTCGAACGCGTTGCCCACTTGGCTATCCGAGAGTCCCGTCATGACACACTAATGAAAATTACGATAATAAAACTCAACAGTTACTGAAATAAGCCCGCGGTTCAATTGAATCACTTTCTAGTGGGAATTCTATCCCAATATCCTTTAAAATCCTAGCTTAGCCTGGCTGAAAGCAAGTGCTTCAACACCTGAACAAACCTGTCTATTGGAGCGTGGAATACCCGATTTAACAAGCTCCCCGAGACCATAAGTGGAAAAGGCATTAGAAATGCTAGCATACAATTCCGGACACGTGCTGCATCGCTTAAGATGTTAATGTTATAGATGAAAAGGGTCTTCAATTTGGAGAAAGACGTCCCGGAGACTTTGCACCTGCCACAAACGAATAGCTATTCTTAAAACCGAGGCTGTCCATTGCGGTATCTTGAGCACTCTCACAACAGCTGGATGAAGGAACATCCAGATGGGAGGTGAAAGTATTAAAGGATTATGGAAAAAAAAATAAAAGTAATGGCCTTCGAAGCAAATGGCGCCACGCTCTGTTAGTGTGCGTTCGTGTGGAAAATGGGGATGATGACTCCTAAAGCACGGGTTATCTATATTTTAGCGACGCTTAAATTTATAAAGGATATTACTAAAAAGGGCAATTTGTAAACTGAAACCCTTTCCTCCAATGTTATGGCACACATTATTTTGACAATTTTAATTTAATTTTTTAAATTTAAGAGATTAAAGACTTTCAAGTATTCAATCCGAAGGCCGGTTGGGACCTCATCCCCTCTACCATCAGCTACGAAGAGCTAGGAGACGGAGATGAGTCTTACTATGCAAGATGAGGTGTGAGGTAGTTTGCGCTTGCTTTCCTCACCGAGCCAAAATGCTATGAGCAGAACAATCCCGCGTTAGTGGAGCACAATGATTCTACGAGTAAACTGTTCGGAACATCACAAAAAGAGAAACATTAATTAATGCTAACATTCAGCACAACTCATACTTCAGTTGCTTTCCTATCATCACAGCCATGAACAAGACAGAGAAAAGTATATAAAAGATACATTTTTTCTATCCCTTACCAAAAGAAAAGTGATAAATATTTCATTCATCAAGATATGATAACAGCACCGTGACTGCTAAATCAATAAAAACCATTCGGATACTGAATTATTACCAATAAAAAGGAAATTCCATATTTACTTCTTATTTGTGTAATTTTGAAAAAAAAAAATTTCTTTGAAATTTGCACCTAAACTTTACAGAAATCCTTTAGGAAGACAAGTGCAATCGCTAACCAGGCATCATTCGGTTAGATAAAAAAAAATGGACTTCGTTAAAAAAAATTGATGTGAATCATTTCACCTTACAGATACTAGAAATGCGATTTCGTTAATATTATATAAATTAACTTTGTCGGAAATCTAGATTCGACAAAAGGCAAGTCACAAAATGACTGCGAGATAGTTTTGACGATAAAATATTTGAATTTTTACCCCTTAACGCCTATATTGTCTCTCCACGGTACACACGATAAGATATTGATATAAAGTGCACAATATATCATACTGGAAATGTCCTCTGGATAGCCAAGTGGGCAGCGCGTTCGCTTTCGGCGAAAGCGGTCCCGGGTTCGATTCAAAATTTACTAACGCAATGACGTCTGAAATGATCCAAGAACGGATAGGTCACCCTGAACCCAATTGAGGGAGAACCTAAAGTCCCAATTGAGGGAGAAACGGGGAAACCGGGGAACAGAAGAGACCGATCGGCTGTGATTAAGCAATGGGTGTATCCTAATGGAATATTCACGCATATAAAATAACTTCATTCAAATCAAGACACAGAATGATTACATAAAAAATACTTTAAAAAATTTCCAGGAGTTTTCCCCTCCGAGGATGACTAATGAGTGATAGTGAAAAACTTGTTCAATCTTAATTAAATACTTTTATTATCGATTGATTTGCATGCATTATTTATGAAACCACCCAAGTCACTCAAAACAAAAGTATCAAATCATGAATTATTTGCAATCGGAGCTTAAAATCAATTTCAACCGATGTTAACTATATCAGAGTTACTAATACCCTTTCTATCAACCACTCTTTTCATCATCCTTTCCAATTAAGCCATCCCCCGCCCCCAAAAATATCGACATCCCCCTTTTCACGCATGCCTCACTCGGCTTCAAACCCTTCACCCTCCGCTGCAAACCCAATCAACACATTCCTCGCAGCTAGAATATTTCCGATCCGATTAAAACATTTTAATTCCCCATACCGCGGGACGCAACCCGGATTCGCCTCCGACCACGAACATTAACCTCTCTCCCTTTCACGAGCGTCGAAAAAACAAAAAAAAGAACGCGAGCCGCCGCAGCTCCGCATGCTTCCACGCATATAAAACCGAGCATCTTTCTCGTCCGCGGCGATAAATCTCTTTCACGCGGACCTCTCCGTGGACCCTCGTCGCACCTTCTCGAAGGGGAAACTTAAACAACCGTCCACCTGTCCTCTTGCTCGAACCGCCGTCTGCTCCACTCCAAACAGCGCCTGCATCCACCTGCTCTCGCCGAAAAATCCCCCAACACACGTCCCCACACCCTTTCTATATCTAAAGTGTTTCGTTCCGATTCTATTGGCCTGACACGCGCCCCAGCTTTTTTTTCCCCACCGGCAGCTGGTGCAGGAATCTTTCGCGACAGGTTTTTTGGGGGCATCTGATAGCCTGACGGGGTGCATAAATTGGGCGCTTGGGGATTGATGATCGTGACGAGTCTGAGAAATCTCTTAAACTGACCTATTACCCGGGGGCATTTGTTGGAGGCGGAGTACGATCTATTGGGAAAGAGAAATGTATAATAGAGACCGGTGAAGCAGGCAGGTGCAACAGTTATAGGGCAAGAGATGGAGAGATAGTCCTCAAGTCGTCGTAATTGCTTCGATAATTGGTGGACATTAACAGAAGCGTGGTTTAGATTCTATTACTATAGGACGATTACGAAAGGAGGGTATTTGTTTAAGGTGCATCGAAATGGGACATGAACAAGAATATGTAATAATTGGTTAGATCTCCCAAATTAAACACGATGTCATTTACAGATTTTAAGGCAGATTAAGGTATACTTAGGATAAATTCTAAGAAGGTGGACGTGGCCTAGAGAAGCTATGGTACGCATATAATAATTCTGGGAGCTGTGTTGGTAGTATTTTTATTTAGCCAAAATATTTAAATTTTAAGGGCGTTAAATACGCCGAGAACTAATATGTTCCCAAAAGATACTAATTGTCCTTGACAAAATGCTACTTACACATAGGATTACCATATGTTGACGGCAAAAATCCGGTACATACTAAATTTTGAAGACCTAAGCCGGGACTAAACTGATACGTTACTTAAAAACTCAGTTTTAGCCAATTTTATGAGTTAGTCAGCTTTCTTTAGTATGAACGTAGAGTTATCAAGTACTTTAATTTGAATCTTCTGACACTTTTTCCTTTGAATCTCTGAATATGCCGATTTTTTAAAAATAGATGTTTCTCATTCACATCGGGACAAGATGAACAATTGACCGGGACCATTTATCAAAACCGGGACAGTACCCGGGTTTAGCGAACCGGTAAGCCGAATCATGACCCTCATTACTGCGTACGTAAGATTATTGAGACAATTACATGTTCAATACTGGCAACAATGCTGAACAACAATTCCCCTCGGTATTGTTGTAGTTTCAGACACTCCCAAGGTATTAGTATTGTTAAAAGTGCTTCGACTGCTTAGGTCATTTCTCACGTAGGCCCCCACCGGGAATCGAACCCAGGACCGTTTTCACCTAAGTCGAACGCGTTGGCCACTGTACGGAAGCCCCACTCCCAATGTAATTAAGGTTTGATTTTCACTACATTCGTGGAAATAAGATCAAGGATCAAAACGTACAGCTTTCCTTTAAAGAGAAAAACTTCTTATATGGAGGTAAATAGACGAAGGTCCCTTAGCTTACAAGGCCACTACGAAAAAGGCCATCCATATCTAAATTAACATCACGTGATGAATGGCTGGAGCAGATCTCCGTTTCCATTCCTCACAAATCAAAATCACAGAAATCCGTTCCGGTTCCCGGTCGCATCGAGAGAAAAGTCACCAAAAGAAATTGATATTAGGCACACCGATTTCTAAACATGCCGCCTTACGCTCGGATGAACGTTTCGCCTATTATTGAAATACGAAAAAGAACAGCACATAAATTAAAACGAAAGGGAATGCGGTAATATTAGTTTTAAACGATTAAAAGGAGAAAAAATTTCACGGTCTATAAATTATGGGTGCTATCGGGCCGTATTTCATCCCGGATTATTTGGGAGGGTCGCCCTAGAACGTGATAGCTTCTTGGAGGCCAAAGTTTGATAAATGAAACATCGAAATTTCAAAGATATACGCACGGAGATTAGAGATGAAATAAATCGAGACGAATCACTATCGCGCACTAGACTCCTTAATGAAAGTATGAATGGTAAACGATTATTGGCATACGGAAGAATATTTCAACAACGTACAACAATAGCGGGAGTAAACAATGGCAACAGCATCGATAGCAACAATGAAACGATATTTTTCATTTTTTTATCGATTCTATTAGCTGGAATGGCCGTAAAATAATACTGACATACGAACGAACATTTTCGTTAATACAACAATGTTGGGCGAAAACAATGGTAACAGCATCTATGAAATTATAAATATTTTTTTAATTTTTCCATCAATCCAACTGATTACTAAAAGCAGCAACAGTAGGCACACGATGAAAATGGGTACTCACTATCGAAAAACATTAAAGAAACGAGGAAAGTGATGAAGCTTTCGGTAGAAGATGAATTCAACGAGAAAAGGCAATGGATTGGAATCTTCCATCATGAAAAATTAAGTTATTCACCAAGCATTATACGCATCTTGCCACAAAGAAGTACTTTTAATGGTTCAATGAACATAATTGTTACTTCTACCTATTTTACTCTACTTTTTACTGTTACGTAACGTACAGAGACAACTTTTGAATCGATTTCTCCTAGCAACAATTTTATTCTCATGGTATCAGATAAGCAAAAGTGTAAAATTAACGTACAATGTAATCCACTTCTTTCAAAAAGTTTCCTTCTCCAAATTTATTTCAAACTCAACTTTAAACTGTTTCCCAACCCATCAAGTATCTTGTTTACACAAGGCGATTGATCACAGCTAACCTAGACTAAACTTTACACCCATCCTCTTGGCTGAGCTTAGGAGCACTGAGTGATTTCTTAGTCGTAATTACTAACCATTGAGTTACCAAGAAACGAAATAGATGGCGATGAATAAGGAATTTATTCAATTCAATTCATTTATGAGTAATTATAGAATGAATTATAGCATTTCTACCTGAAGCTTACACAACATTCAGATTAGGCTAACGGTATTACCTCGACCGCTAACCGGGGTTCCACGAGGTACAATAGCCTCATCTCCATTCCATCACTAACTCCGGATATCCTTCAATAATTTCTCGAGAATGAAAATCTCCTCGTGACTTTTGTCTTGAAAATCTCAAGGGAATATCTCTGATATTCACGTCGGGCTTCGAGCAACAAACCAAGGAATTTAGGAAGATACGGTTTTAAGGATAAAATATGGGCAAACTTTCTTCACTGTGCGTGTAAGAAAGAAGGAGGGTAGGAAGTTGGCCGATGCTGGAGAAGTAGGGCTCCACTGACATCATGGGCTGAAACCGGCTTAGGAAAATTTAAGGCAGCTACCGAAAGCTAATCGGCCCGACTCCACCAACACCTCCCCAAGGAATTATGTCATGCAGAAGGAGATGATCCTACGGAAACTTACGATGTCTGCTCCCGAGCTTAAGCATCTCTGCTGCTACATCACCATGGAAACTCTTGTAATTAGGGAGCACAATTTGAGCCAAAAATTGGTTTAACTTAAATGCACGGAGTTATTTTCGTTGGAGACAAGGAAGAAAATTCGGAACGACTCGCTAATTAAGACCTGACGAAAATGAAAACCCGGAAAAGATATCGAAACTCTGAGGGAGTCTTTAAGAGATTATGCAAGTTTTAATTCCTCGTCAGAGAGAGAAAATTATTCCGTAATATGATTTAGACGATGTTGCACGATGAACCGCGTAACCAACCGCAAGTGTTTCATTTGTGGAATCGCTGCCTCGATTTTTATTCATTAAATAGGACGACACGAGAAAACATGGGACACTTCGTCAGCTGGAGTCATGTCGACACATCTATGATTATTTGTACCCGAATGTTTATGGAGATAAAAAACGGAAGTTAATCATCTTCAAAATTTCAACAAGATTTTCAAGACATCATCAAAAGCTGTCAGAATAACGGAAGCTGAGTAATAGAGGAATTAATAGAGAATACCTTTCAAAGACAAGATGAAACACACAAGACATCTACTAACTTTAAACGAAGAAGAGTACTTTTCGAATATGATTTAAAAGACCAAAAAGCGATTTTTCATTCTTTACTGAACTTTGACCGACAGTTGAAACTTTGTATCCTCTTTTAGAATGATGTACGTACGTTAATTCAAGGTTAATTGGAAGACTTTAAATGCTACCATATAGTCAGAATCTCATAATTAAATATATTAACCCATAGGCGTAACCGTATGACAACAATGAAAGATTAACAATAATAAGAGTGCCATTTCTATAGCAACAATCAAACATAAACTCAATCGTATGACAATAATGAAAGATTAACAACAATAAGAGCCCCATTTTTATAGCAACAATCAAAATTTAATTTACATTATAATTTTCGTTCCATTACTTAATTTTGCTTTCAGGAGAAGAGGGAACAATCAAACAGCGAGAAACACTCATGGAATTTCAATAAATTGATGGCGAAAGATTTCATTTTAAGACACTTGAATAATGCTATTTTAGGACATAAAGAATTAATACAATATATTTCAACACACCATTTGCATTGACAGCAAAATTAACAACAAATCTCAATGAGACATTAAAAAAGGATTGATTTCGATTTGAAATTATAATAAAAAACAAGGATTGAGTCCACAGGCCCTCTTAAGACATGAGTGCCATCTCTCTTGAACGCAATTATTTCTACATTTCCAGAGAATAAACTTCGTGACACTGCAATCTGTTACACAAACCGCGTGACATGCCCATCGGCACATCACGGGGAGAGCGTTCGCGGATTGTTCACCAGAGCGGTGCACATAAAAATCACGGTGTTTATGGTGCACCAGTAAATGTAGCATTTCCCGGATTTCCCTTGACAAAAGAGGAAGTCGCCGTTTCGCATGCAGACATCTCCGCACATGCATAAATGCAAGCGGGGCTCATATTTGACGAGGACCAAGCAGGCAGATTCTCAAAAGTGCGGAAGATACTGCTACGTCGCCATCTAGATGGACTCGACGTGACCGAACGTCCACTGCCGAGGTAATTCCGTGCCAGTTAACAGCGCCGCCTACGTCACCTGGGACACAAAGCTTGCGGTTACACATCCGAGGCACACCCGTTCATTAACTGCCTCAAAGGTGATGCTTGATGGCAAAGGCGCCGTGGTGTGCCAGTCACCAGGGCTGCCCATCACCGGCAGTCCCACGCAGGCTCGAATACGCAAACTTCGTCAGAGAGGAAACGGGTGGACTCAAAGAGAATGGAGATTTCGAGAAGTTCAACGCCTGCTGCGCACGAAAGGTGGGAGGTCCCATTACCCCGACCGAAGATTTCTCTCGTGTTATTTTCGCGGATAACCCTTGGATGCGAATCCGGTCAAACTTTCAACTCACGGAGATGTGAAACATTAATGATCCCTATCGTATATTGATGGTGACAGTTTACGTCACATGATTCGAATAGCGTAGCGTATTGCTGATGCAAAGTTATGGAGACCGTCTCTCAGAGACAACGCAAGTCTAATTTCCTCAAGCCCACCTGCAATTTGCCGATTTGAGAGCTGGAATATAAACCATGGTACTCTACCGTGATTACCAAAACTAAAAAAGAAAAGATTTACCTTTCTTTTAATTTCACTCATCTTTCTCTCATATTAAGATTTAACAAACTAGCCATAGGTGATGTCACATATTGCCTACTTATCAGGGCAGGGAACAATTTATCGCTTTCACTAACACTGACAATATGTGAAAATAGTAGCAAAAATGAGTAATAGTAACAACGGGTATTAATAACAAAGCGTAACAATACCAATAAATGAGAGTAATAACCAATAACAATAACGAGTAGACAACAATCACTTTTGTAGTCAAAGTAAAAATCCAACTACACAAACAATTGTACAAACAATTACAGTTAAAACAAAAAAAACTAACAATTGTACAAACAACTGTAGATAATTTAATAATGAGAGCACATTTTAAATAAAAAATCATCATAATTACATTCGGTCGCTTCGAACGGGAAATATATCACCGAAATTAAATACCAAAGGAAAGATGGATGCATCAGAATTTCCCCATAAGGCGGCGCTAGGTTTCAGAGCCTAGGAGTGTTCATCCAACTTCAATTCCAAAAATATACACAAAGATGAATGTGCGGCACTAATAACAACCCGTAAAGAATCACCCCACCGTGATAAAGATGCTTCAGTTCAACACACACACATTAATCTTGTTCCAAAATAAGATATTTCCTATTCCGAACGACTAATGAATGAATTTTAGGGCACCTTAACTACAAAGGACGCTAAGGATCCGCTAAGGATAGCGGACGAAACGGTTAAAATGAATAAGTGAAGATTTCCTCCACGGAGACGAATGAATTTATACGAAAATGAACACCACATTTATGAAAAAATAAAGACGCCGCTGAAAGAAAAAGACTTGGCTAAAAAAGTAAGAAAAAAATATTAAGGAATCGATTTTTCTCTGGAACGTGGAAGTAAACCGAGTTCCAAACAATGAATAAAGACGTCATTGTACCCTGAAATCGTACGGTGTAAAATAAATTCATAGCGGCAATGTTACGTTCAGTACTTTTTCTCCGACAAAGATCGAGAAATTAGAAAAACAAACCCAAATTACTCCATTTTAACACCGCGCTTTCAAGACTTCCGCACCGAGCCAAAAATAAACACTTCGACTATAATATTCGCGAGGTGGCTCCAAAACTCTAGACATTCGCAAAATTTCCGCATCTTTTTTTCGCGATGTAACGAGATCGAATGGCCCCCTGCGAGGGAGAGATATCATTAAACTTATTCTCAATTTTCGTAAATATCCATTTTTATGGGCGGAATCCAACCTTAATTAGAAAGGAAAAATTTGATCTAGTTAAGAAGTATTCCTGATGCGGGGAATAGCCGAGAAAATTGCGAAACGTAAGGCCCGTACGACTCCCGCGGGAGCGTTTTACGAGTCCCATGAAGCCGGGATTAACAAAGCGAACCGTGAGATTAAATATTCATCCGGGCTAAATTCGAGTCGCTATTTTCAAGAGCCTCTTTTTCTTCTTCTTTCACGGCGAGGATGCGGAAATTCCGATTCTTGAAATACGGAAGGAAGAGTCGAACACGAACGTGGGATCAATTAACCCACAGCAACTCAATCGCTTCCGCATCCATTTGTTGATTGAAAAATGTGTTCAATTGTTTTAATTTAATAATTACACATGCAACAATATTCCCTATATATGCTTTGATCCACTAAAATATGAATAATAATGGACGATAAAAATAATACTAACTATCGACGGAATGAATACCTAGCAACGGTATTGATACCAAAAATAATAATAATAATGGCAATAACAACAGCAACAATATAAAACATAATTATGATAACAACAACATTGTTACATCGAATTCATACATTTTCAGTAAAATATTTTTCTTGAATGTTATGGAGTCCCTTGAAGTCACTTCCTCCATAGTGAAATACAAGGTAAAAATCATAGGCTGGAAAACACGACCTTGCCGAGCGCTTGGAGATAAGAAAATCTGAATCTATATACGTATATATCTATTTGAATGTAAAAAATGAAATTTCCCATACTTTCTTCTCCCACCGGATTCAAGATAACTCTCTTTCAGGTCCTCTTGCGGAATGACCGGTGAAATAGCAGTTAAACTGTTGGCTACTTGGTGATTAAAGGATGTAGTATTCGTTTGTCTGTAGTCGTCATTATCATTTTATCTTCCCTACGCCACAAGTTTCTCAAATTCAACAAAAAGTGGATTTTATAACATAAGGTTTACAACGCTGAGATTTGGATCGTGTTCCCCTATCCTGTCAGAGCTTACACATCCCATATACCACTAACATCAAAAGAAAGGGTAGACTTTTTTGTTACTTACTCGCTTTTGTTATTGATTTTAATAGCAGTTTTCTATTCCAAAGAATTCAATCATCCAAACAATGTGTACGCAATGCATAGACTGTAATAACGCCGCCGACTGCCCCTGTATACATATTCTACACGTAGCCATTTTGTAATGATAACAAAGTGCATAACAAACACAGCAGTTAATGGACGTTCCCAGAATTGCGAGGACTGCTTTACGTTGTCAATTAATTAGACTAACACTACATGTTTTCAGGAACGGTGCGTCGACGTTCTGCAAAAACTGGTCTAAATTTGATACTGTACATCGAGAACGAAACAAATAGTTTAAGACATAATGTAAATTTGTGATGCAGATCCTCTGCAGCTGCGTATACAATTCTCCATGCTTCTCACGTTTTTTTTTTCAAAGTAATCATATTTCTACTCACGAACTAGAAAAAAATTAGCTCTCTATATGGGAATATACATTCTAATTATTTCCCGGCGAGAAAACTTAAAAGGCAGTACAGTAATTGTTCATTTCCCAAGCTAAGCACTGAAATGCATATCCCAATCGAAAAGATTTTACACCTTGTAAAAAAACGTCCTGCGTTACCATGGAATCTTGCATCGCTAGTTACATACTAATAATGTTGAGCAATCGTTTCTATGGAGTTGTTTATGTAAACGAATATTACGCTACTGCATTTCGCGATAGATAAAATACACAAACAGAGAAAACGTAACAGTAGAGTGAAAAAATAAATGGAATACTGTAGTTTGAATTTCTAGAACCGTTCTATAATGTTGACCAGAGAGTCTTGCGTAATGCTAGGGCTTAAACCATCCGGGGAACATTAATACGCATGAAAATAACCCCGATGACTTCAGGTCTCCGCTAAAACACTTCGGCAGTCCCCTCATTTACGAGTCATTCGGATGAAGTTATCCGACATCTGGAGTCTATCTCACTCCCGATGGCTTTGCCAACTGCGAAAACACGCAGGATATCGCGCGAAAACTTTCAAGACAATGCAGATGAATCAGAACATTTAAGGTGAATCAGCGGGGAAAATTCCGGCGCAATGTATGTACAACTTCCTTTTCTTTCGACACTTCCGCCGTCGCTAGGAAACGTTGCTCATGACAACGAGAAAAACGCCGGAGAATACGCCCCGAAAATGCCTCCATTCTTGGCGCTAATTTCCGCGTCAGTAAGAAAACGGATGATTGTTGAAATCACGAGTCCGAACAACGGTCCGGCATAATGAAACTCCGGAAGGCCCTCTTGGATATCCTTGACGTAGCTTTTAATATAACAAGACAAGCGAAAACTTCAAGGAAAATGAGACTGTGAGGCTCTCTGGCGTCCACTATTCAGACGAAGGCTAAGACACACACTACGTATCCACGTAGACGTTACAAAGGGCTAAACTTGCCTAATTTCACCACTCGCTTCACCAGAGAAATTCAAGCCTTTTACCGCACCAGTCCGGCGAAAGAGAAAGGGGAGGGGGAGGGTTGAGGAGCAGGAAGAGGGGTGAAACAGGAGGGATATGAGAAAAGCCTCGGTGGAGAACGGGATATTAAGGAAAGGGAGTTACAGTATAGGATTATAGCGCAAGTAGGCGGATTAAAAGATGGAGGACAGGGATGTTTAGGGTATGAAAGTTACGCTCCTAAATTTATACATAAGCAGCCCTAATTATAACTGCATCACAGTATATACGCGCAACATTTATCTGGTAATCAGGCATATAAAGAGGGTTGCGATGCTTTAAACGAATGAGTGCAAATTAGTTTGCAAAGATAAATAAGGACAACAAGGAATAACAATTGCATTACGCTATTGACGATTATAAATATGTAGATTTGGTTTATTTTACATTTCATGTAAATAACAACGTTATTCGAGCAACATAATGACTGAAAAATTACACAATCCATTGTTAACTCATTGTTATAATCCACTGTTAACAACAATGGCCCAAAGAACAATGCGATCCGTCATTAATAACCATAAAAGGAATTAGGTTAATTGGAAATGACGTAACAAACAATTAGATTAATGTAAACGGAAAAGTAATCGTTATCTCTAAGGGAATCTACAACGCGGAAACACCCGTATCATATTCACACAAGTATTAGGAAAATGGCCGCGTCAAAGATTATATATATTTCCGCAGACGCTAGGCAACAAACAGACAGACTTATTTTGCATGCACCCCCTGCCACAAGCCGAAAAGCGGCTCGCAGGGTCGGGCCGTGAATGTAGATCTAAAACCTGCATGAACCTTCCGACAGAGTACCTGAAGATATTAAAATCTGAACACACCAAAAAATTACATTATCATGTAACACAAGCAACTCATGTACAGGTGGTACTGAAAAATACAACAAAAACGATTTAAGTTCAGTAGATTTCATCAATAATATACTTCATAAGGTTAGGACATTGCCATAAGAATTTACTGAAGATGGAAATATGTACGCATAAATTAGAGGCTACAGTGATAAGGAAAGCCGTGAGATGGGCGCGAAGGATACAGATAGGGAAACTGAAGGTAAATATTATGAATAGAATAGACGAAGAGGGTTATTAAAGAGGAACTGGGAAGATGGAGGAAAAAGGTATAAGATCAGATAACGGCATTGTTAAGGCGAAATTGAGACTAATCTACGTTTTATCCCTTAGAGGACGAGAAAGAAAAGGGTATTGTATAACAGGATGGAAGTGGGGTAAGCAATGAGTTGAGAGACAGAATACACTGAGGTGCGACGTTGCTGCAGTGCTTAAATAACGAGAAAATATACCGGTAATTTTTTATAGCTAAGACCGCCAGAGATAAATCCATGGTAAAACTTACAGAATACAGAAAGATTATAAAATTTGAATTTATAAAGAGGAGCTAAAGGAGAAAAGCTGCAGGAATAGTTCGCATGAAGAGTGATTTGAAAGCAGGAAAATAGGTTTCATAACAAAACGACAGCGTGGTAACTGAACGGGAAGGTGGATGGACAGAAATGCACTAAAGAAGGTGATTTGTATCCCGAGAAGAAACTGTAAAGGCTATGAAAATGAAAATATGCATGGAAATGTCCGAAGAGATAAGCTATGTTGAAAAGGTAAGCCGCGATACAGAGAAGAAAGAACGTAATTATTAGAATAATAATAGTCCTCCACGTGTTCTAAACATGTACTTGTATGATTTCAAATCAATTTCCGCCGTATTCTAAAAACAATCCAAAGACGATAACTATGGATTGAGATTCATTTTTTAGTGTCTAAACATCAACAGCAACGAGAAATTAAAACTTGGGATCGTTACCTTTCCTTAACATAAGGTGAGTAACATATACAGAGCAACCTATTGATTGAGATTCACTCATGAGTGTCTAAGCGTCTTCGACAATGGGAGCCGAGAGCTTTCCTTAACAACAAGGTGAGTAAACATTGCATAGAACAGCCTCCTGATTGAGATTCGCTCATAAGAGTCTAAGCATTTTTAACAATGCGAACTGAAAACTAGGATTGTTTGACTTCAACAATGAATTGATTAACAATCTCGAAAGAAGAAATCGTTGAATTGTAATTTTAACCGTACAATTTCAACAATTGAAACCTTAATACTTACATAAGTGTTCTACCTTTCGGTAGGTTAACGTACCTTAATTTTCCATTTCTTTCCTTTAATGACATTTTAAAGTAATAAAACGTCGACAGAGGAAATGAGCTAAAGAACGTAATTGAGGTTAGGATACAAGGGAAAAAGAGGGGAAGATAAAAAAAAAAGATGTTAGATGACATAGAGGGTGGGGTGAGTTACTACGAAACAAATTAAATGGCATTAAATCGGGAATATTAGGGCAAATGAACCTACCCAAAAGTAAAAAATATATGGTGATATTTCAATTTTTTGTATAAATTGTTGATCTTATTTATTTACTACTGTTAATCGTCAGCTCTAATTGGACTCAGGTTGTGTGTTGATGCAGTGTTAATAAATAAATAATCATCAACGAAAATTAAAAAAAAAACTTACTCGTGAACACGGGTGGAAGCTAGGCTGTTTCAAGAACTACGGACTGCCAATTAGTTTGCACTTACCTGGAAAGAAAGAAACATATTTATTAGCACACATTAAACGACCGATGATTCGATTCGAGAGCGAATACTTCCTGAGTATTGAAGTAATAAAACTTCAACAGAGGAAATGGGTGGGTCAAATATCAAGTGGGAAGGGAGTAATAAGGAAGGTAACAGAAGGTAGAATACAAGGGAAAAAGCAGAGGGGAAGATAAAGACATGAGATATTATAATAGATGATCAAAGGGTGGGGTAAGTAACCAAGAAGCGAAAGAAATGGCATTGTATAGCGAATATTAAGGCATATGAACCTACCGAAAGGTTGAATACTTATGTATCTACCCTAACCCTTTATGTCATCTAACGTAGTTTGGCTAAGAGGCCAAGGAAAAGAAAATATCCCATTTATCAAGAGAAATATTCACGAAATATAGGAGGTAAAAATGAAATTTCCATCACTAACATTCTACATTAGCCACGATTAACGCATAGTTCACATGCTTGATTTTAAACGCAGAAATTAAAGAGAAAAAGTCCGCCGTAGTAACGAAGTCTGGCCCATCATAACTCATAAATTCAATAAAAAATCGTTGTGTCGTGGCAACGTAGAGCATCCGTACGGAAAGTGGGAGACCCGGGTTCGATTCCCTAGAGATTAGAGAAGAATAAAAGAAAAGGTAGAGAAACATACTCCGCAGGAGCATAAGGAGTTGACAATTAGCATTCAGGCGGGAGATCGTAAGAAAAGACGGAGCTGGTGCTTGAAGAGAAAGCTTCAAGAAAAGTTGGGGAAACGGACGTGGATACACACTGCGAGTGAAGTTTGGACGGATACTTGTACGGGGGAGGGAAACACGAAGGAAGAGGTACAGAGAGGCTGGGAAAAACGGCCGCTTTAGTAACAATGGAAATGATAAGGGATAGGTTGGAGGCAGAGTGCTTGAGATGAGGGGGGAGGCGATTGCACGGTAGGGCCACTGCTTCACAAGATAACAGCCATTTAGCGCTTCAAAGCACGTTCCGCTAGCAGCAGAGGAGTGCTGGAGTAAACACAGAGAACGGGAGGACCGTATTGGAGGGGAATGAGTAAAGGTACGGAACGGAGAGTGGAAGATAGATAAGGGAATGAACGGTGAAAGACACATTGCGATGAATTCCGCGGGAAAGAATCGCGTTCATAAAATTGAGGTGCGCAAATTTGCGGATGCGTACCAATTCATACATTATACACTATAACTATTTGGTATCAGCCTGACGTATTGAATGGGTGTTCTGAATTATTTTTCCGCGAGAATAATGGAGCCACGACGGCGAATTCCATGTTAATACTATTCCTATTTCTGTCAGTATTCAGCCCAATGTCCGGTTGGAATCTCATCCCCTCTACTATCAGCTACGAGGAGCTAGGATAGGGAAATGAGGCTTACTAGGCAAGATGAGGAGTGAGGTACTTGCTGTCCTCACTGGTCCAGAATGCCATGAGCAGAACATGTCCACACTGGTGAAGCACAATGACTCTACGAGTAACACTTTTCGTAACATTGCATAAGGCGAATCCTTTTAAAAAGTGCTACGATACAAAAGCAAGCGGTACGCAAATGTTCTCAGACAGGTAGGGAATCCTTGAGAGAAAGGAGATTAGAAGCTAGGCTGCAATTGCCTGATGAATTCAGAGAAAGTAAATTTGCGGAAGACGTAATTGGTATTATGCGACCCCCCTGCTACTTCGACCGTTCTGACAATGAGCGTAAAATGAGAGAAATAGATGCGAGGACAAGTCGTTTTAGGAACTCATTTTTTCGTTACGCCGAAGGCTTGCAAGTTATATATTTATTATATTATATTATGAACTACACGATTTAAGAGCTTTTCATTTGAGCAACTTATTATAAGTTCCTTATCATGAAATATTCGAGGGATCTAGAATTTTATAGGCGTAAAATGTGGAATGTAAAAATATATTTGCAAATGCATCAAAATTTTTCGAAAGATAAAAAGTTTCCGAAAGCAAAGAAAAGTTTAATTTACTCCAAATTAGAAAAATTCCTTTAAAGTTTAATAGATAAACCATTAATTAATATACCGGAAATGAAATTCAACTGAATGAGTAAGTGTCATGGTTACACCGGAGCGTTTACTTTCTCAATAACTACATAAAAATTGCCGTGAAAAGTTAACAAGCCGTTTTAAATCTTTATAAGATGATTTAAACAATAATATTATTTTGCATTGGACTGGGGAATTATGCAAAAGTTACTACATGACGTAAAAGGTGGGATGCAAAAGAGATGGCGTTGAGTAGGGAATATTAGGGCAGACGAACCTACCGACAGTTGAAAACTTATGTAATGGAAGAGCTATGAGGCGAGGTTAGGTCTGAGTGGGTTTTTCTTCCACCTACCGCCCTAATCTTAATGGTAAGCGGAATTACCGAGTTTCAATTGTTTATCTAGAACTGTGTCCATAGAAAGTAAGACAAAATCTAACTTAACATGGATAAACAGCATACGAAGAAGTTCTTAAGTTTATTGAACTTTCAAACACGTTCCCTTAATGGATACAACTTCAATTGCATAGGGTTTTACTTCATTGGGACTGGAAGTTATTATAATTTTCTAGTTCTGATGTCAAGAAAAACTTCGTATGCAAGGACAGTTTCTAAGGTTACCTTAAACAAATGAAATTCGACAACCGTCGCCATAGTAACAAGTGCCTTACTAATAAAATGACGGTTTGCGAAATAGGCTAATACAATCGACTTCGACAGCAATGTAATTGGTCGTAAAAATAATTGATAGCGTATCTACGTTAATAAACAATCCCTGAATGAAAACCCTTTATTTTTTTTACATATAGAACGCATTCATTAACTCTGACATGTCCATATTAAGAATAAAAGCAAGAATTAACTCATCATTCCAGGATTAAACAAAACGCCATCAACTTAACCGAAACTTGATTACAGCTATCTGAAAGTTGTTAAGGACGAGCTACAATCAAATTTACCCCCGAAAACGGAAAAATTACCGCGTGCAGAGCCAAGAGAAGGTCGATCCAAAAAATAATTCACTCCCATAATTCAACTGGGGGACCGCCATCGATACGATCGACAAAAATACGTAACGGCCTCAAAAATTGAAGATGACTGGCAGATTCGGACACTCATTGATGAATGTCGATAAACGAGCAAATATATCGAGTGCCCTGCGAAGATGGATCGACGCCGTTTCGCGTCGATTTGTCACCGCGAAAAACGAAAGTAACGCGTGCATTTGGGTCACTTTTTGAAATTGTTTCGCCCTGTTTGGCCGCGTGAATCCAATGACCCTATGGGGTTTAAGCCGTCGGATTTCCCTCGGCTGTCACTGCTCCATTACGTCACATCCGTAAGGACCTCTGGAACGACGGTTTCGTTCCAGAGGGTTCGGAATTCGCAGGGCGAAACAATGGCATCGCTTTATTGCACTCTTGTCTCTAGATTCGATCGCCACCTATAACCGTTACCCTCCTAGGCTCCCGATACGCAATTTGAGAAAAATTCGGTATCCACGCGATTCGGACCATCTCCGACACTTGAAATGCCTTAGCAACAAAGAAACAATGCCGGACCATATGCCGGTGATTTTTCAGGAAAAGGTGGGCGTAACGTTCGAATCTTTGAAGCTCGTGACATCTTTTCATCCATAATTTCCCTTCGAAATCCCATTTGGCCCCGATTTAGGTTGTCGTTAAACAGCAAGATTGCTTTCCGAATCCAATAGGTTCTTCTGTATAAAATATCTCGCTACTGTGTGCTGCGATTGGGGTTGCCGAGGGGTGTATTTTAACCCGGTGTCTCCGGGTGAGGCAATGTTTCTCCGGGCTCCAGGGTTCAGATCAATGTCTCCAGGCCATGGTCAGATGGGAAACAAGTAACTGTGAACTTGCCAGGTTGTTTCCATGGTAATGTAGCACTCTCTCGCAAGATTGATTTCATCTAATAGACATTATATTAACGCGTATTAAATTCAACCGAAAAGAAATGCATTGGCCGAAATAGTTGGCGATTCTTACGCCTTATCTACAGGAATCTACCCAGTGGTAGAGCATTTGGCAATCGCAATACTGAAAACCATATTCTTTGACCACAGAAAGAATCATCAAAGTACACACAAAATTTATCCTAAGGGAATTTTTTTATCATTGCCTTCATTAAGCCGTAATTTTATTATTATTTGTATTGTATCAGATTCTAAAAGAATCTGTTACAATATAACTAGTATGATAACTTTATGAAAACAGGAACTAGGATTGTAAATTATAAAATCCCCAGGGCTGGAGACGAAAATTCCCGGTTAAAACTGGTAAACAGTTGGTAAACCCTGGCTGGATACCACAGCAAAACAAGTCAAATCTTTTAGTGATATCTCTTTACTTCCTTTTAAGTGGAAGGAATTATATGAACGTAATGTAGGGAATCGGCGAACGAATTTCGAGAATTTTCATGGCCGAAATAACTACTCGGAGAAGCAATACAAGCACTTATAAAAAAGTGCCTTTAAAAAAAAAACTAACCAACTCGAAGGTCAATGCGGTGCCCTGAAGGAAAACAACGAGAGATATTTCTGCGAAACTAAATTTTTATCTTCGGAGATTAAAATCTTGGGTCTAAAAGGTCGCATTAAAAACTTAAGAAGTGATGCCACTAGTGGGTCATGCGCTTGTTAAATTACTTACGCTCTAGTTAAAGCAAATACGTATTTTCCTCTAAATGAGAGAAATATGAGTGTATTTTATCCTTTTTCGCCAAGCCACTTCATTTTCTCCAGAGATAAATTTGTGAGAGATGCGAATGCTTCGCAGAAATACATGTAGAGCTTTGGTTCCCTCCTCTATTATAGAAATTTATATTATAAACTTGTACTTTAAGAGGACAATAGTAATATTCATAACCGGGGATGCTGCCTTCTATGAAATAACCCTCTTTTCTTCTAAGCATTGCATCATAAAAACGCTTCATTGTTCATTGACAGTCGTAACATTTCTAAATACAGTGATAAGGTTACTACTTTTGAACAGAGGTTTTAGTATTGAAGAGACAGTATTATTAGTAATGGTCTAGAACAAATGCGAGGCTGTACAAGAATTTCAGAAACTAATTATAGAATAGAGCTTACTACAGTGCATAAGTGTTCTACCTTTCGGTAGGTCCATGTGCCCTAATATTCCCTGTATATAGCCTTTTCTCTCGTTACCTGGTAACTCACCCCACTCTTTATGTCATCTAACATTTTTTGTCTTTGCCTTCCCCTCTGTCTTTTCCTTTGCATTCTACCCTCTATTACATTCTTCAGCAATCCCTCTCCTCTCAATATTAAGGTTCTAGATTCTGTTATAAAGTTAGAAGCAATGAAATCTAATTAACGGAATGATTCGAAGTTGGAAGTACAGTATTTTTTTTCGAGTCCATACATCGTATTGTGTTTTCAAATAAAACGCAGGGATCATGTGGTAAAAACGAATGAAAGTGGCCATTATGTTATTGATTTTTCCGCGATATTCGCATAAAAGTTCGTAGGATCGTTATGAAAATGGGAGCCGTACTCGAAAGTGCTCTTTCGTAGAGCAAGATTTCCTCTCCTACTTAACTTATTAGAAATGGCTGTACGACGACCACGTGGAACAAGCTTGGAGTTATCACAAAAAAATTAAGAAAATGCAAATTCTTCCAACCGACTCGCTATAGATGTTAAGAAAATCTATATTTATACGGCTTATACTTGAAGGTAATTAAGTTTACATGCAAGTGAGGCTGACATATCATAGGTAAAAGCCAGTGAAATTGGAATAATCAGTTGTTTTCATATATGCGAAAAAGATACCACTCGTGATGAAACCATGACAACCATGACTACAATTTGTGGAAACTATGGCAACGGTTTCGAAGGTGGAAAAAAAAATAGTGAGATGATTTATAATAATAATATTAATAAATAATGAATAATTCTCCTTACTCCACGCGAAAATGAAAAAATAAAGAGAACGTGAAAGGATTCAACCCATAACAATATTACGTGTAAAATGTAAATTTACACTCAGCGGACAACCTATCGACAGAAACTTTCCACCACTCAAATCGACACCATAAAAACACAAGAGGAATGGGAGAAAAACCAACCACCCGAATTCCACACAAACCCTTAAAACCCCGCCACACCAAGATTATAGGGTCTAGAGTAAGAGGAGAGGGAAAATAGTTTTCTCCGAAAATATATAAGGCATCCAGGTGGAAATGCAAATACGACCCGACCAGAAACTCAAAATCCCATCTCGGACCCGAATAGTTAATATCCTTCTTCTGGGCAGATGTGGAGGCGAGAAGAGAATGGCGGGGCTTTTCAGGTGGGCGTCTTCTAAGTGTTAGCCCGCATCAAGTGGGTCTGTAATGCATGTCACCCGATGCTTCCCACACCCGCTTTGCCCGTCGAGGAACCTGACCCGCCAAGAAAAGACAACGCGCGCATCTGACCCCATCGTCTCTGAAGGGTCTTCGAATGGAGATGTGGGCTGCGGAATGATGTTCTAATAAGGATTCTGAGGGGAGATTCTTGAGAAGTGCCAAGATTTTCGGGATATGAAGGTATATCATCGCATGGTGGACCCCTTTCGCCAAACATGCTTACGTCTTGGTCCTGGGCATCGGTCATTCTATCCTCTGCTGGTCCACTTATGCGAACCATCTATCAAAATAACCCCGATATAATGGTGTAATTTTATTCCTCGATTACGCAACAATGGCGCTGAAACTGGAAGCCTGGCGTAATTTAGAATTAATTGAGATCAACAATTAGAACTAAAGCAGGCAAAAATGAAAATTAAAACAAGCAGAAATCGAACAAAAGCAGTAAACAATCAAATTAAAGTAGTCAACAATCAAACTAAAACAGTCAACAGTCGCACACGGCCACTGTAATAAGTAACAATAGCCAACAATCTGCGTGGCATTTCCCAATATAAATATGAAAGAGAATTCGCCACGGTTATTATACCAGGGTTTTTATTGAGTTATACGTAACTCTAGGGTACTTATTGACATTTTGAGGGATTCCGGAGACACCTGTCACCACTTCACGTTTTAATTAAATTTACACATCACAGCAAATAGCACCTGTCTCATCCAATAAATCTCAATAGCTTTTGAAGTCGAACATGTTCACCTTATGCCGGTATATATAAATTTAAAAAAAACGTGAATTTCCTACTACATCTATAGAGCGTGAAAAAAAATAGCTCTTGAAACCTAAAAGGGTAGATCAGGTAAGGTGTTCATTTGTCTTTTGGTTCGGCATGAAGAAAAATGCATCTTTTATATACTTTTGTCTCATTCTTGTTCATGGCTGTGATAATATGAAAGCTACTGAGGTATGAGTCATGCTGAATAATGGCATTAATGAAGGTTTCTCTTTATGCAATGTCACGAAAAGTGTTACTCGTAGAGTCATTATGCTTCACTAACGTTGGCTTGTTCTGCTTATGACATTCTGGCTCAGTGAGGAAAGCAAGGACAAACTACCTCACTCCTCATCTTGCCTAGTAAGCCTCATTACCCTCTCCTAGCTCTTCGTAGCTTCGTAGTTGGAGGGGATGAGGTCCCAATCGACCTTCGGGCTGAATACTTTACAAAGGTTCCCACAACGTGCTCACAATCTAAAAATCACTCTCATTTTACAAACCAATCATACTTTACCACTAAAATATGCACTAGACGCTCAAATACAACACACTTAAATAGAGGATAAAACATGCATTAGGATGATTGAACACCAACGTCTTGGCAACACACGCAGACCCACATATTTTGACAACTCGAGATACTTAAAAAGAATCCATACTCTCCTTCAATGCAGAACCCGAATTTTCTCCCATGTTAACATAGGAAAACGATGCTAATCTTAGAAATTTACCGGATCCTCTTTGTTTACGATATCACTTTCTAGCTGCTCCAGGAGCACCCATTAAAATCCCTCATGCAAACTAGATTGACCGAATTGGATCCAGAGGATGATCGAGAAGGTCCTGGGACCGCTGTTTACACAGGGTAACTAATCGTAAGTTCAGAATGCTCCTTTGTTGGCAGATGAGATCAAAGACCCTCATATGGCTCCACCACATACATAAAATCTCTTATGGATTACATTACCGTTATGGTTTGATGAGGGATCGCGTTTCTTAAGGGTTTATACGGTTACAAAAGCTGGAGAAACCGTCCTTTTGAAAAGTGCAACCTATATTTGGGGGATCACACTCAAAACGAAAGGTTTCGATACGACATTATACGATACGCAACCAAAGGGATACAGCGAAAACAAAGGGAAGCGAGAAGGACGAAATTGAGACAATGGGTAAAAGAACGGAGCAACTAGCTGGAATACCCTCATTTAAAAAAAATCCACTCCTGATATAAGCTGGAGAAAGTAGAGGCTATAAAAATCCACTGATGATAATCATGGTCGTATTTCAACGAGAGATGTGACACTTATCAACATAACCGGGAATTAAAGCGCGTATAAACGGCGGAAATAGCCTTAATTTATCTTAAAACTTAACGTAAACTTATGGTGCGGCTTGCAATCTAAACATATTAAGAAGGGGTTTCTTTAAAGTATGGCATTTTTCGAGCTTTAATTAGGAATAGAAATGGGGAGTTTACGACTGTTATCTTTTATAATTTGGGTTAAACACTCGCTGTAATCCGGTACAAATTATAAAAGATTTACGGGGACGTTAATGAATGTTAGGATTTTATCCTCAAACAAGAAGCTGAACGAAAAAGATTCGGAACACCATTTAATTTGCAAATTTCATTCGAAATAAAAACTACGACAAATGCAAAATTATTCCTTCAGAGCGAAATTTCCTCGACTATGAAGTTGCCTAAAATTGCGTTGTTCTCAGAGATGAGAGTAGTAAGTGTTTATTAAGATTTGAAGTTATATGTAGATCCTTACCAATTACAAAATATTCGCTGAAAACTGATAAACTGAGCTATCACTAAATGACAAATTAAATTGTAGTTGTAGACCATTGAAGATATATGAAATAAAATTGACATTATGATAAACGAATTGATGATAGACATGTAATCAAGGAAATAAACAAAGCATAACAATGAACGACTACAATCTAATTATGATTGATAGCTATGTAGCGATAACAATGGGGGTCGTCAATAATCGATGACGATACAATAATCAACGATACTGCAATAATCAACGATACTGCAATAATCGACTCTACGATTGCTGTAACTTAAACAAATTGTAAAACAACAATTGAGACGTTATTGCCTCAAGGCTGAAGCTGGAACTATCTCCACAGCTCGGAATTTGATTAATGAGTAACAAGGAATAATTTCGATGAAATTTTGCTTCCTGTGATTCTGTAAAGATTATTAATCAGCTCATTAATGTGAGAGGAAAATGCGGGTAACGTAGGAAAACATTCGTAAGCCTCTATCTCTCCGGAAAGACCAAGAATTCCAGCATGTTTCTTTTGTTTACATTATTCGAAAAAAACCATTTTTCCTGTAATTTGGAGGGAAAAATTCACCAAAAAAGATTGATTAAGCCCCGAGACATTACCATTTGTCTAAATTTATTCCGTAAAAAAAGGGAAACCTTTCACAGCGGAGAGCGTCGTCTTTTGAAAGAGATAAGGCACATCTTTGCCAGCCACATTTCCGTCGTCCGAAAACATAAAACACCATCGGGACATCTCCGGAAACGGTGAGAAAGAAAAAAAAATGAACCTTTCCGCCGATTGAGGAAAAACTGGAGGCGATTTTTAAGAGATTAACCGCCATTTTCTCCACTTTCTTTCCCGGAAAAAAAAATTAACTTTCACGCAGCGGGCTCCACCTTGCTTCTGTCCACACCAATATTGCCGTCATTAACGTTAATTAAAGAAGGGGTGGGCGGGCGAAGGGGGAGGTTTCTGTACCGCCGTCTCGTGAGAAGCATTCCCAATCCCGGGGAGCGGACGGGTGACGGTTGCTCCTGCCACTTCAACCACCTCCCCCCACCCACGACCTGCGCCCCCAACCCACGACCTGCGCCCCCCACCCACCCGATTCCAACCTTAATTTATTCCGTGTCAACAACGAACTCAATTAAAACGGGTGTCTCTGGAATTAATCTCGCCACCCTCCGTGGTCTGTTTTATAGGGGTGGGGGTCGGAAGCAGTCGAAGAAAGGGAATGACGCTGGACTTACGAGACGCAGAAGAGGAAATATAACCGACTGGGGGGAAGGCTCCTTGGTTTCCAAGACCGCTTGTTTCGTTTTTCGTTTCTTGCCCGAAACATGTTTATAGGAACGCGTTGTTAAGGTGTACGCCGTCTCTAACGAAATCCCCCAACTACAGAGCCTCTCTAGCGTTCTGTAATAACCTCGAGCAAACTGAACTACAGGTACTCCGTTGTAAGTTTGGTTTCGGGCTTATGATGAAAAGAATACTGGTGTGCTATATAATTTTTGAATAATGAAAGCTGAAATTCCAATATCGCTAAATATATCTGGTATATTTAAGCAAATGAAATTAATTTTAACTACGAAATTCACTCATTACGATGCAAAATGTGGATTAAATGTATTCCTAGAGCATAAAGACCGACTGAATCTTCCATACGCAATTCCAAACCCTGTGTACATTCACTAAAGCAGAAAAGAAATATTCTCCGAACTAAATAATTAAAATTCAATTGTGAAGTTTGTTACTATGGAGATAGTTAACAATTCAACGGATACCTAGTAATGTTAAATTCAACGTAATCCTACATGTAAAAGCTAAATGCAGGTTTTTTCCTTGATTAAAAATTCCGGTACACTGATTGTAACTGAATATCTACTAATCTCATTATTGAATAGCGAAACTGAATGATTTATTTAAGATTCTCATGAATGTTATTAATTATAATGAGCAATTCGCCTGAATACATTACGTTTTGCAAAGAGAAAAATCCCTCTCTGTGACGCAATTAAATGCCATTAATTGCATGCAGATGGATTTTAATTTCCGTCGCTTTAAAATAGTCAAATGGCGCCGAAACTGCGAATGTAACAGGCCACGTAATATAGGACAATTTCGAACATAGAGTATCATTAAAGCTGGCAAGAATCGCTCCACACAAATAGTAAAAAGAAAGCCAAAAAAAAGTCAGCAGAACGGTTTCTTGTAAACATCACAATAACTTATTTACCAACAGAACATCAAAGCAACCCATAAGAATATCACACTGAGGACCTGAAGATGTAAAACGCAATAGAGATGACTCGCGCTGAAATCTCGCTGAGAGCTCTGGGTGATACATTACGACCGGGAGCTGCATGTACAGTTACGACACTGCATTAAAATGTATACGACGCGTCATTCTCCATAGGAACTTGTTCTAGCACGCATATGTCTCCACCTGCCCATTTTTCAAGCCGGCGACGTGGGCGGGGTGAAAGTATTATAAACAAGAACGACAGAGATTTAGAGGAGAGTTTATGAGGAGATGTGAGATGACAAGGGGCGAGGGAAGCTGCCAAGAGGATTGGAGGAGGAGCAGTAGAGTGAGGGGTGGGGGGGTTAAACGCAGGGGGCGTTGCTCCAGCAATACCTTATGGCTCCGAGGATTCGAGTGGGTGCCTGTGATACCCCCTCCCACGCCTATGGACCAAAAGCAAGGACTGTGGCAAAATAGTCGAGATAAGACATCGTAAACTATCAGTCATTAGCGAGAGAAACGCTGTGAATGCTTTCACAGCTACAGCTACGCTTGCGAACTATACGGCACTAAAAATTGAAAAATTTTAATGCTCTAAAAATATTCCAAGTCACGCGCATAAATCGGATGATGGTTTGAAAAGAAGTAGTGTCCCCATACATTAATAGGTACTAATCAACAATTAATCGACAAATTTTTAGATTGATATTTATACCCCGCGAACCGCCGGTGGCGTATGGCAGGGGGTGTATTAACACCTTACCTGTTTGTAAAGTATTCAGCCCGAAGGCCGGTTAGGACCTCATTCCCTTTACCATCAGCTACGAAGAGCTAGGAGAGGGAAATGAGGTTAACCAGGCAAGATGAGGAGTGAGGTAGTTTTCCCTTACTTTTCTGAGCCAGAATGCTATTAGCAGGACAAGCCCACGTTGAAGCACAATGACTCTACGATTAACAATTTTCGTAACATTGCGAAGGAGGAACCTTAATTAATGTTATTATTCAACATAACTCATACCTCACTAGCTCTCATATCACCACAGTCATGAACAAGACTGAGACAAAAGTATATAAAAGATATATTTTTCTTCTTCCCGTACCAAAAGACAAATGAAAACCTTACCTAACCTACCCTATTTGGTTCTCTGTTGCCATGCAGAAAAAACGACCAGAAGTAACTGTCTGTCTTGATGATTAATAATTAATTACTCGATTCCTATCGGAGATCGCGCTCGCTTTATACTTTATTTCGCCAAAAATTCTGAACCGATAAATTTTTCGAAAGGTTTTCGTCGGTAATCTGATCTTACCTGGAACGAATCCCCCCCCTAAAGTCACCCCAAGATATTGAATCCTGGCTAATTCATCCCGGAAAACATACATTAACAGAAAATTGTGAATTTGTACGCAGAAGTTTACACAAAGAACTGACAATCACAAGTACTGATCCAATTGTGGCTTCAATTATTGTTCAAACAATTCGTTAAGAAACTAATATTAATTGAATTTTTCAGTAAATAATGAAATGATGCAGAATTGCCCATTGTTGCCCACAACAATGCATGCAAAAGCTGTCACTAGCGTTGTGACGAATTTTCACGCGTAAAAACGTCACACATCAGGAGTGAATTATCAGTTAGCGATATTTCTAGCCGATGCTTCAAAAGCTCTGGAGCATCACATGAAGAAACAAGGAACACAGAAATATTCAGACCCTCCACGTGCGAGTCGCTTAGGAAGGCAAGTAACGCCATGTCGCGTGAGAAATCGGTTCATTTGTTCAGTGTACCTTATCATTTGCTCCCATGCCATGAGACTTGGTAATTTGGCTTCCAGAAATTACTACGCTGTTTGGCGCTTGCCAGATTGCCCTACGTCGCAGAAATGTTATGCAATCAATCTAGAGTAAAAGCAAAGCTAGTAATGCATTCCTATAGAATTCAATATACATCATATACCTTTCAGTAGGTCCATCTGTCCTATATAATGCTCTCTTTTTCGTTAATCGTAACTCATATTTCAGTGCTCATATAGTGAAGTATATAACCATTTTTCTCCCAAAATAAGTTACAGAATCGGAAGAATCAACTGTATCAAATTCCTATCTATTGTACAACTGACTAATTCCAGTGATAATATTTTCTCCTGACATCAATATGCATCGATGCTATCTAAAAACCAATCATGAGAAACTTTCTATTGAAATAAACCTTCAGGAACTTGAAAAATAATAAATCAAATCCAATTCATCACCAGATGTGCGATTCGAAAAACTTTAACCCAATTACTGGTATTAATGAATATTTAAATGTATTCACTGATACAAAGCTTCGGTCTATACGATACGAAAAACAAGATTATCAACATAAAACCCCAATGGGAAAAAGTTACCTTGATGGAATGAATTTATCTCGATAACCATCCCAGCAAATCGGTACCGGAGCATTCGCTTTGATGATGATTCCAAGAAATTAATGTTGCCAAAAATAAGCCTGGAGCGCAAAATTCAGAGCGGAAGATACACAAGGTAGTCCAACATTAACAATCAACTGAATTAATTTACAAAGTAAGGAGTGAAATAGCACAGAAAACAAAGGAACGCAATTTAATCGCATTTTTGGACTAATTTGTAACCTAGAACGCTCGCAGCAAAACGATGTAGAGGTGGATGGGCACGCAGGGAGCTCCGTAGTCGAGTACAAACTAAAAGGATTCCACTTAAGAAAGGAAGTACTACACGACGCGAGATTTACTAAGCTACTCAAGCGCAAGGATAAGTTACTTCTTACACTCACAGCACAGGAAAATTATTAGCATATTTAGTTCTCGCGGACTGGGGTTTAATGCCTCCTTGTAAAGAAGGCGTAAAGCAGTGGAAAATTCATTTGTAACAGTTTCATAAACCCCCTGAAATAAATTTCTTCCACGTAACGGTGTGACGCGAAGAGGAGCCCTTCCGAGGAAACCTGCAAAATGCAGACATGAAGAATTCAGAAAATTGAATGAAAATATGCGATCTGAAATGAGGAAGTGCCGTGCTACATTGCAAAGACAAGAATAGGACGGGGTAATAGAACGGGGAAACTAGCTGCACTGAGCAAGAAGGCACCGATGATGAAAGACATGGTTTATGGGAAAATGGCAGCCGAGGAGAATGCGGATGAAGTATTAGCGGACTTAAATCACACTAAGCTACCAGAAGATGAACATACTCACGAAGGAAAAGAATGTGAGTGGCTCCATATCCTTAGCTTCGGACGACTAACTATTCTAAATAACGATCTGCCATACGCTGGCATGCATCCAGGTCCAAAAGGATGATGTATCGGCGTTGAAGGCGCAACAATACTGCGACTGTAATTCTATTTTAAAACTCAACACGCTCACATTGGGCCTCTTTTCCAGTTTAACTAACTTCACATATTCATAGCTAATAGATTTAAGCAATTTTATTTTTCGTTCGGGTACGTTTCGGAATTTTTCGAAGTAATAAAAATAAGGCGGGTGGTCTACTGAAATCCTCAGCAAAATTTACGAGTACCGATATATACGAGATCAGAGCCCCTCCTTGCCGGGCGCGAATATAATTTGCCGCCCCTAGGAATTAAATACTAAAAGCATAATTTCATGATTTGCAGGTAAAAGTTATTTTGAAAGACTTTGAAAAACTAGCGTTCCACGACTTCGTTCCCCGGGTTACATTGGTCCCTTAACGTCAGTAACAATTAATTATGCATATTTCGTTTGCTGCCTTATCAAATTGTCTTTATGAGCGAATAGTTCACATTATTCACGAGTATAATTTTAACCTCGATGCGCATAACTTAAAATGATGAAATTTGTATTAATCTATCTTTCGCAACTAAATATAGAAGTTTCTAATAAAAATAGCATTGCGACATGAATAACTTCGATAAAATCCACTACACAGATACACTCCTGTCTTGAGTTATCCCTAATCCATTCTTCTAAATGATTGTCAATCTTTAAATCCACATCATAATCTTTCCTAAATAAAGTTTGTATTACAATGAAAGTAACAATGTTGTTTTTATAACAATAATAATTGGTAATAACAATGGCTGGTTACGCTTCTGTTGCCGCCCTTTGTATGTCGCCGCCCGGGTGCGATGCACCCCTGGCAACCATAGGACTCAGCTCTACATGAGATAATTCACTACCATAAACAAATATTTTGTTTTCACGTTTAAGACGCGTGAGACTCAATAAGATGGCTACCATGGCAAATTAGCTCACAGAGAGCTACATTAAACAGTCATAAAATAGTACTTAGGATAAGAAGCATAATTAACTTTTCTCTGCATAACAATTTTATCTCTCTTTTAATAGTTTGCTAGGCATGCCTATTTTTTGTCTTTGTATAAAAAAGTGGATTTGAGGTGTAAAAGACTAAGTTTACAAGGATTTCTGAGAAAAATCATTGACGAGACCACGAAAATATGGAGGATTATCGCTGGCAATATAAGTTTCCTTATGGATAAATTTAAAATAAAGTATTTAAAACAGTACTACACACAGTTTAACTATTTGTGAATGTCTAAGAAATCCCAACGATACACAGATGTTAAAAACATGGAAGTTACTGAAATTGGAACCAAGCTTACATTCCGAAAACAGGGTGATGTTAACTAGTGTTATGAGCTAGATAGATCAACTAAATGTCTATAATATATGGATAGATTGTTAAACCATCTGCTCAGAAGGTGCATTCTAGACCCACGTTCGAGTCCCAGGCAAGATAGCATGTTCTTAATATCCGTGAACCTTCATATTGCTTATTGCTCAAGGAAAGTGTGACTGTTGTGTATTCATTGCCTATTTATCCATAGCGATTGCAATTACAGCACGAAAGCGAAATAGCATGGAAACCTCGTAAATAAACAAACAAGTGCCTATTAAGTTTAAGTGTTCTGAATGAAGAAAACATAAAGGCATCGAGTGAAAGATAAAAACCAACTCCGGATGTACCTAAATGTAATCTTTTCCACTTCAAGTGGAGGGCCAGCTACGGTGGGCTCCATCCGAGCGCAAATTTTTAGTTGATGATCCAGCACCGTCCTTCCGCTCGCTCCATTAATTCCCTATCATTTCCAAACTGTTAACCTGAGGGCCCCTTAAAGTTCATCTCGGGACGAGGACGCGTTTCGGACACCAGGGAAAAAATGCGAAACGCTATGATCTGTGCGTCCGAATGTAACGTCCGACTGTAAGAAGAAATTTATCGCAGGCACTCCAGCCATTTCCATTTCATTGAACGCCACTCGGCTTCACGAAATTACCGATGGAAATTGAACACTCTAAAAAGCATACGTTTGGCAAGTCGTGCGAAGCGTATTGAATCTGTTATTTGAAATTTTTTTTTCGAGAGCGTTCCGTCTTCATTAAGTTAGCTCCGCGAGTTCTCGCGACGTAAGGAAGTCTTTGAAGTACGCGCAGGAGGTAATTACGTGATAAATTGCGCAGATATAGTATTTTTATTAATATCCGCTGTCAGCAACACTACAAACTACTAACGTAAAAACTACAACAAGGCTGAAAGGTCGACAATGAAAACTGAGCATCTCTCATTGTTGTCTCAATACAACTACCGTTGTAGAAGTAAGTTTGAACTTGTTGGAAGTTGATGAATTCCGAAATTATCGACAATGGCATCAAAAGGGAAGCCTATCGACGATTGAGTATTGTATAATATTGAAAGTTTCTCTAGAAACTGATGTTGAATCGAGAGATTCCACAATATGGAATGTTCTCTCAGTGCTTATAATGGTGAAAAGAATTTTTATTTATGATTTTAAATGATAATCAACTGAAAATTCTAAGCATAATACACACAAAATTATCCACTACAATTACAACAAAAGTTTGATTTTTTGACACATGATGTTTAATAAAGAGGTCCAGATAATATAACTGACGAGATAAATATTGATGGTTTTACTTTTGAGGGAGTAGAGACACTTAAATATCTTGGTTCAGTTGTCAATCAGAATAAAGATTTAACTGAAGAAATTGGGAGTAGAGTTACCGCAGGAAATCGGGCTTATTTTGCCTGTAAACAGCTTATGACGTCAAAATTACTGTATAGACATAGCAAGATGAAAACATATCGATCAGTCATAAGACCCATTCTACGGGGGGAACCTACGGGTGTGAAGCATGGTCCATTACGAAGAAACAGGAAGATATGCTCAATGTGTTTGAAAGGAATGCGATGAGAAAAATCTATGGCCCAGTACAAAATGAAAACGGACTGTGGAGGATTCGAACAAATAAAGAAATAAATGATCTTATTCAAGGAGAGAACATTGTTCGATTCATTAAAGCCCAGAGGATCAGGTGGCTTGGACATCTACACCGCATGGAACCCTCAAGATCCGTTAAGAAAATCGATGACTGGAGACCCACAGAGGGAAGACCAAGAGGCAGGCCTCGTAAAAGATGGAGTGATAGAAGATCTGAGGAAAATGGGAGTCAGGAACTGGAGGACCGTCGCTAATGATAGAAACGCCTGGAGAAGAGTCGTGAAGGAGCCCAAGGTCCACGGAGGACTGTAGCGCCAGAGGAAGAAGTAGAAGAAGATGTTTAATAATTACTTATTTAAAACTACACGTAACCACGCACAATTTCAAATGAAAAAAGTGTATTTATTCAATGCTTTGACTACATAGAAATGCCTATATATATATTTATTTTTTTCCAAATTAAGATTGTCATTTATATCAAGATATTTTCTTTCTTCTCTTTCCATCTAAATCTTACGATCGATACGAAAAAAGGTACGGAATTATTCAACCGGACTTTAGTGGAGGAACTCACAGAGGCAAGTTCCACGTTTATTTACATAAAACAGCACTATCAATTCTCTTTCGAGCATCGAAACCTTGTAGTGAAGGCTATACGTGTTTCTAGGACTTGGCGAGCTAATCTGTACGGGATTTGCTACTGGTTGCACACCCACGCCAGAAAGGTCGATAGGCACGGACAAGGCGGGAGGTAATTCCACAGTATCTCTATCGTGGTGATGAGGATGCAGAGGCTTCTGTACAACATCGTAGCTTCCATATAGAATCAGAGGGGTGGGTTAAAAAGACTATTGGCAAAGCTTTGGGGATAAGTCCTCCATCTGAAACACCTTCACCTGGATTCGAAATACTAATTTGATTCGATTTCTTCTAATAAATGTGGTTATTAGAAAATAACCTCGAAAACCAGTTATGGATATGGCATCCGGGTTGGACAGTCAACGGTTTATACAAAAACCCTTCCAAACGATACAATTTATGATTAATCGGATTATTATTAATAGGGATGACAAAAAATAAGAATAATAAATGTCAAATATTAATAATTGGACATATGTAGGGTATATCGTATATCCCGAACCTGAAAGAAAAGTAGATATAATATTACATCGTTTTCCTGTATCTCTATCGTAAAATTGGAATAAGATGCGAATGAAATTGTGCCAAATTAAAAACTATGTCACCTGACAAGCTTATGTAGCACTTCACGCGACTAAAACTGTATAAAATACGCGTTTTACGCATATTATATATTTGGTAGATTTTACGTGAAATAGATATAAAATAAAATATATAGTTCATAGTCGATACTGGGTCGTTACTTCTGAGTACTGCATGACATATTTATGACATTATTCATTCGTCGTAAAATAAATAAAGGCATTAAAATTCTGATAATTCACGACAGAAAACTTTCGTACCCGTATCAACTGAAGCTAAAATTCAAGAAACGTTAATATTTCTCTGATTTTTAAGTCCCTTACAAAACGTCCAGAATGGATCACCTCACGTTCACGGATTTGCAAAACGAGCAATTTTCTTAGGGAACGACAGGGAGTATATACTAATAAATTATACGCAATGTATTTCTACGATGAATTTATAGCATTGTAATTACAAAGACAACATAGCATTTTAACAACTGATTCGATAGAATTCAGGCGCTACTACTACTGTTACTTTCAGATAGGTACACAAAGGAGTTCAGAAAAAGATGTTAAGTTTAATAATAATAAATCGTCTTTATTTATGGAGATAATCTTGGAATAATATTATTTATGGAAATAATCGTCTTTATTTATGGAGATAATCTTGGAATAATATTATTTATGGAAATAATCGTCTTTATTTATGGAGATAATCTTGGAATAATATTATTTATGGAAATAATCGTCTTTATTTACTGAGATATAGAAATGCAAATTGTATAAATATGTCATTTGAATTTAGATTCAATGTAATGTAAAGGATACAGTATGTATTTGTGAATATCTATTCTGTATTGTATATATTTTTAAATGAGTGTATCATGTTATTCGCTTTGCCTCCAGACTTGTGTCTAACTGCGGCCAAAATTTGTATATTGATAAATAAAGCCTACTTGTAAATAATGCCATTTGGTAAGTTTCATGATCCGACTCAAGATCTAATAAAAAAAAAGATTAAAATGTTTGGAAAGACACCATAACCTCCCGGGGGCAAGGAAGGCTGAATAAAACTTAAGTATTCCAGAAAAAAACCCTACAGAACCAACGAGACAAAATGTATTCTAACACCTTCATATAATTTACGTAGAATGGAAAAAGTAAATTGGGCGGATAGAAAAGCAGACATAGAGGTGCTAGAGATAGTTGGGGAGGAGAGGGCTTTAATTGAAGTAGTTAAGGAAATGGATGGGTCAAACATTGAGAGATAAAGGGGAAGACAAAGATAAAAGTTGTTAGTTGATATAAGGTTTGGTGGGGGTGGGTAACCTGGAAACGAAATAAATGGCCTTGAGTAGGGAATATTAAGCGACACGAAACTACCGAAAGGTAGAACACTTATGTAAATATAATTTACATAGACATGGCTCAGCTTTCCTCATAGCACCAACAAATCTGCAATGCAACTCCGGCGCAGCTGTGTAACAGCGATTTCCGTTCCATTTCACGAGGAATTCACCGGTATAAACGTCCGTTACCTCTGAAGGAGTAATTCAATTCGAATCTCTTTTCACCGTCCACTGAAATCACTTAACACTCATATCCCACGAAATAATCTAAGGTGCGCAATTTATCTTACGAAGATATTTAAGCACGATTACTTTTAAAGCGTCAACAGATTTACCTTCCGTAAAACGACGGGATTCTTGAGTGGCGACATTTCACAAAAGACTGACGAGCTTCTGACTGAATAACGAATGTTTTAATCCGTGCGCAGGGCGAATCACGAGCGCTGACTCGCCGTGAAATCCAATTAGGAGCAATTAACGCGTACGTTTCCACTAAACGCGGCACGGAAGAGGTACGGCCTCAGGAGGGAGACCGGTCGAAGGGAAGCCATCACGTGAAACGACAGAGCAAGTCGAGTGTACACGCGAAACGGGCTTCAACCAGAGATCTGAGCAATATATTCCGCCTTACAACACCAGGGCAAGAATCCTAGAGGTGAGGTATTATGCAGTGAATAGATTTTCTGCATTTGGAATCGAGGAGGTACGTAGAATTCCACAGCGTGAACATAAAAAGATAAAGAACTGAAATCGACAATAATGTAAATAATTGATTGTAGCATCGATAATAATTGCAACAATGCAATCTATCTGACTGTGAGATTCTTTTTTTTTAACCGCTAACTGTAAACTATGTTCAACAATCGTATTAAGCTAAACAATTCAGCCCAGACACACAACAAACAAAATAATTTTTACAATATAAATAATCAGAACTAAGCAGAGCTACAACATCAATTATGTCCACCAGCTTTATTATTCAAAATATCATCATCATAAGTCTTCTACCTTTCGGTAGGTTAATTTTCCACTAAGCGCAATTTCCTTCACCTCCAGGGAATCCACCCCACCCTTTATGTCATCTAAGAACTTTTGTCTCTATCTTCCTCTCCGCATTTTCCCTTGTATTCTTCCCTCAATAACATTCTTTTGCAATCGTTCTCCCCTCAATATTTGGCCCACCCATTTTCTTTTTCGACTTTTAATTACTTCAATTAAAACCCTCTCTTTCCCTACCATCTCTAGTACCTCTGCGTTTGTTATCCTAGCAACCCAACTTACCATTTCTTTCCATTCTACGCCAGACCCACATCTCGAATGCCTCTAATCTTTTGATGTCCTCCTTTCTAAGGTCCACGTTTCACACCAAAACACTCCAAACCAAGGATTTACCAATATTTTCCTGATTTCTTTATTAAGACCTTAAGTCATCAGTTCCCTTCATGCTTCCTTGGCCAATGCTACTCTTTCTAGAACCTCATCTGTACACCTCCCATCTCAAGAAAAAAAACCAAGTAATAGAAATTATCTATTCATTATTATTATTATTTATTCAGTAATTAATTATCCATTCATTATCTGCTCTGATATTATTAAAAACAATGGTGATTATTCTCTAAGAGATTCTAACAGACAAAAAGGGAAAAGAAAAACTGCTAATGTAAATAAAACTAGCTGTAATAGAATGACGAAAAAAGGAAATGTGACTAAAACAGCAAAACTGACACCACGATAAATATAGACTTTTTTATCATAAATCGTTCACTTCCATTTTATAGGTATTCGCACCTTTCTAATTCACCACCTAGTTTCTTATACAAAGAAGTTGCGCGAATTCAGAGAAAATAAAGACGGGAAGTAATCAAAAGAATACGGTTACACACACTAGAGGGCAACATTCATCGACCGGGACACTGTATCGACAAATCCAGTCTATTCAGTATTCTGTCCATAAGCCGCTTTGAACCTAAACCCTCCAACTTTAGCTACCAAAAGCTCTGGAGGGGGAAAGTGGCTCAATAAGAAAGATGAGGAGTGAGGTATTTTACATCTTCCTCCCACGATGAGCCTGATGGTGACTTTCCCACTGATGATTCATGAGCATAATAAATAAAATGTAGTAAATTATTTCCGCAGATTATTAGAGGAGCTAACAGGATAGATTAGGTAGTGATAAGTTGGAGTTAATGCGACCCCTGCCATACGCCAATAGCGGATCACGGGTTACAGATCTAAATCTGAATTATTCCCTTTGTTATAACTGGCAATCCACTCCTCATCTTGCATAGTAAGCCTCATTACCTTTCCAGGGCTTCTGGTACCCGAGGGTTTGAGGCTCAAACCGACCCCCGAACAGACAGGTATTGGCAATTTAAAGGTAAAAACTCTATCGAACTGTAATGGATCGTAATTCTCCACCGACAATAGGTTTCAACCAACGATAGAAAAACCAACACCATAAAAAAATATCCCCAAGTTCGCGATTGGATTTGCAGACAATATATCCCCACTACTCAAAAAAGTTTCGTCACCACGTTCTGCAAACCTTTTTTTTAGGACCCATAATCTTATCGAGCCACGCCCTCCGCCTAGCTGGAACTATTTTGCGATTCGTCCCCCATCCAGACTCCCCGGATGTCCGAACCAACGCCTGATACATCCTTCATACTAATGCACCGATGCCGTTCTTATTTAACATTCATTCATCACCCGCATATTCCTGTCTTTTCTCGTTTTCCCAAAATGCTCCTAAAACATCCCGTGCCAACTGTAACGTATTTAATCCCACGGCTCCCCTGAATATTCCATTTGGGATTTCGACGGCGGGGAAGGGTACCGAATAACAATACTGCAATCCCCTGTTCGGTTCCCTCCTACGGAAAGGATTTCGCTGCACCTTTTCAGTGCAAATTCTCGCAGTAAAAGGGCGAGTATTGTTTTAGAAGTAGACTAAACTACTGCGCTAAGGAAACGTTAGGATTGGGATAACATAGGAGAGTGATAATGAGAATCACCGAGGGGATTAGAGAAAAAAATTTTAGGCATAAAAGTGGTGCTTCGTTGTTACGAAATCTCTTAGCACGAGCTCTAACTTTCAGGTCGATCCTAAATGGCATTAAGCAGCATTTCAACGGTTTTTGAATTTGTATTTACTTCGTTTCCTTCTGGCTAAATTCTGCATTTCTTGCGACTAATTCTTTGTCGTTGTGTATTATCGTAATTCGTTATTTACGTATTGTTATTATGCGGAACGGTTGCTAAGCAGTGTTTACTATTTTTCCTTTTCCTCTCTTCATTCACTCGTTTATTTATCATTTTTATTATAAATAAACATTAAATAACTATTATTATAAGACTGCATTGTCTACAGTTGTTTACAGGGCAACCACGCGGGACGGTTTCGCCAAGGGGTTGCAGCCATAAATTCCATATGCGATACAATTAATCAACAACGGTTGCCTAGACATTGCATGATGGGAGGATAAACATAACGAATTCAGAATGTGTGGGTAAATAGTAAGGGCACCTTTAACATTTTCTTCTGCACATAAAATCATCTAACTTTTAATAACTTGCTTCCCTAGATTCCAATTACGTACCATTTCATTGGTTTATGTTGAAAAAAAAAAACGTACAGTTTATCCCCTACATCGAAATGTAACATTACTTGAATCTTAAGCAATTACGATTCGTATATGAAGTCGCAAATGCGAATTTTCTTTCTCAAAATTGAAGCACCAATTTATAGACCACAGTTTTAATGATACTGTTAAAGTGGGAAGCATGTAAGCAAAATCCGTCTGCAAAATATTCGACCAGAAAAACTAATCGAACCTCATACCCTCCAGCTTTACAATAAACTTTGGAGACGGAACGAGGCTTGCAAGGCAAGATGAAGAATGGGCAGTTTACTCCTGCTTTCCTCACTGAAGCTGAATGTTATGAGAGGAACAGTTTATTACCAGTGCGGCTCAATGAACCTATGGATAAAAATTTTGATAACATTCCATCAGTAGAGGTCAAAGCTAATTCCAACATTCATCACCACTCGCATCTCAATAGCTTTCATACTATTAATAAGCCATGAATAAGGTCGAGAATTAGGTAAAAGAAACATTATTCGATTGTTTTCATTATTATTGCACTGTTGTCATTACATTGTTGTATTATAATTATTATTGCATTATTGCTACTGCATTGCTCTATTATAATTATGAGTTGCATTGTTCCATTATTATTGCATCATTCGATGTTTAATACATAACATTATTAATTCATTATTTCACTGTTATAATGAAATTATGCTAAATTAAAACATTTGAGTGAAATGTAAACAATATCTGGAGCCATAAAAAGTGAAAGACCAATAAATGGCTCGCAGCATTGGCATTCAAAGATCATTACGGAATCTCGGCATCTTTTTATGAACCGCTGCTATCAGAGTATTTAGTCTGTCGGTATGATTGCATATTTCCGGATTAAACACACAATCGACACATTTACGCAAAGTAATCAAATGGGACATCACACGTGTAACGCCAAACTCAAGGAGAGGAAAACGTTCCCGAATTGAGTGCCGATAACCGATGAAAAGAGGCGAGTGAAAGAAGCGATTAACGGAGATAAAGACACGGAAAATCGACACGATCAAAAAGAACGGAACAAAATATCGGCATTTCCTTCCATCCATCCAACTTCGCTCCCCCGAAAAAAAAAGAGGGCAGTGAAAAAAGGGGGATTTAAAGCATCCGACGCGTGAATAAGTGCTGTCATGGACCATTTGAAATCAACTCGGAAGAAACGAACAATACACCCTATGACGTACGCGAAAGCGTGACTCAACACCGTTTGTATTTACCTGCAAAATTACGGGCTAGAACAATGGTGAACATTTAAACCAGTCAAACATAGCATGCCTTATCGAGCCGTTAAGCATCAATGGGCGAGGGATTAACCCTTGTGAAACATCCATGGGAGGAATTCAGAGTCAAAAATCCTGCGAACGTTATGATGTGATTTTTGAGTTCTTTTATTATCAAGTTTCCATAACGACCTTTGCGCATGCGTGAAATGTACCTTTCGTTTATTTTCGTCTCATCGTCAGAGATGATATCAATCTACTGAGGTATGAGGGATGGATGGATTTTCGTTACTCCTCACCGAATGCTAAAAGTGTTACATCATTCTGCTCCCCTTGCGTGGACGTTTCTAACTCACACATTTCATTCTTGAGCAGTAAGGAAACAATCTGTATCTACCTCACTCCTCATCTTGCCTGGTAAACCTCACTCTCAAACTAGAATATTTTGCGGTTTATGAGGATGCTATCAGCCTCCGGGGTGATGAATTTACAAGCGATCTGCTAATACAACCTAATAGTGAATTTTGAATTGTACAGATTACAATATTCTAGACCAGTAGAACAGAAACCACTACCTATTTTAATCCGTCCCACGAAGATATGTATTTAAGCCTCGTAAATCATAGGAGATATATAATCAGTAAGGAATCGTATAAAATTTATTAATTTCACTCAAAACACATTCCATGATATTTGAATGGAATTTGCTTAGCTCATCAAAAAAATGTATGGATGCATTTGCAAGAATTAAGTCTACAGATGATAAATGTCGGTAAATGGCTTTTATTGAAATACTTTAATGAAACTGTAGTCCGAAAAAGTATAAGAAATTGGTTATCAAGCAATGCTCTAAACGATACAAACCTCAAAAATAAATAAATAAATAAATCTTTGCATACCTTCCGTAACTAAGGAGATGGAAATATAATATAACAATAATTGGGGAATATAAAAATTGTTGAATATAATAAGGATTGTTGAATATAAAAATAATAATTAACTAACAGTAACCAATAAAACTCTACCACAATATAATCAACTTACTGCTAACAATGTAATTTTTACGATTGCTCCACTGTTATGTTGGCATTTTATCATTAAAACGTTCATTAAATTCTATAGATACCGGTCATTTTGATAAATTACGCGCCCATAAATTATGTAATTAACTACTCAACAAAGAAGATGCAACTCCACCCACGAGCCTAAACGGATCCCTGGGACCGCACGCGGGCCGCAATTCGATCGCCCCCCGCCGCGAAACAGCGAGTTTATACTTTCAGGACCACATCGGTATTCCTAGCAGCGGAACACAGAAAAGAGCACGTTTCCCTGCGGTCCGCCATAAAACCCAAAGTGGAATATCGGCCGCTCTCCTTTGTTAAAAAATTCGCGAATCATTCCCCAAAACCCATTCCTCCTATTTGTCCGATATCCTAGATACCACTCCATTACCAGGCGAAATCCAGAGCCCTGAAAAAAGAGGAAATCCTTAAAATGCTCTCTATATATCCGAGAGGGAGGCTATCGGAGTGGAGGGAGGGGCGAATTGGCGGGGGGGAGGGGAAATGGGGGGGGGCGCGAAAACTGGCACCGCATCAGACGAAGGTGCGGCGAAGAGGATAACGAGAAGAACACAGTCGGGCGCGCACGGAGCTGGATAGGCCATTCACGGACGACCTGCAAGCCTTTGCCAAGCAATCTTCCTTCGTTTTTTTTATTCCTTCCGCCCTCTAATCCGCCGCAGCCTCTGATATACGCGCCCGCTCAAGAATTCAGTTTCTGCGCGGACATTACGGAAGCAACAAATGGTAACGATCGCCAAAAAGATCCTTGCGTTATGGCGGGGTTTATATCTAAATATAAGGGTGCCTGAAGAGCTGCTTCAGAGGAATTGCTGCTCTGAGGCGAACATCACCAGTCTTAATAACTTACTTTTCCTCTTTTGGCAAACAATGCAACGAATCCTCCATTGATCTTGTAACGCTGCGATTGTTGCAAATTCCATTCATTGTTGAATTTATTTCCAGAATCACATTATTATTAACATCGTCGCAACGCAACTCCGCATTAATTATGATAAATATAAGAAAATACAATCGAGGAAGAAGTTGAAAGTGGGGCGATGTATGCTATTTGGATTCTGAAAAACAATTCAACACACCAGTTTACTATTTAAATAAATGGTAATAAAACAAAATAATGGGAAATTGACAATAAGCATGTAAAAGCATGAAAATAACTCGAACTGAATATTGAACTAGCAGACGCAAAATAGCAAAACAAATTACTATTAATAAAATAAGAGAAAAATAAATATAATCATAAGTGTTCTAATTTTCGGTAGGAACACTTGCCGCAATACTTCCTACCCAAAAACAAAATAATTTCATGTGGAAAATTGATTAACTTCACTGTCTAACTCAATCAATTCGTAATTTTCAATATAACATAAAAAATTCGATTTGAAACCAACAAACAAATATCAAAATCGGTTTACAAAGTTTTAATTTTTTAATGGATTAATACATATAAATACTCTTTTGATACTACAAACGTCTCTGGTCATTGGAATAAAATGAAATTCCACATAATTTATTGGCTCGTGGAAATAGTCTTCTTTCTTCAGACTGCATAACCGCAAAAGAAAACTTTCATGATATCCTAGAAGAGTCACATCCCGGTAAAGATCTTTAAGTTTTGTTATAATTACTTCGAATAATCAAAACAGTTGCATGCGATTTCCAAATGCACTTGAGACTGGATCGAAGAGTACTTAGCGATACCAGAAAAAATGGATGATCGTTCCCTAGTAGATCAATGGAATTCCCATCCGAATCCAGACTGATTAATTGCTTTGCTTTAAGAGGTCGATGGCCTAACTAGAAGAAATGAATCCATTGCGGAAAAAGCAAAGCAAGAACTACGTAAGATCAGTTTTCCAATTTCATTGTCTTCGAGGATGGGAAATAATGGTGATTGATTGAAGAAATTTCAGAAGAACTAGAGTGTTTCTGATACAGATACTTAGCAAACTTACTCTCAAATTAGGAGGAAGGACGAAGTAATTGGTAAAATAGACATTCACATTTCATCCGAAGTTTTTCTTTCCGAGTGAATAGAATTTGTTAATTCTATGTTAAGGTGACTTATTAACGGATTCAAAAATGCTCCAAGTAAATAGAAGAAACGTAATAGCTTTAAGCAGAAGTCCATGAACTGTTATAAGATGTACACTTAATAAATCTGATATGATCAAGCTCAACTTTGTGGAAGGGAGCCATACTAAATAAGGTAAGGAAGTTACTAAGTGTTCTTACCTTATTTAGTATGTACACTTAATTTAAATGCAGCCATTATGGCATAATAGTGCATGCTTTGCTATGGTAACTAAAGCAAAGATTAGTTTGCTAAAATCAAAGAGGCGAAATCAAAATGTTTGCTAGGTATGGCTCGGCGAAAAGATTGCAATTTATAACGTTAGTGTAACAATATAAGTTTAAATTGTGCATAATAATTTTCATCACAAACTGAAAGTACTTATCAAATAGAAATACAGTAAACCTTCTATGGATTCATTCACAAAATAATGGATGTCATATTTAAAAGCATTAAATGACGACTGGCCTAAATGAATTTCATTATTTAACGTCATTAATATTCAAGTTTGGTAAATTGCACCTCAAGAAAGGAGGACGTCAAAAGATTAGAGACCTTCGAGATGTGAGATGAGGTAGAACGGAAAAAGTAAGTTGGGTTGCTAGAAAAACAAACACAGAAGTACTAGAGTCGGTGAGGAGAGGGTTTTCATCGAAGTAATTCAACGTCGACAGAGGAAGGGGGGGGGGGCAAATATTGAGAGGAGAGGAATTGTTGAAGAATGTAGTTGAGAGTAGAATACAAGGGGAAAAGCATATGGGAAGACTAAGACAAAAGTTGTTAAATGACAAAGTGTGGGATGTGTTACCTAGCAACGAAATAAATTGCATTGAGTAAGGAATTTTAAGGCACAAACCTTAAGAAAATTAAAATTAGAACACTTGTAAAAATACTTTAGTAGCTTTCGTTTTATCACTGCCATGATTAAAATGGAGACTTTAGTAAATGAAAGACAGTTTTCTCCATCTTCATCAAGATGTGGTCGCATGAAAGATATCCTCTTAACAAACCAGGGACACGGATGACATTTTTTTAAGGAAAACCAGAGATGAACCTGAAATCTCTCTCTTAACATCTCAACCTCTTCTAAGAATACTTAAATAATTCAAATTTTAGAATTTCGATCAATCAATATTTTAGAAATAAACGTAGCTAAGGTGCGTAATTTGGGGAAACGGAGGGGGTTTAAAGAAGTAGCCCTTCCAAAGTTGCAAACCTTCCATTCATTATATATATTTCCCCCTTTAAGTCGAGTTAGATTCCCCAAACTGTTCTTACCTCCCCAAGTCGCGTTTTGGGCCATTCTTTACACTCAGCAAGAGTCCATAGAAGACATTTTTCGTCGATGAGATTTTTTCCTTCCTGGAGGTGATTTAGTGCCGGAATAAAAAACTTTCTTTCCCCAGTGTCCCTCGTTCTCCACACGTGACACCTCCGTAATTACAGATGACGGAGTGACCGGATTTTGGATTCGATTCCCTCAGACTTCGAACTATTTTATTTCTCTACCTGATTCGAATCGGCACCAGTTCATTGAGGATTCCCTCAGCTGAACGATTTGGGAGAGTGTTTAAATAAAAGATACTTCGCTGGAGACCACAGAAATAAATTTATTAATGATAGAATAAAAAATATCAATCTTTAAGATACCTTTCAGGGTGAATTGAATGGAGCCGGACACCTCGCAAATATCGATTTGATGTTCTAAATTTACCACTACATTTTTTCTGCTTTTTTTGGGATTTTGTGTGGAGAAAACACTATTATACAACTTGTGCATTGCTTTGAATATTCCTCTTCGTAATAGAAAGAAATTTCTCCAATATTCTCATTGCTCCAGATTTTGTATTCCCTTCCAAAGCTATTTGTAACAGTTGTTAAATATTAAATTATTTTATTTATGTTGAAACCATTACGTTTTAGTAACGTATCGACAATTTTCGTCAAGACAAAAATTTCCGTCACTGATACCAAATAAAGTCGTCATTTTATGACGGAAGATCCCTCGAACGCCTGCCGTTTTTAACTGTATTTCAGTTTCACCGGGGATCCGGGCTTTCCCGGGTAACCATGACAACCAGAACTAATAACCTTTAGTCAATTTTATACGTTGTATTATAAAATTGCTTGCAATTAATTTCTTTTATCTGGTACATGATATATTTGCACAAAAAAATAATATATCACGTGATAAAACACTAAGAAATTTGAAAATGAGAAGAATTTGTATCATTTCAACGTCAAAATAATAATCTCGGGAAATTCCCGAGATCCAGGGTTGGACAATTTTGTATCTCGTAATCTCGGGATTGTTAAAAATACGTGATATATCAAGCCCTAGTACATATATCTGCTGGGAATTGTTGATTAATAACGTCTGTATTAATTCGCATTACTATCCGCATAAACTTCATATTAGTCTGGGTGTTCTCCAAAATAGTTAATTCTGAAAGAATGATAATGCATAAACGACATATACTTATATATATTATCGTTCTACCTTCCGGTAGGTTTATGTGCCATAATAGTATCTGCATTAGTCTATAGCTGAAAGTCTTAGACATTAAACATCTTTTTTTCCAGAAATATTACAATCAAACACTGCCAAAACCTCGACAATTCAAACACAAAAAGTCGAATCGTAGAAGCACGGCTTCATAAAATTACTTCTCCCTTTCACAACACCCTCTCTCGCATCCTTTATCGCCTGTTACTTAACCCAATAAACACTGCAGCGCGCAAAATTAAAAGGAGTAACAATTCCGCACAGATTTCCTCGAATTCAAGTTCACCACCGTGCAGAACAAGAACGCAGCGACAATTTACTACAAATAGCACGCCGTTCCGAATCGCACTCGCTATTGGCTTAAATTTTAACAACACTGCTCTGAATACGGCCCAGGCACCGCGAACTAATTCACCGCCCGCTTCCAAACGTCCATAGTTTAAGCCGAACTTAAAACCGTTCCGCGGATGGCATTTATATGCATATTACGAACGTGAGAAAGTAGGTACAGGGAGAGAACGCGTCGTGTGTTATTGGACCGAAAAAAAGACTTTTATGGGGGAAAGGAAGCTAGGATTAGCATGGATTCCGACACGGGACCAGGGGAAAGGGTAAAGAAAAGGGATAGGGGGAGTGGAATGCAGCGAGGCTGAAAAATGATTGTTGTATACGGAGGGGCGGAGGGAGTCGGAAAAAGTGGGGTTTTAAGTGCGAAGAAGGCATTCCAAAGAGGGGAGGATTTTTATTAGGAGAACCGTTTCCTCGGCTTTGGATCTCGAATCCCGAGTTCTCTTCCATTTCCGCTATTTGATGCTCGAAACATCCGCGGAGGGCGCTGGCACGAATACTTGATCTGCGCGGAGACACTCGGCGGGAAGTAACGGAACCGTCCATAAAAAGAAGGAAGTCGTTTTTAATTTTTCGAGTGATTTCTTTTTTGGGGATCAAAGTGGTTTCGCTAAATGCTCGTTTCGCTGGTATCTCCACGATGCAAGCTTCCCTGGAGCGAGAAATATCAGCTCGTCTTTAAATCCCGATGGGGCACGCAAATTCTTTAAGGGCAAAGTCACACCTGATACAGGCCCAATAATTAAAAATGGGCCTTTAGGGATAAATTTAACCACTGATAATCACCAGGAGGTACGGATATGAATAAAAGTATTAATGGACCGGGACTCGAACCCGAGTCTTCCACTTTCCGGGTGACTGCTCCAGCCAATTGAGTTATCGTGCCTGAACAATTAAACATGGTGTTCTTAAGACTGTGGGCAAGGGCGAGAGGCTCGTCTGACTAAACAGTATCGTCCACAAAGTCTCCAGAACTGCTTTGAATTCTTCTGGCATCATAGCTGGATTGGCTAGAGCAGCCACTCGGAAAATGGAAGATCCTGGTTTGAGTCCCGGTCATATCAGACTTAAAAAAAATAAGTTTCTCCTTAGGAACATTTGTAGGCATATACCTTAATGTGCAAAGTTACCTTTCACCCTTTTCCCAATGATAACCATTTGGAGAGAAATGCAGTATTCAATGATTGAGACATTTATTTCTGACTGGGACTTGACTGGGAATTAGAATTTCAAATGAAATTTTAAAATGCCATTTCCTTATTCGTAATTGAATCCTCCGCAATAGGAAATAACCACTGCCTTAAAAGGTCCTACTTTTACCCTTTAATTTACAGTCGGAACCAAAAGAATAAATTTGTACGAATGAAATTCATTCTAATAAAAGAAGAGAGACATTTTGAAAGATGCCGTCCAGGCATGAATGTTTACTCTTGGATATCGGCAATTGTAGAAAATAAAGGAAAACGTGATTCAGTGAAAGAAATACTTATTCACCTGTAAGTCTTATAAGGAGTGGTACGCAGAATCACATAGAAACGTAGTAAGTAGAGCTAAGGAGAAATGTTTGACTTGATGGATACCTATTAATTCTTGGAAAAATGAGCCTAAAAATAGCTATCACCATTAGCAAAATTTCACTTAAAACAGTTTACAAGAATTGAAGATAATTGGGTAATTTGAGGGTTAAGAACATAACGAGAGGTTAAGAGCATGTGTGAGCGTACACCTTCTTTAAGGCAGTTATTACGAACTCATTATTTTATGATTTATTTGTATCAGAGATTAATTTTTATCGCATGGCGTTCAGTAAATTTTTTCATCACAGTCTGAACATCATTCGAAGCGATCGATTATTGAAATAGTTCCCTCATAAGAAGGATTAAATGATTATTAAAAATCATAAAAAGAAACTTGACAAAAATCATTCCACTTCAGATAAGAAATCTCATTTCGGGATCATTTTTAAATTTTTAGAAACGATGACCTGTTACTTGAGTACAGAATGGACATTTATGGACATGAGAATGCAATTTCTCAGCGAAAAATTGGACTCAAATAAGCTTCGTGAGAAGCAGTTCGAGTTGAGTGTTACCGGATTATAGTATGTGTTGAAATTAAACGCTGCAAAGAAAGAACGGGAATAAGATTCAGTGTGCAGGCATAAATGCTTGTAGGATCGATAAATACACACGTTTGCGCTCCTATAAATAAATCTGCGCAACCATTAAACGCAATTTTCAACCGACTACTCGAAAGACATAAACCGACCCTTCGGAATCACAAGAGGTACTCACAGAAGGAAAACGGAGTTGATGGATAGAAAAAAACTCAATCTCCCCGGGAATCGAAGGCGGGCCCATCCGGGCGAGTAATCTAATCAACTCATCACGCCCTCCCAATTTTTTCCATTCCCACTTTTTTCCCGAGGAGGTGCTTTTCCACCGCCCTCCACTTGAGTGGAAAGCCTCAACATAAGGAATAAGACCAGCAGCACGGTAGCTCAGTGGCCAAAACACAAAACAGCCATCGAAAGCAAACTTACAAAAAAATCCGAATCATTCTATATAGCACTCAGGAAATTTTTTCCCACCCGGCAAGACCTTCGCCGCAGCAATGATGCTATATATATTTATAAGTCTGGGGTATAACAAATTGTACGTAGCTCGCTCAAGAGCTGGAGAAAAGGGTGGTAACGCCGCCATCAGTTGCCAAAAAAAGTGGGAGGATGGAGATTGCAGGCTCGTACATAAAGGCTCCGATGGAAAATCGAAGACTACGGAATTTCGAGGGCATCAATTCCATGCTTTGCTAGAGAGATTCCCAGCTTCTCCAGGAAAGGAAAACCCCGATTCGCTAGGCAAGCGGAAGACACGGGTTCGATTCTGGGTCAAGCCTCGGCTTTCATTTTTTTTATATCCTTCCTAATCGCATACCCCCGACGATGCGCCTGCATAAGAATCTTTCCAATTTTTCCGAAGCTCTGCGAAGGGCCGTCTCGGATCCAGTTTTCCCGTTTGGAAGGATGAAACGCCACAGACAAAAATGCAGTTACCGTTCAGTGGGGAGGGAGTGTGGGGCCGTTCGCATCTTTGCTTCCTTTCGCAAGATCGAAATTGGTCTCTGAGAGAGAGAGAGCTGAGACTTGAATCGCGGTGGTTAAATGGCCGATCTTACCTCTCGAGAATTTAAATGAAGAAATTAAACGTCGACAGAGGAAATGGGTGGGTCAAATATTGAGAGGGATTGCAAAAGAATGTAACTGAGGGTTAAGTACACGGGAAAAAGCAGAGGGGAAGACAAAGACTAAAGTTTTTAGATGTCATAAAGGGTGGGGTGTGTTACCTAGCAACGAAATAAATGGCGTTGAATAGGGAATATGAACCTAGCGAAAGGTAGAACACTTACGTTACCTCTCACTGGAAAAAATTATTTTTATATACTTAATTTATGTTCCTTTTATTCCTCAATAATGCTGGAATGGTTATTTACGGAAACTTTAAACGATATCGTTGCTAAGGGGTGAATAGGTTGGTAAATACTTTACTGAGTTGATAATTACCAATCTCTTGATCTGAGATATTTTTTTACGAAGTAGATATCACAATGATAAAAGATTTAGAGTCTCAATTAAAGAGACCTATATCTTTACTTTTGATTTCTGGAAGTTAAGTTCGCAAAAATAGTACAGAAAACATTAGAATTGATAACAGCAGCAACAGAAAAACTGACAACATGAGTTTTGGGAATGAATTGTAAAATAAACCAAACATAATTATCAAACAAAATTTGAGCTCCAAAGCTGTGAATTTATAGATTTGGAGCTCTATTTTTATTTGTTAACTCTCTAACACCCGTGTCTCTTTTTGTTGCAAAGCGAACGTTTCGTAGCCTGATAATATTTGCAAAGATAAAAGCAACTACGCAAAAATATAACGATTCTGCATGAAAGCATTACCCCGATTTTTTCACTAAGCTACTGCATTACATTCGCAGACTTTTCTGTTCTCGAGTTGTCACTAGTGACTGTATCTACAATAAACTTAATAAAATTTCAATGCGATTTAAATATATATCGGCTGAATGGGACATCGTTTCCTGGCATTAATGCCCGAATTTGTATAATATACCTACACATAAAAGTCAAATCGAAGAAATTTGAATTTATGAGAGGACAAAAATTTGCATATAAGGCCATTATATACCCACATTTTTGTATATTATCATCAATACAATGCATGTATACGATGAGATAACCATGGTAACTCGCTTTTGCTACAGCTGTTCATGTTGTACGCGCACACTAATAAATTATTTTCAAACCCTACCACAGTTTCCACCCACGATCGCCAAAGAATTTAATTGGAAAATGTTCCCTTTCCTCGTCATTACTGAATGAGGAACGGTAACGATAATTTTCCTTAACGACCATTTTAATCAAACACGAACGGTTACTAACGTAATGCTAAGCACTACCGACCTTTACAAGCATGACACGCCCACCCACGTATCTCCAATTAAGTGAAATCCTGCTTGAAAACTCAACGCCGCCTCCGTTCCCAGCATACGAAGATATCACCACGAGTTTTCTACCTTTCGGTAGGTTCATGTGCCTTAATATTACGTATTCAATGCCATTTCTTTCGTTGCTCGGTAACGTACCCTACCCTTTATGTCATCTATTTGTCTTTCTCTTCCACTCTGCTTGTTCACTTGTATTCTACCCTCATCTTACATTCTTAAGCAACTCCTCTCAATATTTGACCACCCATTTCCTCTCTCGACGTTTAATCACTTAAGTCGGGCTCTCGGATATCTAAGTAGGCAACGTTTTCGACTTCAGTGAAAGCGGTCCCGGGTTCGATTCCCGGTTGGGGCCTAGGAGCGAAATGACCAACGCAGTCGAAGCACTTTTGACAATACTACTACTAATTACTTCAATTAAAACCCTCTCCACCTCTGGTACAGTCATGAGCAAAAAAACCTCAAAAATTGCGGGTAACATAAGATTCGGGATACTCTTAAAAACTCCTTCAGTGGAACATGTTGCAACACTTATGTTTTCTTACCTACAGTCACCAACATTATTACAAATATGCCCGATATGTAATCTCAGAAAACTGTTCCAAAAAGTGATGGCGAACCATTATCACAAATATGCCCGATATGTAATCTCAGAAAACTGTTCCAAAAAGTGATGGCGAACCTTATCTCGGATATTTCACATGGATCTTTAGTAATAATATTTCTATTAACACTAACCTNTCCTCTCAATATTTGACCACCCATTTCCTCTCTCGACGTTTAATCACTTAAGTCGGGCTCTCGGATATCTAAGTAGGCAACGTTTTCGACTTCAGTGAAAGCGGTCCCGGGTTCGATTCCCGGTTGGGGCCTAGGAGCGAAATGACCAACGCAGTCGAAGCACTTTTGACAATACTACTACTAATTACTTCAATTAAAACCCTCCCCACCCCAATCACCTCTGGTACCTCTATGTTTTTCTACGGACCCAAACGAACTTTTCCATTTTAATGCAAAGAAATGACATGCGCTAAGGAATCGAATTTTGAAACATCCTTGCGATGAAAATGATACACTGAACATATGAGGAATTAAAGCCATACATAAGAGGAATTAAAGCCATAGAGAAATTGAAAAACAAAGAACGAGCGGGAATAATGATATCGAGAGATATTAACGAATATTTCGGCGCGATTTGGTCGAGGGAAAGAGCTAAAAGAATACGTTCGGTCGAGGACACGGCCATTAACATGAAAAGAATTAAATTTGAAATTTTAATGTTCCGGGCGAAACGGAGTCTATCGCTGCCGGGACAAATTAATGCGAGCAAATTTATGCGAGGTTCCGCCCGCCCTGGGGAGGGGACCACCCCCCGCAGCCTACGGATGGGAAACATTCTGAAGCAGCTCCCGATTTAAATACCGAGCGCTCAATAGCACGCGGACACGCTGTGACGTCCGCAAACTGCCGCCGACGACTGCGATGCACTTCTAAAAAACACCTAGATACGCCTGCTTGAAGCCGGGAATTATCTTTTCCCCTTGAAATTTCGACCGAAAGCTATGGCATGAATATTTTATCGGCATCAACCATTTAAATTTATGTAAACTTCTCTATTTTGAACGGTGGAGGTAATGGAACTTTCGTTACCAGTAGCTCCAGTGTTTGGGTTTCCAATATTCTCGCCATGTAAAGCCGCCGATGTTTTTGATCGCCTCGCGGTGAAGCTATACTCCGTATTCCGAATTAAAGAGGATTATACACCGAGGTAAAATAAGCCTTAACCTTGTCATCCGTAACACAATTATTTATAGAACGTGTATCAGGAACAAGACTGCGTGTCATATTTCTTAGTATTAATCAAGCATTAATTATCATTCTTATTATTAATCCAATCGACATGTTGTTTTGTTCTCGACTATGACAGACAGTGACAGTGTTATGACAGACTGTAGACAAAAAAGTGGGACGCTCTCCAACCGCTTCTTAAATATAAGAAATCAACAGCACCTTCCAACGAATTCCCGTCATATACCACCACGAATTGACCCGGACAAATGCAAAAAATCGTTAAAATGCGTATTTAGCCAAGCCGATCAAATTGAGGATAAAAAGATAAAACATCAAATACAAGGGCAAAAACTGAATAAAAGGCCGCACGATAATTCGATTCAACATAAAACACGATTTTTAATGTTTTCTTTCGCTTTCAAAATTTGCATGCGATAATTTGAGAAACATTGGCGAGAGTTTCCAAACTAATATGTTTTTATTCAAAAAGTTATTGTATTCATAATATAATAACTTATAAGTGTTATCAGTGTTGTGCCATTCGGTAGGTTCATGTGCTTTAAAACTCCTCACTCAACGCCATCCCTACAAGGTATTAATATGAAAGAAGAATTAGTATGAGAGATACGAATACATCCTTCCTATAAAATTTCCGTCGCTAGGCAGAGTCAACAATGAAGATTAATGGAATAGATAAGAGTTGACATTCTACATCTTTCATAAGCTTGCACCCCTTTATAGAACCACTTAAAATCTACATCGCTATCGCATCTAGTTGACCGTTGGCGAATAATAACAGAGCATTTGTAACATGATTCTAACAAGTAATTAAAACAGTTTTATGATTTAGAAAAATACAATATAAACTCCAGCAAGAAATACAAAGGAGAAAGGGTATATGAACGGGTTAAAAAGTGTTACTTATATTTAATATTAGGTTTCTTCTTATGCAATGTTACGAAAAGTGTTTCTCGTAGAGTCATTGTACTTTACTAACGTGGGCTCGTTCTTCTTATAGCATTCTGGCTCAGTGAGGAAAGCAAGGACAAACTACTTCACTCCTCATCTTGCCTAGTAAGCCTCATTTCCCTCTCCTAGCTGATAGTAGAGGGGAAGAGGTCCCAACCGACCTCCAGGCCGAATACTTTACAGACAGACCTTAATATTCACAACTAAACGCCATTTCTTTCGTTTCTTGGTAACTCCCCTCCGTATGTCATCGTATACATACTACCTTTATAATAACAACTTTTACTCATATAACTTATTCAAAAAGAGAAACAAGAATGATCATAGTACGTATTACCCGAGAATATAAGCATCAAATAATCTAGGAGAAGAACATTATTTTTCTCTTTCCATCACATCCTTTTCTCTTTCAACTGCAAGAATTAATTCCATTCCCCTAGGAACCCGAATTTCCACTAATCTAGCGAGACGGTACATCTGTGGAACCTTAAATGACTTGAAAATCTATTCAAAACGGGCAAATTTATTCTCCCGCGGCAAAGAAACATTTTTAAACGTCCTGCGGGAAGAAAGAATGATTCCCTCTGACCGAGAGACACACTGAGTGATCACATTAGCCCGCTCCTTCCCTACATGACAAAACGTGCTAACAAAGGGGAACCGACATGCCCCTGATCTAGTTCATATCTTGGACGCGAGCCATCTCAGGATCATTCGAAGGCCCTTTCCATCCGCCCTCCCTCGGCGTCCGAAATGAGAATTCAGTTTTCGATGAATATGCGAAAATGATGGAAGACGTCTGAATCGTAGAAAAAATTCACGCTAACAAGGGAAGAACCACGGGTGCGTAACACGGATTTGCTGGAGACTTTCAGGGTATATATTTCTAGTTCTAAAATAACAGGTGACCGACATATGACACCAACAATCCTTTAAGAAAAATTGGCAGTTGAAAATCGGAGTTGATGAAGCATGCCATACATGCACGTTACCATGGATACCGTGAAATTTCCCACGTAGGAAAGTACTTTTTCTAATTTTTTTTTTCGAAATAACTCTTATTTTTCTCCATTAAGTTTTAACTTCTAACCTTCGAGATCATTTGTCTTTTGGTACAGGATAGAGAAAAATGTATCTTTTATATACTTTTGTCTCAGTCTTGTTCACGGCTGTGATGATATGAAAGCTACTGAGGTATAAGTTATGCTGAATGATATCATTAATTAAGGTTTCTCCTTATGTAATGTTGCGAAACGTGTTACTCGTAGAGTCACTGTGCTTCACTAACGTGGGCTTGTTCTGCTCATAGCATTCTGGCTCAGTGAGGACAGCAAGGGAAAACTACCTCACTCCTCATCTTGCCTAGTAAGCCTCATTTCCCTCTCCTAAGATGAAACTGTCATCAAACCTAAAACGCATAAAAGCTTTGGATTTAGTTTTTAAACGAGTACATTTTTTCAGCTCTTGATCAATTCAAAGAAACAACGCTTGAAACTACTTTGTCAGTTAAGTAGTTGAAAAACCAGCTAAGGCATGTAAAAAAGGGTACGAGAAATAGCCTAAAAATTAAATGTGAAATGAGTATTTTAAAAATGCACACACCCGCGCCATCTTTCAGTTAGTGTAAAACGTATATGGCAGATATGACCGCACATGTGAACTATACACCTTCCTACTTCCAGCATCTGAATCATCACACGCAATCATAAGTACGAACGTGGAGCGTGTCCTATAAGGTATATTTTAGCACTGGATTCACAGTTGAACTGGTCGTCTTGTGGATACGCATCATGAGCAATTAGAAAAGACACGGTACTTCTACCACATGCTAATTTTTAATGGAAAAACTACAAGGTGACATCTTCATTCCTAATCTGAAATAGTTTGTTTTGCTATATAGCTACTGTATTCATCGCTATGGAGACAGAGTAAACAAACAATTCACCCCATCCCATCACCGCGCGCTACAGAGTCCTCTGATATACGCAGGAGAAAGGAGGCTACATCCGCCCACTTTTTTATCTTCGCTTTTAACGTCACATCGGCCGCAAACTCCTTATGGTCACTTCATCCCCAACTCCAGATTATGTCTCCTCATGAAAGCCCCAGATTCTCATCCCGATAGACTCTTTACAGTCTCACTATCTCCTTCCCTTGCTGAATCATCACTCGACGACTTTCAAAGTCCCCCTCGCTACGTGTGGTCGCCCAGTTTTTTTTTCGATCCGAAAGTCCAGTGGTCCACAAACTTTTGGATACGGCGGAACCCCCTAAATTCATGCCACGTATCTCCGGCAACCCTATACACACACTCACACTTCCAGACCGCACGAAAAAGACTTTTTTCTCCGGTGTTCGCCGCCGTTGTGATGGATATGCAGGAGAAACGGGTACGTGACGACGGGGCGGATTCCGAAGAATTGGCGAGCGAAACGTCCTTATTTATGAGATACACGCTATTTACATCAACTCTTCGGGAATAGGTGATAACAATGGGAATAGAGGTGGCGTACTTATTGAAAGGGGGTATGAATATATCTTCGGAAATGATTTTGTACCGGGAAGGAATTGCCTTCTTTGATAGAAAGCACGCGAGGCATGGTGTAAAATAAAAAAAAGAATAAAGTGATAGAACGTTACTGAGATAGGGAAGATGATTTTTTCACGGAATTGTGAAGATGCGATAAAAAACAACAAGTAAAACAAGAAAATATAATATATTATGTAATGTAATGAATGTAAATAATGTAATATAGGTATTATATATTATACCCATAACAGTATTGGGCTTGTTCTTATGATAGCACTGCGGTTCAGTGAGGAAAGCAAGAGCAAACTACATCACTCCTCATCTTGCCTAGTAAGCCTCATTACCCTCTCCTAGCTATTCGTTGCTGATGGTAAAGGGAATGAGGTCCCAACAGGCCTTCGGGCTGAATACTTTACAGGCATCACGTTATGCTATAGCTTTGCTTCGTGTAACGTAGCAATACTAATAGCTGACGATTGATTGTGCCGTGATATGTAATGCTACATGTAATATTAATGAACGAAACAATTAGTCGATTCCATTTCCACGACAAACGGTGCATAAAAAAAGACCCCCAGCTATGCAGGCCCTGAATTTATGGGCCTGCATATCAGGCCTGAAAACCCTGAAGCCCCGGCAACGCCGGCCCTGCCTATTATGATAAATAGCATCTTCACGACAATATTATGCAGAAAAATCAGAAAACAAAATGGCGATAGAATGAAACTCATCATATGAATGAGGAGTTATCTTTCAAAACACTAATCGAAAGCATATAGCCTTATCAGTAGCGTGAACGCCAGTCAATAAGACCAGTAGAATCACGATTGGCATACAGAGACAAAGATAAGGTTGCATAAAGGATGACTACGCATGAAATCTACATCTTGACAGTGAATGCAGTCTATATCCATTCTTGGAGAGGTTACTTAAATAGGTACACGAAACGACAATGCTTATCTTAGATGATACATCTGGTTTTGCAAACATTTACCCTGAGTCACCAAGCACATACAACTCCACAAAGCAACCATAAAAGCACACAATGTGATGTATACGTTATGTCACCGGTTACATTGGGTTTAACTCGCCTGATGTGATAGTACGTGGACGATATGAATTTTCTCCGCAGAATAAGGCTCTACCTAAGTTTTTGAACTCTCTCGGCACTGTTAAGAATCTAAATAAGTTAAACATTGTTTCCTATGCAATTTTTTAGTTTGATGGAGTACGATTGGACAGGTTTATCACATACGCAAAAATGACACTCCTTGGACCCCAACAAATATTTAAGAAAAAAGCCGTGTCCGAGTAACGAACTGAATCAACAAAAAATTGGACTAATTTTTTTTTTAATCAACCTTGTGTTATTAGTGATGTTTCCTCAATAAGATATGAAATTAAGGATACACAGAAGTAGTTATCCATTTTTTCCATTCCGCAAACGCGTTACCCATATGGTTATCCGGAGGTCTCATAAATGTAGAAACATGGATTAATGGAAACATTACAGAGACGATGATCTACATTATTATCGAAAGTATCATCATTGTATCAACAATGGTTGTCAAGGTAATAACTGCATTCCATAGGAATTATTGAACATTTGTATTGTTGCAGACGTAGAATATTATATTTTTATTATTATTATTATTTGCAGAACATTAATTCGTAGTCTTGATATGAAAACTGAAATTAGTAGAATAAGAATTTCCTTCAATTAGCTCAAAACGCCAAATTGGGTTTGTTAACAAGAAATCGAAGAATTTGGGGATCCCCTCGCAGTTAACAAATATGGGAGGGTGCTGCACTATTGTGAGCCCCCGCGTTGTGGGAACTGCGTATCAGCCACCCCCTTTTATTTGCTTTAAAACTTGTACATTTTGGAAAAACGAAATATAAAATTCAGGCGTTTTAGTATACTAAGCCAAGGTGTCTTATCAAATCTCACCGTTAAGTATTAAGTGTTTTTAATTGACATCTTTTCAGCCTTGACAGAACGTGAACATTCCCCAAAGGGAGGAAGAATTCCACTAACAATTTTGCCACCCAGTCCGTGGGAATAACGACATAGGTAAACACCGACAACTGGTCCAACTTGTGCGGAGGATCTCTCCGAATGGTCGTTCACGTCTTAACGAGATGCACAAGGACCAACACTTCATTCGGAAATGACGTAGGCATCGCATCCTTTCAGTTAGTGTAAAACGTGTATGGCAGATATTACCGCACATGTGAACCATACACCTTCCTACTTCCAGCATCTGAATCATCACACGCAATCATAAGTACGAACGTGGAGCGTATCCTATAAGGTATATTTTAGCACTGGATTCACAGTTGAACTGGTCGTCTTGTGGATACGCATCATGAGCAATTAGAAAAGACACGGTACTTCTACCACATGCTAATTTTTAATGGAAAAACTACAAGGTGACATCTTCATTCCTAATCTGAAATAGTTTGTTTTGCTAGCTACTGTATTCATCGCTATGGAGACAGAGTAAACAAACAATTCACCCCATCCCATCACCGCGCGCTACAGAGTCCTCTGATATACGCAGGAGAAAGGAGGCTACATCCGCCCACTTTTTTATCTTCGCTTTTAACGTCACATCGGCTGCAAACTCNATTTTGCCACCCGTGGGAATAACGACATAGGTAAACACCGACAACTGGTCCAACTTGTGCGGAGGATCTCTCCGAATGGTCGTTCACGTCTTAACGAGATGCACAAGGACCAACACTTCATTCGGAAATGACGTAGGCATCGCATCTGCTGCAGGGAGCCGGATTTACCGGAGTGAAGAGCTTTATACACCGCTCTTCCCCTCCGAAAGAGTTCTTCATCGGAGATATCCCAGCCCTCCTCATTAACAATCGAGAGGCAAGAGACTTTTAAGTCTTCAAATAAAGGCGTTCTTTGATTTCTATCTCTGAGAGAGTCCTATCTGTACCTTATGATCTAAATGCTTGGTTAAAAACGCGAATCACTTCATGTAGCTCCTCTCGATGAGCGTTTGCGTTTCAGGAGGCGTGAAGACTTAATTCTGAACTTGGGAAGAATGACATTTGAAATTTTACGTGATATATTTAAAGGGGTTTAACAACGTGTGAACATTTATGCTACCATGCTGACTAAATATATACTATATTCAATAATGTAACTTGGAATGCAAGGGGAAAGACAAAGGGCAAGACAAAGGCAAAAGATGTTAGATGACATGAAAGGTGGGGTAAATTACGAAATAAATATGGATTAGAAAAGGAAAGAAATGTAAATGTAAAGACACATGAACCTACTGAAAGGTAGAAAACTTACGCATGTATATACAATAAGTAATATAGACGGTAACAAACGGGGGTATAACAAACAATACGATGCCAACAATTGAATTTAATAATAATAATTTATTAGGCGAATTTTAGTTTTAATTTAACCACTCTTACAATTAGCATTTTACAAGATACGATTCCGAACAACTATACCCTAACTATGATTTGAACCGGCACCCATGCGTTGTCAGGGGTGCCGGTTCATACGCTAACCACTGTGCCACCGAGGCCGGCGAAAATGAGAAAGATCCGCGGACTACTCCAACAATAACAATCGAAAGCTTTTGATTCTTGAGGCTGAGAATTACAAAGTGCATTATTAACTTACAATTAAAGAATGTGTCGCTTAGATACCCTTATGAAAATTATAGGAGCGACAACGAATGCTTTCCGCAACAAAGGTAGCCTTAAGAAACAACAATCAACAACGCAATTGTTGAAATGCGAGTAGCAACAGAGAATCCAACAATGGAGACCCACTAATTCGCGAAACATTATTAATAATACTCACTAATACGAAATAAAAAATGTGATAAACAATCGGCTCTTACAATTTAATACGCTACTTAGGAAACTAAAGGAGCAATTCTAATAAAACGATTTACTTCGAAAATAAATAGCACTGAGAAGAAAACGGAGCAAGATGTTCTGGTCTTTCGGAAAACTATGAACAGAGCTCTCTAAGTTTTAAATGGTTGGGCAATAATCTAGTAAATTATAACTTTTAGTGGCCCAGTTTACGTCTTTAAGAATCCTTTTATCGACCTCAATAATAAGAAACTCGAAAGACTAAAGCCGATTTCGTAATGGGGACCGCACCACCCATAAAATTGCCTCGAGGGTGCGGCAACTCGTAAAGCGATGGGAAAGTCTAACTTGAGCCGTTAAATAAGGAAATAACTCAATAATTACCTGAAGGCAATAACGAGAGTTAATTAAATGACCAATCCATCAACTTTAATTGTGTTTACTGATAATAGTTGCACCGCCAAATCTCAACTCTGCGGCTGCAACGTTACAGAGACGTAACGTTTTATGAATTGTTCCCACCGAACTCATTTCACAATAAAGCCCTCAATTTCGGTTAGCTTACGAGAAATATCTTTTTAAATTTTCTAAACTTACTCTTAAACAGACAGTTAAGTTCAAGCGTTCATATACAATTAACACAGTACGCTTACGTCAGATATTATGTCTCCATATTTAAGGAAACTTTTCGATAACTGTACATTTGTAGAATTCATACCTTTGGACTTCAAAGTAAAAATTAAAAATCATATTAGCAACTACGTTCGGAAATTAAATAAATTACAACCAAAAAACGAAGTAATGGCATCAACTACGAACTGAAACGTACAAAATTATGATAGGGATGTATTCGCCAAGATTTCTACTTCCGCACTCAATAGGATACAGAAATAGCAATAAATCAACTGCTAATTTTAACTTTATTAAAAGGAAAACGGGTTAGTGTGATTTTGCGCAAGATGGTGCATTCTTCCTTGGGATTATTAAAAGGAATACGAAATAAAAAAGCGATTTATTGATTAGCGATAAATATTTTCAAAGGCAGACTGACTTAAAGTATGCAAATTTTATTGAAATAGCTATGGTACTCAACATAAACAGTCGAGTTATCATAGGAAAAACACAGTTATAAGACATATTTCGCGTACCATTCGATTACGTGCTTGAGAACGATCAGAGAAAAAAATTATGATTACGAAACAATGCCTTACCTCAAATAACGATAGTACAAAACGTTCAATAATTAGGATTATAAATGTATTACGAGAAGAAACAATGAGATAAACATAATAAAAACGGAGTGCTACAGCATCGAATAAACAACGATTACTGCGAATCCATCGATCACCATTTTAATTAAATTACAAGGAATTTAATTTAATTGAATGTTAACTAATATTTAATTGAATTACAAACGGCAATTTTTAATTCAATTACAACAAAGTACAAACAATGAGTTAAATATCACAATAAAATCGGAGCGCTGTAGCAACGAATAAACAACCATTGTTGCGGGAATTCGTCAGCCGCCATTTTTAATTAAAAAGCACAGACTTCGTAATTATTCGAAATAGTTGTTAACTATTATTATAGTTATTAGCCCTCCAGTTAGTACTAATATTAATTTTTTTATTCATTAAAATATTATCCTCGTTGTTTAAGGGCCTGACATTTTTCTCTGCATTCACGCCAACCAACGCCAGCCAACAGCAATTTGTTTAGCGCCACGGGATTTAAAAGAAAACCGAAGTGAAAAATCTGGGTGCTCCATCTAGAGCGTCCCTCCCAATACGCCTCACACAGACGGACGAAAGAACTGAACGCAGCGCGGTTTTCGCTTCCCTTTCCCATAAAAAAAGGACAGCCGAAAATATGAGAAGGGGAAGATGACAGGAACAGCTGAGTGTGAAGAGAGGGTTGAGGGAACATGTGGCACGGGAGGAAAAAAGAGCTGGCAGCGGTAGGAAAATATTCCACATTATAGCGGAAAATTTCCCGTGGATCGCAGCATCGCTGGGGACTGAATTATTGGTAAGGTATCGGAGAGGGATTCAAGACTTACAAAGCGCTTTCCGGAACCGATCCCCGCGACGATATTGATAAATAAAAGCCAGGACTGTTTCGGACGCGCGAAGAAAAGGTCGGGGGAAGCCTAGAGAATGAAAAAGGCTGAGATAATATTGAGAGATGAGTCCGTATGAATTGGGGTTTCGGCGAAACTCGCGGCGGTTGACGGAACTCAATGGAGTAGACGGTTTAGAAATCGGGGCGTATATAGATAACGTTTCGACCTCGGAATATAATAGTCTGCTATAATGAGAGGTGCGGGCCGCATTCCAAGGGTTTGTGGGTGGGGATGAACCCGAGAGGTTCCTGGGAAGATGGAGCGATGGCGAAATTACATTTTCTTTCGTATCATTTAATATGGGGAGGATATTTTTTCATCCGGATGTGTCGTGCGTTTCAATAAGGGATTGAGGACGAGAAAAAAGAAGTCCCGTGCAGATCCAACTGTTCCCGTCCATCCAGAAATTAAACCACGAAATGCGGACGTGCCGTCGGGATTTTTAAAATGTTGATGGTATCGGACTTGAGGACTCAGACCAAGGGACTGGGAAACCTAGAACACTCCTGTAGGGTGACATACTTTCCGTGAAATCACGTTGAGTGATTGAAATTCTCCGAATATGATCATAAATACATCGATAATACATAAAATATCACTGATGAAAAGAGGAGATGTGATAAACTAGTGTTTGAAAATACTCAACTTCTTTGTCATTCTGAGGATAAGATGTTGGATAAATATGGAACCCTGACGTAGAAAATAGCGAAATCTTGCAGCAGAACAAAAATCATCCATTCTTAAAACTCACTGCTAGACAAAAATATCGACTTAATTTCCGATAAAAAGTTCAGTATATTAGCTCTGCAAAGCGTTCTTCTATTATAAAACAAGATAAGGAAAAGACAGCAAAAAAACTTACTGAAATATGGCCCTATTTGCAGAAAAAAGCAGGGAAGAACAATCCAAGGGAACTCACCTGAAAAGAGAGAAAAAGAAGTCAGTCATGTTTTTCAGATACTTCTTTAAAAGTTGTTTTTTGCGTTTGCTGAGTGCCATTGATTAAAAACTGCTTAATGCATAAGGGAAATCACAAAAAATAGGGAGCTATTAAAATAGAGAATCTAATTAATATAATGTTAATTAATACTGTTACATCTCTAAAAGCATTACAAGACAACACAACAATTACAATAATTCTACCCAGATAATTGAATTATCGATTCTTATAGAATTGAATCTGTATCTGTAAAGTAATCAGCCCGAAGGCCGGTTGGGACCTCATCCTCTCTACCATCAGCTACGAGAGAAAAATGAGGCTTATTAAGCAAGATGAGGAGTGAGGTAGGTGGACAGAATTGAATAAAATAGCCTGATTTAATACTGTAACAAATTTTAATAATTTATGAGAAATATTTTATTACATTATCATTACTATTTTACTACAAAACTTCACTGTAAATAGAAAATATTTTCTCTGATACATTTGAAGCACTTCCACATTTAAGATCGTGAAAAAGCAACGTCTAAAATTCACCTAATTTTACTCCGTGCCCATGAGGGTATAAACTGGATACAAATAAACGCATTCCATGTAATATTAAATCAATAACGCACTCAAGACAAAGTGCATTGGTCATTGGCATTCAAAAATAATAGCGTTGCTTCATACACCCAAATTCCACCCGCCGAAGATAGATCTCACCTTACGGGGAAGCAAATAGAAACATGTCATGTTGCTAAAACAATAACGACTCGATATGAATAAAGATATCTCTCTTTGATAAGCTAATAAGAGAATTTAATTAAGAATTATCGAAATCCAATAGCGAGGAAAATCAAAGCCGACAACTCAAATTTTCATCGATATCAGTTTCACTCAGGGATGAAATTAATCACTTAAATGAAATATTAGAAAACTTTTTGATCATAAATGCCTCCCATGAATTACTGGGCGACAGAAGTATTTAGGACGTAGATTTATTTACTTTTACAGCAAACAAACCTTAACTTAGGAACGGTACTCTGGGGGGCATAAGTGCCTAGATGGGAGCTGAAATCCTTCTATTTCCTAAAGATTTAGCGATCTGCCGAAAGAAGAACATAAGGCTTATCTGTGAGAAAAGTGAACGGTTTCTGATAGGAAGTCAATGGAATAATCATCAATCTTTGGAACTTTTTCCCAACAAAGGCACCAGAGGTAACTTTTTCACGGTTTAGCTGTCTCCGAAGCCATAATTTCAACTTTGGACATCGAATTTTTTACAGCCCAACTCTAAATCGCATCAGAGTGAAAATAAACAAAATCTCCACAAACAAACTTTACCATTTAAGTACACCGCAGTTTTCCCCAGCTTAAATTATAACTCCAACTATCTTAGGAGCTGGAATATTCCAGTGTTACGTTCTCGAAGTTCAACCCAAACTCAATTTTAGTAGGGACAACTTTGAAGGATATCCCAGTCCGAGGCATTCATCGTAGGTCATAATGTCGTACAGTTTCGATAAAAAGTGCCGAATAGCGACTCAGAGAGTGTAAATTGTTTGAATATTTAGAAGCAGACAGAAGTGAGAAGGATTCAAATACGTTGCCATGGGGAGATAGAGGCATTGAGATGCGATGCATGCTGATTTCGAAACTGTCCAAACGTAAAGCTATCGCAAATAAATGGATCCGATGTAGAATTCATCTAAAAGTATTTCAATTAATATAAGTTTAATTGTGACAACTGTTTGATTGGCAATATACCAATTTAAATGTGAACAGGGAAACCCGAATGTCATATAAAGCAACGTTTAGTCTAATCAGATTATGACTTAATTTCAGAATTATATCATTTTAGTCAAAGAATCCGATTTACTTGGTTGTAGAACGAAAATTGTATTCAGGAAAATAATTTCCAAACCCTGAATAGAGGAATAAGTCGACATGGCAATCGATTCTACTTAAGATAGGAAATATTTCGTATATAAAAATGGTAGTGAAAAATTTCTTTGCTCCACACATTTGCTCCTATGAAGACTGTCCGGGTCACACCCAGTGAATATTGTAACTTACCCCATCCTTAATGTCATCTAACACCTTCTGCCTTAGTTTAAATGCTACGGATTAAATGAATAACACTCTAACGGTTCTTTGCGATGATGTTTAAATTGAGTAAAATGCTTTTCTAAGACTACAACCAAAACTTAAACATTTACTACTTCAGTCGTAAATGTTTGGTGAAAGAAAAGAAAAATGGAACACGGCTGTTAATGAATTAGAAGTTTAAAAAAACTTCGAAAGCCGTATGTCGGAATAAGGCGCTCGCGTTTGGTTAACAAACGGTAAGTTCCAGATTATCGATTTCTTGGAATCACCCTATGCGCATTTCGGAAACAAAGCTTCCATTCCTAAGACTTCCACAATAGGAAAAGATGAGGAAGATGATTAGTCATTTGGGAACCCTTGAGAATGGAGACTTTCCGAAGTGCGCATAGAGTGATTTCTAGAAAACGGTAATCCGAAACTTCCCGTTTGCCTGCAAACGCGAGTATCTTCATCCCATACATACGGAGTGTTTTAAAACCTTTAAAAGATTTTTAAATCGTTGAGAATAAAAATTGCACGAATCTTCGAGGGAAAAACTTGCAACTGAGTCGCACGGAACCGGCGACACTGCCAAATTTGGCTCGTGGGTTGTGCACATATATACAAATACACATTTTAGCTAATAAAATGTGGGGCACCTCCTTTTCCCCGGATTTTCCTCCTGGAAACACCAGTAAATATCCCGGTTACCCCCCACACCCGTCCTCTAGATTACCTTACCCAGAAGAAAACAATAAACACCCCTTTCAAACGAGCAGAAAGCCCCCCAGATTTGGGAATTTAAATTCACGACACGCTAAACCGGAAGTTCAACGCCCGCTAACGCATGAAAATTTAATCACCCCGCGCCTTCATAAATATCGGGAAATTAATCCGCTGCACATCGATTTTTCCGAACATTCCACAGCGGGCGCGTGGCCCTTGAACCTCCGCGCCCAAAGGGGGAGAAAGCGCTCCGGAAAAATCCTACGGCGAATCAGAGTGAAACCAAAACCCGTTCAGCATCCGAACGCTGTCGCAGCACACTGTAATTTTGATGTTGTGATGAGTAGAGAGGGATCGAAGGGCAGTTTGGGAATGAGACGGCGTATTAAAGTGAGCATCGGCTGGCCGCCGTTCGGATTGGCTCGCAGCGAGGCAATTCAACAGAAATCCATTTACCTACAAACACTAGTTCCGTTATTGCATCGCCTGTTGCAATCTCCCTCGGCGATGCCTGGAAAGCTGAGTGCGGAAGGGCGGAAAGGAACTGAAGAAAGAGCGTGTGGATGGGAGAAGCGGATGAGAAAGAGAGGAGGCCAACAGAGGACGGAGTGGCCAAATAAATCACTGACTGGCTACGATTGAAATTTCCGATGAGTTCCGTCATTAACTAATTTATCTCCCGATAACTACGACGGATAGCAACGCCGTGGTTTCTATATTTTAACCAAATGGGTTCAGAATCATAAATTATTTTTACCTCAATTACAAGATGAAAATGGTTTTCAGTTCGTATGTACCAGAGTAATTAAATAATTAAAAAGAAAGAGATTTCAACAGCTTTGACAACGTGGTTTCTATTCGCTTTCTCAAAGATCCAAATGAAATCCGAAGAAAATTAGGGGAAACTCCATCATTAACTTGATTGATGTACACCTTATAGAATAGAAAAGAATGTTGGGTCGATATAAAATAAATAGAGGTAATAGAGATGATCGGGGGGAGAGGGCTGTAATTGAAGTATTTACAACAAAAAGTTATCGACTACAATGCCAACCAATAAACTACCTAACAATCAAATAGAATTCGATACCATCTTCCTAACAATTCAGTTACGACTATACCACAACAAACAACTATCGACTACAATACTACACATTTGGTTACCACATCATTGTACCAGAATTTTTCCCCTAAAGAAGAGAATCTTCCTTAAGATAATAAGTTCCATTGGAACCATATTTCAAACAGAGGACAATAATACAAAAAATAATTAACTGGAACACTAACGTCATATATCGTTAATATGACCTTATGACCATTTTTCGGCCCCCTTACTCCTTAATTTTTCCACTCTGCTTCCTCTCTCGCATTCTACCCTCAATATAATTTTTCAGCAATCCACCTCCTCTCAACATATGACACACCCATTTCCTCTATCTAAGTTTAATGACTTCAACTAAAATCCTCTCTTCCCCAACCATTTCTAATGCACCCTGTGCTACTTTTTCTAGCAACCCAACTTACCCTTTCTACTCTACGCCATACCCACATCTCGAATGCCTCTGATCTTTCGATGTCCTCTTTTCGTAAGGTCCACGNATTTGGGAACCCTTGAGAATGGAGACTTTCCGAAGTGCGCATAGAGTGATTTCTAGAAAACGGTAATCCGAAACTTCCCGTTTGCCTGCAAACGCGAGTATCTTCATCCCATACATACGGAGTGTTTTAAAACCTTTAAAAGATTTTTAAATCGTTGAGAATAAAAATTGCACGAATCTTCGAGGGAAAAACTTGCAACTGAGTCGCACGGAACCGGCGACACTGCCAAATTTGGCTCGTGGGTTGTGCACATATATACAAATACACATTTTAGCTAATAAAATGTGGGGCACCTCCTTTTCCCCGGATTTTCCTCCTGGAAACACCAGTAAATATCCCGGTTACCCCCAACACCCGTCCTCTAGATTACCTTACCCAGAAGAAAACAATAAACACCCCTTTCAAACGAGCAGAAAGCCCCCCAGATTTGGGAATTTAAATTCACGACACGCTAAACCGGAAGTTCAACGCCCGCTAACGCATGAAAATTTAATCACCCCGCGCCTTCATAAATATCGGGAAATTAATCCGCTGCACATCGATTTTTCCGAACATTCCACAGCGGGCGCGTGGCCCTTGAACCTCCGCGCCCAAAGGGGGAGAAAGCGCTCCGGAAAAATCCTACGGCGAATCAGAGTGAAACCAAAACCCGTTCAGCATCCGAACGCTGTCGCAGCACACTGTAATTTTGATGTTGTGATGAGTAGAGAGGGATCGAAGGGCAGTTTGGGAATGAGACGGCGTATTAAAGTGAGCATCGGCTGGCCGCCGTTCGGATTGGCTCGCAGCGAGGCAATTCAACAGAAATCCATTTACCTACAAACACTAGTTCCGTTATTGCATCGCCTGTTGCAATCTCCCTCGGCGATGCCTGGAAAGCTGAGTGCGGAAGGGCGGAAAGGAACTGAAGAAAGAGCGTGTGGATGGGAGAAGCGGATGAGAAAGAGAGGAGGCCAACAGAGGACGGAGTGGCCAAATAAATCACTGACTGGCTACGATTGAAATTTCCGATGAGTTCCGTCATTAACTAATTTATCTCCCGATAACTACGACGGATAGCAACGCCGTGGTTTCTATATTTTAACCAAATGGGTTCAGAATCATAAATTATTTTTACCTCAATTACAAGATGAAAATGGTTTTCAGTTCGTATGTACCAGAGTAATTAAATAATTAAAAAGAAAGAGATTTCAACAGCTTTGACAACGTGGTTTCTATTCGCTTTCTCAAAGATCCAAATGAAATCCGAAGAAAATTAGGGGAAACTCCATCATTAACTTGATTGATGTACACCTTATAGAATAGAAAAGAATGTTGGGTCGATATAAAATAAATAGAGGTAATAGAGATGATCGGGGGGAGAGGGCTGTAATTGAAGTATTTACAACAAAAAGTTATCGACTACAATGCCAACCAATAAACTACCTAACAATCAAATAGAATTCGATACCATCTTCCTAACAATTCAGTTACGACTATACCACAACAAACAACTATCGACTACAATACTACACATTTGGTTACCACATCATTGTACCAGAATTTTTCCCCTAAAGAAGAGAATCTTCCTTAAGATAATAAGTTCCATTGGAACCATATTTCAAACAGAGGACAATAATTCAAAAAATAATTAACTGGAACACTAACGTCATATATCGTTAATATGACCTTATGACCATTTTTCGGCCCCCTTACTCCTTAATTTTTGTAATTAAAGTAGATTCTTAGATGTAGCAATCATCATAAGTTTACTACCTTTCGGTAGGTTCATGTTCCTCAATATTCTCTTCTAATCGCCATTTCCTCCACCTCCCGGTAACCCCACCCCACCCTTTAGGTTATCTAACAACTATTGTCTGTCTTCCACTCTGCTTCCTCTCTCGCATTCTACCCTCAATATCATTTTTCAGCAATCCACCTCCTCTCAACATATGACACACCCATTTCCTCTATCTAAGTTTAATGACTTCAACTAAAATCCTCTCTTCCCCAACCATTTCTAATGCACCCTGTGCTTCTTTTTCTAGCAACCCAACTTACCCTTTCTACTCTACGCCATACCCACATCTCGAATGCCTCTGATATTTCGATGTCCTCTTTTCGTAAGGTCCACGTTTCACACCCATACAGCAAAACACTCTATATCAAGGATTTTACCAATCTTTTCCTGATTCAATTATCAATACCTCTAGTCATCAGTTCCCTACGTTTCACTAAAGCTTCCTTGGCCAAAGCTACCTTTTTCCGAACCTCATCTATACACCTCCCATCCCGGAAAGAACACTTCCCAAGTAAGAGAAATTGTCTACCTGTTCTAGTTTTTCACCATTTATTCTGTTAGACGTAACTAAGACTTAACGTTAACTTAGCCAGAGGTAGCATTACTAAAACCAATGACCAACTCAGATACAATTTAATTCTGGCGTCATTCCTTTCCAAAAGATTTCTCGTTAACGTTACAAAGCATTTCCAAATTCCTTCACCAGGCAACGGAGAAACAAAGAGGAAAACACTAAGAAGGAAAACCGAAGCAAACAACTCCGAGATAACTAGCAGTAGATATATACGCGAGAAAGAAACGGGAGAGCCGAAAACAGCCAAATAAAGAAAGGGAGAAAATAAGAGATCTCGGGCCCAAAAGGGGAAAACGTCGGGAGAAACGTAAGGAAATACCAATAGAGAGAGAAGTCGGTAAACACAAGCGTGGGAGGGGATCTGAAAGACGAAGGAGAAGTGGAGGGAAAGATGAGAAAGAAATTGAGACGGAATTGGAGTCCTACAAATCCAAGGCGCCAGGTCGCTATGGCGTCTCCACCGCCGGCACCTGGAAAATTTCCGAGTTTTTCATACATTCAATGATAAATATTTACGCCTCCGCATATGATGAGAAGGCAAGAAATTACGATCCTAAAATTACGGCCTTTTTCCCGGGAGTGCGCGGGATTTTATTGGAGTCGACGCGGAAAATTCTGGAAAAAGGTCCTTAAATTTCCTCCGCGGGTGGATTTTTTCTCGATATCAACAGTGCTTTAAGTGATCTAGCGCAGGATGGGAATGGATACCCTAGGGGCTCATATAGCTCGGGAAATAAAAATGAGGTAAGGAGCGGCGAAGTAATAAAGTAATGATAGGAAGGGATAGGAGCAAGATGGTAGGCGGAAGGAAATTAAATAGGAAAAGGAGGATACGTACATGCGTCTTTATTTCAGAAAAAATGAGACTTAGTGATCCCGTCTTAGATTTAACCCGTTACTAAGGAACTGAAGAACGCAACAAATTCTACACTCGACGAGATAGATGGAAAAAATTTTAAAATAAAATTAAAACATGCCATTAGTATGAAAAAAACTTCAATAAAAAAACTATAATTAAAAAATGTATAAACATGTTAGTATGATTGAATGAGAAGGAATTAATACTTAATAGGATTAAGTAATATGAATACAACAAATCAATCCCACTCTCCCAATCTAACTCGTCCAAACTATTCGTTTAACTTATTATGAGTTCAGTTTGTAAATTTTACTTACAGTTTCAAAAAATAGGAAAAAAAGGTGGCGCTGTTGGTTCATGTTGTACAATTAATAATAATAGTTTATTTACGACAAACACCAACGAAAAAAATCAGCCGTTACCAATGTCATTTTTGATCTTCCTTAATTTTTCTGATTTTCTACTTGGATGCTTTCTAAATCTAACGCCTCTTTTGCAATTTTCTTATGCTTAATTTACTCTTTACAATTACATAATCTTACATAATTTCTATCATTGCAACGTTTTGTCTAGAAGAGCAGACATATAATGTGCACCGGTTTTGCTCTTATGAATCTTCGCTCAGAGCATTAATAAATCATTATCATTATTTATTTGATGCATCAAATAGTACATAAAGTACAAAAAAGAATAAACAAAAAGCAACGCAAAGGAAAATGACTGAAATATCAAAGACAAAAAATATAAAGGACAAAAAGAACATAATCTAAGGAAAGTGAATTACAGAAACAAATTTCAATATTTTATTAAAGATTATGTAACAAAACTAACAGTGCAGATGTTCCACTGATTATCGCTAGATATGTTTCGTCATAAGAGAAAAATACGAAAGAATTATACGAGAACAGTTTTTGAATAGTATTGTACTCGTAATTAGAGGTCATTAATTGATTAATTATTAATTTTGTTGTCATTGCTTAGATATAAAAAAATAAAGACATTCTCCAAAACAATCCATTAAGGCATAGAAAATTTTTAATGACCAAACATATTAATACGTGGCTTTCGCGAATATAGCAGAAAGTGACCTTAACAGAAAAGTGCCATCGAGCAACAAAGTTATAGTGGTGGGGATGAAACAGGAAAAAGGGGAGATTCGAAATAAGAAACTGACAGTTTGAGAGAACACGATAATGTAGTTAACGGATGACGGTCGGTGGGGTGGGGACGGAGACATACAAAGGACTTTATTTCTTGGGCGAATTTGAGACCCCTTTGAACGCTATCCCATTAAAATTAAAAGCGAAACAAATAAATTAAAACCGAACGGGGAAATTACGTTGCCAAAGAATTAAGGTGGGTGGTGAAAATCGATGGACGTTTCGGCGAAGAATGATACAAGAATGGCGGAGGCTACCATTTTCTATTAGTCTATTCCAGAGGAACGTAAAAGGGTCCATATGAACTTCTATGGGTCGATATGACATCCATAAGGGTCGGTTGTTGCTGGAGGTCGACTTGAAATCAATGGGAAACAGGTTGTTAGTATTGGTAACAAAATTATATTTCGAATATATATTTTGTGGAATAAGGAAATTTATACATAGAAATGTCTTTATTGGGCAAAACGAGTCGGAAAATTTCCCATTTAAACATTCAAATTATAGTATAAATTCCTGAAATACATTTAAAATAATTAATACACTAAGAAAATTGTCACTGATATAAAAGAAGAAAATGAACAGGTCATAAGATAGGGAAAATTGTTACACCAACCTTATTTTGTTGCTGGGAAATCATTATTTGGCGGTTTAAAAACATTCTGCAAGCTGTAAGTCGGCAGGTGGAACTCGAGTTTGGAGTCAAACAGGAAGTTCCGGCTTTTCGATTTCTAGGAATTACCTAATGCGCATTTCGGAAACGAAGGTTTCATTCTCAGGGGTTCCAGAATGTAATTTATGCGCATTTCGGAACACAAATCTTCCATTCTCAAGGGTTCCAGAATGTAATGTATGCGCATTTCGGAAACAAAGCTTCCATTTTCAAGAGTTCCACAATGGGAAGTTCTAATAGTGGAATTACCCTATGCGCATTTCGGAAACAATTTTTTTTCCAAGGGTTTCAGAATGGGAAAAGGTTCTTTAAGGAAATAGTTATGAATGATGCCAGAAATGAATTATTACAAGATTCGTCAAATATACATGGTTCTTTTTGCTAAATAAATATCTAAAAATTAAACAAGCGCCCTTTTTCTATTATAACTACAGAGAAATACAAGTAGAGGGACTCAGGATGAAAGGGCCATAAAATATTTGCAGATCTCTAACATACACAATAAAGTTGTTGAGGTATCTTTCTAGCTACAGTGCGAACGACGAATGATGAAATCAAAGGCACGTTTGTAAATAAATTAAAAATAAACATGTTATAACGACGGAATATAAAAACCTGCATACGTAATATTCAAACCTCTGACCCCGCGGGCTCTAAATTATGAATATAATTAATATTCATGATGTATAAACATCATATATATAAAATCAGGCGCAAAATATTAACGCAGGTGAAATTAAACTGGACTTAAATCATAAATAACTGTATTTTTAAATTCACACGAAAGCAGGTTTGGTGAGAAACTGTCTTTATCGACATGTGTATTCGAACATGAAGGAGAAACAAAATCAATATACAACATAAATAAAATAAAACACTACTCTGAATAGTTAAGTATGCTAATTTGATGCCAATTTAGGACATGCTTGGAAAAAAGACGACTACAGAGTACATATTTTAATTAAACAACAAATTTTCATTTACAAAAGTAACGTTATATGACATCATACATAAGGTAAGATCACTGAAATGGATGTGGGCAGGCCATGTTGCGAGAAGAATCGACAACCGATGGACATCAGCAGTTCTGAATTGGATACCAAGAGACGTGAAGAGACCAAGAAGAAGACCAAGGGACCGATGGAACAGAGATATCATTCAGTATTGAGGGGTAACATGGCAAAGAGAGGCTCAGAATAGAGAGAATTGGAAAGCGCTTGGGGAGGCCTACATCCGACGTCGGATTGAAAATGGCTGATGATGATATATATATAATTTCCGAAACAGAACCTTGGGTAAATATAACGATGTAGAAATAAAGCTCGCGGAACAGTACACAGCGTTACTACGGTAACGGTTTAACATGCAATCTAACGCAGAAAAGCCCTATTACTTCCCATTCCTTCCGTATAAGATCTAGAGAGACGAAAATGCTTTTTTAAATTCCGGAAACCGTATTCATATAAGCTTGAAAATCGTTAAGCTAGAAATGAGACGGAAAAGTCCCAAAGAGATTGACAAAGGACTTCATTAAAGGGCAAAGCTGCAATTTTTAAGGCCCTTACTACATCTAACCCCTATAAAGAAAGAAGGGGAAATAAAAAGTGCCTGACTTTGACGTATTTTATCGGAGTTAAAAAAATTTGCTTGTATTAATTTCACAGAGAAATGCCACAACAAAAAAAGAACAAAGATCAAACGAGGGAAGGGGGAAAGAACCCTAGAGTGTTTGCTGTTGGTAAAGAAAACGGGACAAAAAATACATGGAAACTTTGTGTTAAGCATGAAGGAGCATATTTTAGACAAGTATATAATTGAAAGGAATCACAATGGAAGATGAAATTTAAATTTAGAAACATATCCTTCCTTTTTCGTTGCTAGATGGAGTTAACAATGAAGATTAATTGAATAGATAAGAGTTGAAGTTTTTCGTCTTTCACAAGCTTCCAAACCTTTATTGCTCCGCTTAAAATATGCATTATTATTGAATGTTGTTGACCATTGGCGTACAAGAACAGCGCAAGTGATTGTTGATGCCCGATATCAAATAACTAGCATCTTATGGGGATTCTCCCAAATAATTAAACCAGTTTTACGATTAAGAAAACTACAATAAAATCTACAGCAAGACAAACAAAGTGGAAAGGGAATGTCAATGTGTTTAAGTGCATTATCAGAGTTATAAAAAAACTATTACATCAACAATACAGACAGACTAGATTAAAACTAGGTCCTCTTCCCAGAAACATAATTAATTACGCGCATAACTTCAACTTTGAGAAAAATTAAGGATCAACAACATCCATTATCCAATTAAGCAGCGATATTGGCTACAAATGTATTATCAGAGTTAACAAACGATAACAAAGATAATGCTAACAACCTAGAGAAATACGAGACTTCCGATCAATTTAATTACTTAAACATTAAACATCGCGAATGTTATTCATAGCTAAAACGGACGGGATAGGAAGTAGCTCAAAGGCTCTCGGACGGAAACTATAGAAACTCAACTTGTAACCAGGTAAACGGAATATTTCATGAAGCGCCCGTTTAAACTATTTCCAGCTAAATAAACGACGAGGTCCGGCGGAGGAAAAAAAACGACCAACCGAGCCTTCAAAAGCTCGGCGCTACCTCTCCGAAATTAGACTCGACGTGAGCAAAACATTCCACCAAATATATCTCTTTAAACCCCTTTCAATAAAATCAATCAGGGCCGATCCTAACCTACGTCCCACCAACGGCACGACCCTGATAAAACCGGTCCCAGAAGGCTCCGCTCCAAAAAGTATTTAGCCCAGTGGTACCAGCAATTTCGTACATGCCAATAGCAGGGACAGCCGGATGGAAAAGCAGGGAAGTAAAGGAGGAGCGTGGATTGGACTCAGGCGAAAGGGAATGGGCGAAATGGAAACAGGACGTGGGGGGATTCAGAGTGCACTGGGGGTAAAACACGTAGCTGCGAACGCCCGAGGAAAGAGGGAGAGAACCTGGATGCAATGTCTATATGCGCCGACCGCCGTGGCCATTGCTGGTTAAATGGGACCCGAATATACGCGACCGAAACTCCAGTTCGCACTTTTCCGAAGCGGAGACGTGGTCCTATTCAATCCTGAATGCGGAATAACGATCCGAAACGAAGGGAAATTGGGCAAATGCGCGCATCAATTGCCCCCTCGCATGCTTGATATTTCTAATGATGCCCGTCGAACGGAAAGACGGGCCCCAAAGCAAGCCGAGACTCAATCGGCGTCTGGATACTTGAGGCAGAAACGCGACCCCGTGGCGTGCGGTAACAACGTTATTATGCCCCCTTAATGAGTGTTAATTAAAGAGATGTAAAGGCTCGCTTCGTTTGGGTGTACCTGAATCGATGGGGCTAATAGCGATAAGTTGAAAGCCGTCGATAGGGTCGGTTTAGGCGCGCAGGATGTCGAGGCGAGTTTGATAAAGTGGGGGCGCTTTTCCTGATGCTGTCGGTGGCTATTTGCAGAAGGTAAAAAGTGTTTCAAAGGGTTCCTTGGCGCTACGCTTGGCTGTCAATGCACTACTGACGAAAGCTAATTAAATGTAATATTATTTCGTAAGTAAATTAGAGAAAACCCCACATTAGAGACTTTTTTTTTACAACTGTAACCATTGAAAAACTGTAGTAACTAAATCTAGTGTTCATTCAAACAGAAAATTGAAAAGCATTTCCTAACGCAACCTTGAAGTTATTCAAGTGGTTTCCCAGTGAATAGCACCTCGAAATAGGACGAATTTATGAAAATTGAAAATATGAGGTAAAATACTATATTTATCTATACTATATTAAACTACTATATTCATTATTCGTCATAATAAATATAGTAGTTATATTAAAGTAAACGAGCCCCTGAGATACAGCAATAGACAATTTAACACGTCCTATGCGGATACCTCCATTTCTAATGCATTTATCACTCCACCGGTGGAGTATTTGTCAACGAAAAACATTTAGTGTAGAATCTGAATTGTACTTATTTTGTTGAAATTTACATTACATAATTGCCTACATTTGACTCTTAATCATGAAGTAATTATTTTAAATGAAGACTAGAAATAACGCCTAACCGTAAAAATATACTTTCGAAGACACGTTTCGAAAAGTTGAATAGTGATTCGCTAATTAATTACAGAGTATCGTAGTAATGAAATTGATTCAGAAATGACTGTATAAGAATGTATGAGGAAAGCAAGGGCAAACTACCTCACTCCTCATCCAGTAAGCCTCATTTCCCTCTTAGAGCTCTTCGTAGCTGATGGTAGAGGGGATGAGGTCCCAACCGCCTTTAGGCTGAATACTTTACGGACAACATAGGAACATAAAAGCCAAAATGTTCGATGTATATTTAAGTAAGCACAAAAAAATAGCTCGTATTCTACATTAACGACTAATTGTGTTGTTAATAATTTGACCTTATGACGGATTCAGTAGGTAAAAGCGATGTTAATTCTAGCAGCTTGGATCATCAAGGAGCAAACGCTAAACAACACGCCGTTTCCCGCATTTTTTCCACGCCAAAAGCCACCGCGTTTTTCCACGCACCCATACTTTTGGAAATCCCGAAAAAAACAACACGGCAACAACCGAAATCTTCCCGTCACGCATCCCCAAACGTCACATCCTCTCCTCGATGAGGCGCGCCATATTGTCCAGAAACCGCGCCGCATTCCGCCCGAAAAACAACGAGGCAGACTCCTTGAAAAAGACACGTTTTAGAAATTGCTTATAAAACCCCTCCCCGCGCATATAGCGGGGTTAAAGTTTAACTCCCGATGCTTTATGCGAAAAAAGAGAGAGACAAAAGCCCAACCGCATATCGCAACCACGACCTCTCGTCTCTCAGGGCTTACCAACAGCCCCTGCTCCTCCGCCTAAGCCCGCTGCCGCACACCCCAACTCCCTCAACACGCACGGATGCTCCATCCATCTCCGTAATGCCAGCGGCCCCTCCAACGCTCATTACCTGGCTCTCCGTCCACGCGACGCAGGGAGACAGCCCCTTTGAATACCGCCCACCGCTCGACACCCATAACGCTACGCATCAGAACGCTTTAGAAATTGGCAAGGCCCTTTTTTTTACGAGCACCTATCCGTGAGACGCTATATACTCGCTCAAGTTGTTTTAAAATGCGGGAAATGCTATTTGGACGTGAATGCTGTTCGGGCGGGGTTCAAAAAGTTTGAAAAAAGGAGAAGGCGGGTCGTGAACGAACGAAAAACATCGCGGAAGAGCGTCTAATATGCAAAAATAAATTAGCGTCTGACCAAAAAATGAACGTGAAATTGCGAAACTTAAACGTCACGAGGATTTTAAACTATTTCAAAGGGAATAAATACGGCGGGTCAGCAGATTGGCAGCGAAATGCCAAAGAAGAAATTATTCATATATATAACCTGGCACAACCAGACTGATGGAATTGAAAATTTAGGCCCTGAAGATGGTTTCAGGACCGGTCGGAATTAGTAGGAAAGTCGACCGATCGGCATAAACTCGGTGTGAAAATAAAGTAGCTTTATTTTAGAAAGGATTTAGTTCTTACCAATAACCAACCAACAAAATACCAACGTCCTTCGTGTATGGCCGAATCACATAAAAATATATTTTTTAAACTAACTGCCAAATAGAAAATTAGAACTAAAAATCAACTAATTACTCAATGATCAAATCGAATTCGATATTTGCCTTCGTAACAATTGAGTTACATCCTTACCACAACAAACAACTATCGACTACAATACTAACCAATTAACTAATTAAATAACGGCCAAATCGTATTAGGTTTCCACCTTCCTAACAACTGAATTACAACTATACCACAATAAACAACTATTGACAACAATGCCACGAATTTGAATATGATATCAACTTACCAGAAAATTCTCACAATAGCTGAAGAAGTATAAAGAAATGGGATAAATTCTTATGATAAATATAAAAAAATACCAAATTCTGAATCTTCACAAATCACGATAACCATTGCTACTGAATGAATAAACATTAAGAGCGAGAATATAGGATCATTTACTTATCTGCTTTAACACATTCGGAAATAGGGTTAAAAAAGAATAAAATTGAGGGAATTAGTTTATTGTTCCTAAGTTTCGTAGTTAGAAACACAATAAAAATACGTATCGTATAAGCTACAACGGCAACCCTTAATTACGTGTAAGGTATGCGTAATAAATAAGCTAACACAGCATTCTTAAAATTAGTATACTTAACAAACTTAACCTAATTAAGTGAGATCTTGTTAGTCCAAAGTAGATGTAAGACCAACTACTGATTCCCTATCTTCAGGCATCCGTAGAATTTAGTCCTGTAACACCACTGAAGATAAAACGTTCGCAAAACAAGCTTTTCACGTTATGGAAGAACGGTTTTAAGATTCTAAACGCCCCGGATGCTCATTGCAAAGGTGTTAAGTAATGAAAACACAAGACAATACAGAAAACAAAATCTAAAATAATCTTTTTAAATTTATTAAGGGATAAAATTAGTTTTCATGGTAAACTTTCAATATTTATCTATAAGGATAAATAGATAATAAGCCACCCAAGTCTTTTGATAGAAAGATTCCGCAAACCTGACCGGAAAAATTTGCATAATAATAATTATAATAAATTTGTATCTTACGAGGCAACTCTTAGAATTAACCATTCTCAAGTCACGATCACAAGCAACCATACCCTAACCAGGATTCGAACCCGGGACCCCTGGCGTGCTAGGCTAACGCTCTAACCCCATCACCACCCCGACCGGTGAACAGTTACGCCTGGATCGGGATTCGACACTAAATTTCGGGATTTTAACTGCTAAATCAACCCCCCTAATTGACACCCGAGCATTTAAGAAAAATTAGCAACTCGAAACCTCGCAAACATGAAACAAAATTGAATTTCACCGCCCCCGATCCACTAATTCGCCAGTCTCCTTCTTCAACATCGCGCTAAATTACTGTTATCACAACCTCCGCGTTTTTTCCATGCTTCTTAACGACCCTAAGCTTCCAGTATTTATCACCGCAGCGGAGAGCCACGACACTTATGAAAAAAAAAATAAAACCCGGCGGAGGAAAAAATTAAAGTTTGAAGCTTCTCCGATCATTAAAAATTCCAACTTAATACGGCAAGGGAACGAGAGGTGGCGGGAGCCATTGAAACGAAGGCATTTAAGTGGGGCTTTTGGAATGCGGGAAGGCGCACGCTCGCCTAAGTGCGCGGCGATGAAAATGAGCCCGCGAACGAACAGCCACTAACGATAAAAAGGCGCGCATTCCGGTCAAATGGAGAGCAAAGGGCCGACGGGGCGGGCAAAATACGAAACCGCGGCATCAAAAGAGTCGCGATGGTAAATGGTAAAAATGGACATCTTACTGTAATAAAAGCGTACTCGCGCTTCGGGGAGCGAGTTACCTTTTTCAATTAAGGACGTGAATGGCCGGTTTGATTTCAATGGCGGTTTTCAGAGCATTATTATCGAATTCTTTCTCCCGCGGGCGTGTAGAGAGGAAATGTGAAGGGCCGCATTTGACTGGGGTCGAGCATAAAGAAATACATAACAATCGCGTCGCATTCATTAAGCTGGGCGATGTGCATTATTAATCTCGCTGGCCTAATTTTACTGGTCTCCGTTGCTAGGGGTTGCGATGGAAAAAGTTGATAGGTAAATAAAAAGTTTTTTGTCTAGTTTTTTTACGTTATACCAAAAATTGAGTCAACGCAAGGTGTATTGGAATGATCATTCGAACCGCAAGGCGAACACCTTTGCCAATGAGTAGACTTTTTATCGCGACAGGTGTTTCTGATGCACTTAGGGGAAGCCGGATGTTTCAGAGAAAAATACCTGGAATTGCACTCCTGGCGTAGCTGGAAGAATTTCTTTACAAATCAACCTTTCTTATCGGAAAAGTGTTTCTTCCGCTTGCCTACCTTTATGACTTTATTCCGAATTTTGTTTAGTAAACTCGACAAAAAACTTCATCACTGACTTATTATTCTTATGATAGAAAAGACCATTCATATGGTGTTTCAATTGTGCAGTTTTTTTAAATTTTCTATAATCAGTAACAGCTTCAACCCTTGGGCATACAAAGACAACATGGTCACTTTCATTGTCGTTATCGATAACCAATAACATTCTAACAATGTCGGTGTCTCTTATTGTTACGATTTGCTACATAATAGGCAACAATTATTTTTATCCGTAATTGTATTCATCTTAAATCAACAATGCTAATATAAGATGCACCGTTTCAAGAACGAATTAATGCAGTAGTATCCTCAATTCAGTTTGCGGATCTAATACTTTCACTTTTCCGTGGTTGCTAAGGGTCTGAAAACGAATTAAGCCCAATCAATCGGCTTTTATGGTTGCTAGGAAACTTTCGAATAAACATAAGAAATTATTAGGTAGATGAGTGAATTGTACGACCTTCCTGACAAGGATCTAGTGCTAGAAAAGCGACACAAATATTAAATTAAAGAGGAACGGGAATAAATTTTACATTTAGGAGTAGGAATATGTTAAAAGGGACATTTTACAACAACTGTGCAACTAGTTTCCAAAGCATGTCATCTCAAACTTCCTCGACAACGCTTTAAAACTATTTTCAGCTTCTCAGAGATTCTCCGAAGATGGGAGGAATATAACAAGGAGGTATTTCCAATATCCCCATTCATCGCAATATTGTTTAAGTACCGCAATACCCTGAAACCACCTCGCATTAATGAAACATCGATCTGGAGCAATATCTCCCTCGAGTGTGAAAATTCGGAGCTGATTCGTCGCCGCCTTTGATGCACAAGGCGCAGATGCACCTTGGAATCCGGAGTAGTATCCTTCGGGAGAACCTCCCACGTCAATGCATTAACACGAATGCCTGGAGCAATAATGCGACGAAAGTAGGCGGAACGACTCCGTTGTTGCATGCAATATTAATCGGTTTAATCGTGAGGATAATTATTCATTATCAACGAGAAGAAACGCTACAACAGACCTGATATTCCTGTAGTAATTGTAATAGATAAAACTAAGTACTTTGATAGGCTTGGCAGTTCCTTTGTCAGACAGTCTGGAAATAAGAAGAAATGAGAAAAAGGCGACTATTTAAACCTTACCGGTAAAATTTTAGTGATTTGGAAAATGGAAAGAGTTGAAATCACGCGCATACCCAGGGGGGTGGCTGGCGGGCTTAAGCCCCCACCAAAGCTTCTACAAATATTTCGTTCAGAACCAAATTCTCAAGGGTCACGTTAACAAATATTTGTACATTAACACACATCTTTATTGCCAATGCTTTCTTATGATAAGATTCTATTAAATTCAATTGTATTGTAATTTGGAAGGAGTTCAAGAGATTATTGGTTACAATTCCTATGACCAGCTCCCCTCCCCCTACACCCAGCCGCTGAAGTTTAACACATCCACGAGCTGTTGTCAGAATTTACAACCACTTTTACTAGAATGAACATCCACCTACACCCGACAGATGATTGCGCCATAATGGAATTACGCGCCATTCCGTATCTTTGACATTCGCGGACGTTTCGAGGGAACGAACCGCCGATACCAGGCATAATTCCATTCTCCGAAACCATACTCCGGTGCAACAACGCTGACACGACAACGCAGAAGCCACTCTTCCGCACTGAGCGTCGCAATAAAAGCTGTTTATCGGCTCCCGATCCCATTTGACGAACAATTAAACCGCGCGGGAAAAAAGCCCGCGCTCCCATCATAGACGGATTATTAATATCCCCTATTGGACGAAAAATAATTTTTCGCGGGAAATTAACGAAATGTCATCCGCGTGGTTGTCGGAGTGTAAACCGTCGCGCGTACCGAAATATTCGCAGACGGAGGCGGAAGAACAGCGGCTTTAGGAGTGAGAAAATGGAATGGAGGGGGCGCGAGGGTTAAAGCCGCCATCTCGCACCGCTACACGCACTCCCGCGATTACCGCTTTCTCCAGCAGATGGGAGCAGCGGCAGCCGACACAGGAGTACGCACTCGTGACGCAACGAGACGTTGAAAATGAAAGGGAGGCGGAAACTCTCGCGGGTGGTGAGGGCTGCAGGAGGAAGAGGATCAAGTGGCATTGTGGGAAGGGTGCGGAGGGAAAAGGGTGTGGGGAGATATGTCACGGTGAATGTGCGTAATTGGCAAATGTATGGATTGAACGGGGTATTTCCACAGCGACGCGGAGGAAAAATTTAGATTAAAAGGATTAAAGCGCCCCCTCGGATTAATTTATTACTCGACACGATAATCACAATCAGTTGATTTCTATGGCGAGATGCATACGCTTCGGCACGTTTTTGATTGCGTGACTACGATTCTCATGAATAATTGTGTAGCGGCGTCGAAGCCCATATTAGTGCTGAAATGATTAATCTATAGACGCATTACCACATCAGCAATACAATTACAGCGAGAAGACGAACTTTTTTTAAAAAATTCGAGGTCTGCGAAGTCACCTAATACTTCCACGTATAGCGACTAATTTACTCAGATTTCAAATGACAAAAAGTGATGTGCATTTCTAATGTAATGGCGCTAAATCATTAAGTACTTTGAAAAAAGTGAGGCAAAGTGAAATAGTTTTAAAAAATACAAGGATATCTTCGTAGGCCGATTTTGAGATTCACCGATTTATAAAAAAATATATGTACAAATGATTCTGATACACATATGGTATATACTATATAGTACACCTGTCGCGGTGACAGAAGTATGCGGCTAGTCGCATTTTTCAGGTTAGCGAATGATTGCGTTCGTAAATAATACTCATTATTAAATTGGATAAATTTGGGGTCCTCTTGTTTCCATGAAAGAAGTCATCATTATTATAAATAACGGTTGCCGGTAGTTACCAAGAAACGAAAGGTGAATAGCGAATATTAAGACAAACCTAACTAAAGACACTAACCGAAATGTAGAACACTCATGTAATAATATTTGTTGGTAATGCATGAATATAAATCAATGGGATAAGACTATAGAATAATTATATTACTGGTACAACAGTTAGAATACCAATAATTCGTATAATACCACTCAGATCCATTAGTTAAAACTTATCGACTAAAAAATCTTAATTCACACCACAATGTGACAGATTAATATAGATTTTGTTGGAGATAAGGAGAAAAAAAAAGATTCGAAGTGGCGAAACAATATCAGCGAAAAATATCAAGTATCTCTGGGTGTCATATTGATTGCCATCACCAAACGAAAATCCTTATTATAACTGAATAATATAACTTCAGTTACTGCATCTTGCCCAAGATATATTGAAATGAAGAGCTTGTATTTCACGAAGGATTCGAAAGGACACAGGAAGAAGGCAACTAAAGAAGAATCTAAAATCCCCTAACATTCAAGTAGGATTTCCAATGAGTCACCAACGCCCAAGGAATAAAAACCGAACATAGAGACACCTATAATTGATAATTAGAAGAAAGCAACCAAGAAGATAAATGAATGGAAAAGGCGTGATATAGAGGCGAGAGGCAAGAGGAAGAGTTGGAGAACAAGGAAGGAGGAATTGAACAGATGGCGCAGCATGCAAAGCCAGACCAAGGAAAGGTCCTCTGTTTCAACGCACCACTATTCCTCAAAGGCGTTTCTTTAGACCCAGTGACAACGGCAAAACCAAGAGCTCCAATGGGCAACCTATTTTCCTAGAACGTTTGTTCCTTCAACGTAAAGTGTTTGTGGGATCCACGAAGCACAAGAGATGCGTCCACCTTGCACTAAGGCTTATCAACATCTAAAGGCCTTACCCTTTGGATTTACATGCACGGGGAGCTCTCCGCATTCGGCCAACCTGGAATATTTCCGGCCGAATGAGAACGGGGGATTTTTGTTCCATGCACCACCTCTGTACGGGCGGAATTCATTAATCTAGTCCGTTTCGAAAGCTTAAAGACAATGAATTTCCTCGCTGAAGATGGCTGGGGTATAATTATTTTTTATCACCACGTATCACCGTTTTAAATATCCGATCGATTACGGTTAGGTTACAAGAAATTGCAAGATATAGCAAACTAGAGTTGTTCCTTCGGCAAACTATTTCTAAAAAAAAATAAAAGATTCTGAGCAAATTCTCCATCAAACGCAGCAAACTGTTGCGAAAATGTATACGAGTAAAATAAAATAAATTTAGTTTGAATTAAAAGCATATGGAGTATGGATGAGAGATAAATAAGCTTATGCATGGCATTAAAACTCTTTCAATAAAAGACGAATAGTTAACATCATCCATGCTTCTTATCTAATATCAATATTTAATTCTCCTAAGCGGAGTACTACTCGCCTTCTTTCCTCGTCCATAACTCTCGAATTTATCGCCCGATTTAAATTCGTTTAAAAATATTAAAAATGTGTAAGATGTACTAGGATCACATTAAAATCGGCCTAATGAAAAAAGTTAATTGCGGGAGATCTAACGTAGACCGCAATAAAAGCCATCAACTTAAAAAATTATTACATCAAGTTGTTTCATAAAAGATTTTTCGTGCATGAAATGGGATATATATTTACAGCTTGGCTAGTTCAAGCCTATTTTCAAATAAAACTCGATAATCAGAGAAGAAAACTAGATAATGATAAACAATTGTAATGATAAAATTCATCGCTAACTCATAAATAACGAACATCCCTGCTTCGTTATTTATGAGTTAGTCATATTAAGTGCATTCCGATTTCCTTAATTCAGGCAAGAAAAGCCATTACTTGGACGGTCATCAAAAACGATAAGAACGCATAACTTTTCATGTCTTTCGATAAGGGGTAAAAAAAATGGATTATTATACTGCATCTACGTCCACCATAGAACTCCGACTCGGTGAGGAAAGGGTGGGCCAATTCCAGCACTCCCCATCAAGCCTAGTATACCTCACTCCCTCTTCACTGCTACTGGCTGCAAGCAACGAAGGGTTTTAAAATTATACCGGGCCAGCAGATATAAAACAAAGAAATAATCTCGGACAATTAATTTAATAATAAAGCCAAATCACGTTAGAAAGACAAGATAACCACATCAAAGCACGCGGCACACCGAAAGCTCATTTGCGGCACACCATGGAGTATCTTCGCTTAACATAAACTTTATTCTTTTAAAAATAAAACAGCAACTTCAAAAGACCGTGCAAGCGAAAGATATAAAATCCTATAAACTTAACCGCCTCGGAATTTACGTCAGCGAAAATTGGGGCAGTGGCGAGCAGGTCGAAATAGCCCCAGCGTTGAGCGTCTCCCCTCGGCCAACTACATCCTTTCCCAGGGTTAAAATCTTCCTAGAAGGGAGCATTAAAACCTCCGACAGAAAGCACCATTTCCCAAGAAAATAACTCCACACTCATGCGGTCTTGAATCCCATGAATACATTAAGCAGTGTTTTTCAAAGTTGGTGCCATCCAATACGCCACTCCACGGGCATGAAATTGCAGACTATCACGGCATAAACAGGCAGAAGATTAACTTGCAAGAGGTAATAACTCCCTCCATGACTTGCCGTCAAGTTTACGAAAACGGTATTGAATACAAAATACGAGACTATTTTCCCTTGCGAGGATTCTCCATAAGGCGGCTTGTCAACAAACCCTTACATCATCCTTTGCTAAACTGGCTATCCGCGAAATTCCTCGTTCTGTTTTGTGATTTAAGTAAAGGATGAAGAAAAGCATAGAACTTATAGTCAAAACATGGATCATAAAATTTTGAACATGTAGGTCTGTAATGTCAACGACTAGAAGGCACTTTCACTCCTCACACCCTCCACCATTAGCTAAAACATCATTGGCTAGTAGAAGAGGGAATGAGGCTTCCATATGAGGAGTGAGGTATATGGCCTCCATTTCGTAGCCGAGCCAGAAAGCTGCAAGAGTGACTTTGTGACTTTTCTCAAGACTCATTAAAGATTGACCAAAATTTAATGTCTTTATTATGCCTCTAAAGTATGCCTCGAGGTGTTAATCTCAGAGATAATTCGATCTCTGTTTTTCCATTTACGGGTCTTGCCAAGATGCAGAACTGCAATTACAAGAAAAAAATAATAAAAGTAACGTTCTGTGGCGACCAACCAAGAACTCAATGCCCAACCCCAGGATTTTACCGAAATTACTATCTTTAGAGACAATTCACAAAAATTACATCAACGGGGTGCATTAATACTTATTCCTTAATTAAAACTCACTGTCTACAGCTAATACATGTATTCGCACTTTGGGACGTGATTTTCAAAATGCTTAAAATCAGAAAAGGAGCGCGACTTATTGTTAAAAAGAAAAATCTAAAAATAATTATCAAAAACTAATACATTACACTCTTAATATAAATAAAATGATGGAAGCATGTTCAGCTATCAGATATAAAATAAAAATAGTATCAAAATAATCGCCAATTCGTAAAGAATGTTTGACTATACAGCCTATAGCCATTAAACTAAGATGGAGTGTAAGTGATTACTGATAGCTTGAATATGAGAAGAAATACGAGACAAGAGAATGGGATGCAATCAAACTTACATCCACATTAATACCCTGTAAGTCGCTACCCAGGGCATTAATGCTTTATGCGTTTTTTTTGTAGCATTTGTTAACAAATCGTATCGCTTTTCGCTGAACTTTCTCAGGTTCGCGGGTACACCTTTCATCGCCAAATCCTATATATTCGCCGAATATTCAAGATGTGGTATGACCATGCTGAATTAACATTGCTCTCTTAACTTTTTCATCGCATCTACCTACAATGCGCTTTATAAAACCGAGCTTTTTAGCTGCTTTACCGCAATTTTTCGGATAAGTGCGCACAAGTTCAAGTTATTCTTATGGGTGATTTCGAGACGTTTATCTGAGTCGACTACATTTAAAAACATTCCAATAACTTGTATTTCATACGCAATTGTTTCCTAACATAATAATGATAGAAATAATGATAAATACTTCTATAATGGATACAGGAATCTAATCCCATTTACATCAATTTTATTAAATATTACAAACAATTACAAATCTCTCTCTAACCTTTTCATCGCACCTACCTACGCAATTAAAACAAAACCAATTATCTTTGGAAACACTCCACACAGACTACGAATCTCACGCGATTCCAAAAAATTCGGAATATATAAGAAATCTCCCTCTGAATCCGATGACGTATCATAGATAATTGGCCATCCACATGGACAATATTGATCTCCTCCCCCACTCTACGCCCCCAGTCAATTTAACAGATTCCTTCACGCTCAATCACCGACGCGGATCTCAATTATTTGACCGCGTCAAAATCGCCGGACCACAGCCGATACGAATTTCGCGAAGCATTCTTAATTAATTGTAGCGTTTTATCGAATCTGAGCGCAACATTTTTCGCGGCGGACGTGAAATATTTTGCGCGGGCCCGATTAATGTAAACAGAGCGTCGATTTGGAAAAATATGAAAGGGATAAACGGATCGTTTCGGGGAGAATGGAGCTGTCGCGAGGCATTTCGTGAAAGCTTCTCCGCGGCAATTAACAACGGGGAGCGCAGTTCTTGCGTGTGCACGATCAAATGGAACGTGCTTTGGAAGATGACGTGCGGGTGGAGGGGCTCGAAGTGGAGGCTTCTGGAATGGGAAGGAAAAGGGGAGGGTGATTTGGAAGCGAGGTTGTTTGGAAAGTATATAAAGGTTTAAGGGAGGGTTTCCTAAGACAGGGTATTTAGAAGTTAGTAAGGGTGGGCCTAAGAGGGAGGTTTAAGGGTTGAGTCCGGTGTGGGAAAAGGATTAGGGAGGCAGCTTAGCGTGGCAATACTTGTAGGAACGGAATGGTAAGAGATCTGATTCCAGACGTGTATGCAGAAGAAGGATTTATGTTTGAAAGGTGGTGAATGAGGGATGGACACTTTGATGGTTCGATCAATTTGATCGGTTGCGTGTATCAGAAGTTTAACGAGTTGGATGATGACTGAATTGTTGGGTAGTTTAAACGGGGGATTAAAGAAGGGTTAATGGCGGGATAGACGATTGGCAATTGCGTGGGTGGCGCGCTGGTTGTTAAGGGGGTGAATGGATGGTTTAATGGTTGGGTGAACGGTTGATTGTTGAGGGTTTGCGGTTGGATGGGTGACTTGATTGGTGGATCGGATTGTGTGAGAGGATGGGTTATTTTAAATCGGTCACGTTGTGTTTTGTAATTGAAAGTGTGAGTTTTGGGTTCGTCGAAGCGTGATATTGGTCACGATGATTGTCAACTCCATGCAATTAAGTTACTTATACTGGGATATACCCAGTATATAATATTTCCATTATAACATTGTGCACAAATAATGGCGATGACAGATTTCGCAATGAAAGCATGAAGGACTTGACTGCATCTTGACCAGAATGTAAGACATGTGGTAGTATTGTTAAAAGTGCTTCGACAGATGCGGTCATTTCGCACATAAGGGTTCCCTCCAGAAATCCAACCCGGGGCCGCTTTCTCCAAAGTCGAACGCGCTGCACACTTGGCTATACGGTAGCCCTAAGTGCGCCTAAAATAGCTATTTACTCATAGTGGTAAAAATGAAAAAATCGCCTTTTCGAAACTTAATTAAGGCCAAATCTGTCTGTAAAGAATTCACCCCGAAGGCCGGTTGGGACCTCATCCCCTCTACCATCAGCTACTAGAGGGAAATAAGGCTTACTAGGCAAGATGAGGAGTTAGGTACTTTAAACTCAATGAGCCAGAATGTTTTAAGCAGAACAAGCTCACGTTAGTGAAACTTAATGACTCTATGAGTACTTAACCCTTACCGTAACATTGCATCAGGAAAATCCTAAATTACTGCTACTATTCAGCATGACTCATGCCTCAGTAGCTTTCATATTATCACAGCCTTTAAAAAGACTGACACAAAAGTAAATAAAAGATACATTTTTATCCATCCCGCACCGAAACACAAATGATAAATATTTAATTCATCCCTGGTCAATTAAGGCAGGAAATAAATGGAAAAAGGCAACAATGGTAACAATCCTCAGTGACGTAAAATCTACGAAGGCATAATAATAGAGACGACAACCATTGTTGTTATCGTTATTTTTATTATCAATGTTACTTATCGCTGCTTTCATTGTCGCACATTATTATTTTGTGATGTAAACAAACGGTACAAATAAACTGCTAGCATTTGCTCCCTTGGTAGACATGAGGTAAAGATGTAGGTGGTTGAATGTCAATTTGTTTCCGTGGGTTCTGGTCCAGTTGGTTGGATTGAGATGGTTGAATGGAGTAATAAATGGGAGATTCCTAAAAGACAGAAAGGGTTGATTGCTTTCAGGAGAGAATTGGTTAAGGGGTGGTTTGGCTGGGGGTGGATTAGCTGGAGGAGAACGTTCGAGGGTTGGTTTGGACATACGTAGATGGTCATGGCGGTTTCCTCTGGGATCGGAATCAGACAGTTTAACAGGAAAAGAGATGGATGAGGGTTGGTTAAATTTGTTCAGAGAAAAGAATGCATAGGGACGAGACTTTATTTATACGAAGGATTACCTAGGGGGGTTGGGTTGATTTTTGAGATTAAAAGGGAGAGATGAGGTTGCATTTAGATTAAGGCTTATTTAGGGGAAAGGGTGGATTCGTGGGTAGTTAAGGGGTGGTTATTTCCATTTAAGTGTTAGGGAGAGGTAAAATTAGGGTATTGGTTAGAAAAAGTTCATCTTTCAAGTGGTGGCGGTGGGACAGAATCGTTTGAATTACTCCGGAAACATCAGGGCCGGCTAACACTCTTCGCTACCGTGACGTCTGAGCTTTTTGGCCAACCGTCGCCAGTATAATGTGTAACCGTTACAATAGCCCATGTTTTAATCAATTAAAGCAATTGCTAGAATAATTTTTCCATAAGTTATTTTGACTGGAATATAAACTAATTTTTTCTCCTTAAATTATAGATTTCAAGGCATGAGCGATATTACACCTAGAATATTAAATTCCGTAAGAATAATCGGATTGGAAAAACAAGAAATCTTATTCCATAGGTTTCGTCCGGTTTTTTCACGAGGCTTAGAAACGATTTAACGATCATGTTGCCAGACCTAGAGACATTTTCCCCTCTTTTAGCGATTTTGTTTTGTTTTAGTGACATCTCGCACTCTTCAAAGATGTCGTGTTATATAAACCTTCATCTATTTGCTCATGACATAATACGTTTGACTCAAGTTGAAATCAAAATGCTATTACGATCAGCTGATAAAAGACTTACTATTCACTTTATACAATAAATTTGTGTAGATATTCCATTTAAGAAAGGAATTTAAGGGATTTTCATTGTTTAAATACTTTTCAGGTAAATGTTTTTCCGAGTTTAGCGTCTTTGTTATCTTCATCTAGCGACATTTTAAAAATTAAGCTGGCATCCCCGTTTGGAAAACTCCACTTCGCTTATCTGTTAAGTATTTAAAAATTTTCATAATATTAACTATTACTAGCACAATTTATCGGTAGCTTACTTTTACTGGAAGAAAAACTAATTTTGCATTCTTTTATTACAGATTTTAACGTATCTGTGACCGAAATTGCATCTAAAATACTTAATTTTATCAGATTTGACCGATACGAAAAACGGGAAATTACATTCCAAATGTCCAACCTATATAGTTTTTGTACAATGGAAAAAGTAAATTTGGTTGATAGAAAAACAAACAGAGGTAGAGCAGGTTTCCATTGAAATGATTAAATGTCGACGGAGGAAATGTGTGGGCCAAATATTGAGAGAAGAGAGATTGCTAAAGAATGTAAATGAAGGTAGAATATAAGAGAAAAAGCAGAGGGGAAGACAAAGACAAAAGTTGTTAGATGACATCAAGGGTAGGGTAGGTTACCAGGAAACGAAATAAATGGCATCCAATAAGGAATATTAGGGCATATGAATGGTAGAACACTTATTTATGAATATAGTTTTTCCGTTAGGCTTGGAAAACACCATTCCGCTTATCGCATAAGCATTGAACCCCTTTGAGAATATATGAAATTCATCTTTTCTCGAATACATCCCTGTGACTGATTTAGCTGTAGATTGAAGTAAGTGAGAAATTGGCGCGCCATTTTTGCTACGAGCAACACTAGGCCACCCCCGTTTGGAGTGCGCGCCCTGAGGAGACTTGCTTACTCCTTAAAACCGGCCCTGGGGAGAGGAAACACGAGAAAATTACTTAAAAGAAACTTCAACAGATGCATCTTTCAGGGGTGAGGGAATAGTTTGGATCATTCGAATAGGGGATGGATTTAAGTGGGCGGCTAACTAAATTCGGCGTTACTCCAAGTAGCAAGAGGGAAGACGGGACAACTGAATACGCCTTCAAAGAGCTTAACTTCACTTACATGGTTGGAAGAAGGAGCGGTGCTTCACGAGGGGATGCGACAGGGTGTTCTGGGGAAAAGGGTAGTTAGTTTTAACGCTCCTAGGGTTAGTTTACAATACGAAAAGGGGCCATTTAGTCGGGGTGAAATGGGTAGCGGTAAAAAACTGTGAGGGTTTAGCGGAATGTTTAGAAATGAGGTAACGCGGGGGGGAATTTTGAAGGGGCGGCCGTGAAAGGGACATGGGAACCAGAGGGGCAAAGGTGGCTGAAAAAAGTGGAATATAGGGGGCGGAGAGAGATGTGTGGACGTAACTGCAGAGTTGCGGTCGTCAGCGACAAGTCGTTCACATTCACACGTTTCGCAGGACGTGCTAGGAATACAGAATACCATTGGCGCTAACCGCGGCGAGCCGCTCCTCCGCTCTTTTGCTGAACAAAAAAAAGACACCCATCCACCGCACCCGTCAGGGCTAGTCTTTTGTAATGATCGAAGGACATTTAGTAAACATTTTCCGTCGGAAGAACGGCGGGACAAAGTAAACAAGAGATGGAAGAAATCGATGTTTTAAAGAGGCATTAAAATTTGTTATGGTTACCGCAAGCGAAAAGGTCTTTTTTTTATAAGTTTACGTTATCTTCCATTTTTTTGCCGGGGAATTATTAAAAGCTATAAATATAACTTCGACCGTATCCGGTGTTCAAAGTAGTGCTTACAAACAAGTGTGCCGTTGGTCTTTGGTGTACCGCGTAATGTCGGGGATTCACATTTTATAGAGATTTCGCATTTAAAATGTGCTATATTGAGCGATTTTTATCGAAATATAGATGTTATACCGATACCTCCATAATTGACATTATTATCTTAATCAACGTGAGTTTAGATCAGGGGATCCCAACCTTTTTGGTCACCGAGCACCCTTGTTTTAAGTAACTTTAACCCTTAATCTTTAGTCATTATGATTAAGTATAAACTTTTGAGCTTAACAAGCGCGCATTTAGAAATTTGCTCATATTTAGCAAAGACAGACAGACAAATCCAACAGAGCTACTTTCCGAAAATATCGTCTCCCTTTCTGGGAATTCCATCTCTTCTTCCAAATTCAATGGTGTACAGGCAGTAGAACGTACAGATATTTTCAAAAAACAATCGGATAGTCAATTAGCAAAATGAAAATGCCTCTGTATGACATACTGAGAAACTGACATCTCCAGGAAATAGCCCTTTGCCGACCCAGCAAGAGGAATCCTTTCTGATGAAATGCACACATGTTCAAATATCTAAGACTCATTATTTTAGCAACAAAAGGCGTTAGCAGTTAGCATTAACTCGGAGCTAAAATTTGCCACCTCCTCTTCTTCTAAACAGTAAACAATAGGATGTGTGCGTTTGCTGTTACCGAAACTGCTGAACTGAATAGTCTACAATACTAATCAGCAGCGTCAGAAAGAAGGAAAGTTCTGCAGGGAAAGACTTAAAAAAAAAAGTAATTTTATAAAATTACTTTTTTTTTAAGTCACCAGGTAAAAATTACGTTCAAACCGTTTCTGGCGGGATAACAGTGAATGATAGGATTTAATTCTGAGCGAAAAAATAGGAAACAAAGTTTGCTGAGTCAGCGGCTGACGAGACTCTAGTTAATATGTTTGAAACGAGCGCGGCGAGCGAAGCGAATCGCGTGTTTGTTCCGGGCGAAAAAGCTGAGCAAGGAAAGTGTGACTGGAATTATGGATATCTTGCCTTTTCATCTGCTTGTTTAGTAGGTGACGGAGGAGTAGTTGCACACGTAGGTATCGGGCGAGAAGTCTCCTCGTTTTAATTCGCACAGCCAACGTTTGCTTTTTAATGAGTTTAACTGCCGACGTGTTTCTCCATTCAACCTTCACCCCCTTAAGCCCCTGACAATATGACACGGAGACATCTACAGAAATAATCACGACAAGTGTTCGTTTTGGTTCTCGTGAATAAAACACTACTCAGAAGCAAGATCTTAAACGGGTGCAGGATGAAACTGTGCATGTTAACGTCACGACGTTGAATGCAAGTTGTTCAAATATAATTATTCGAAGACTTCATTCGAAAGTAGAGTAGAGAGTACGTAGGCAGGAAACCAGGTTTTGTTACGGTAAACATCTAGGAAAGTACGGTTAAAAAATGTAGTCTTATATGTAACCATGGTTACCATGCTACTGTTTCCTACACATGCATGTTGCTGTGCTACCGTTGCCAACGTACCATTGTAATTGTTGCCGCAACGAAGTATTTAATTGCAGAAAATTCTCGCAATATCAAACTATTATGGTTACTATTGTTACCATACTATTGTTTACAAGCCATTGTTTGGTACTACCATTGCCAACCGGTAATTGTTGCCGCAACAAAGAATTCAATAGCAAAAAATTCTCCCAAAATCAAACTAAGAGATAGTAAAACTTCACACCCTTAACAATATGCATAACACCCTCCACTCAGTAACACTCTCAAATAGAAAGAATAAATAGTAGATGCATAATTTAAATAAATCGTCATTACTCGTAACCTTGTATGGATCAGTTCTACAATATTTTTTTGGGCAGAATGACGAAATTTCGCGAAACAATTCTCAAGGAAAGGTCACCGAGAACTCTCAAGTCTAACCATAAAAAAAACCTCGACTGCCATTTTTATATGGCTCGAGGCAGAGTATGAAAATAACTCCGCTGCAAATGAAAATTATGACGCTCACTATCTCCCGAAATGGGGGGCCAACGTCGGACATGACGAAGATGATGCGATCGATGCGTGTCCGAAAAAAGTATTAAAGACTATACCGCAAATGGAGTATAATTAACTGCAGCGGTACACAAGATTTACATACAAATTCATTACTAATGACTCTCTCCTATCCTAACTAAAAATGAATAAAATTTATCGGAATGCAAATGGAGCAAGCTGAATAAATGCAAGAATAGTTCACAAGCTACGGTCATTAGTGTATTCATCAATTTACTACATTACATTTTAATTGGAGGATTTAAATTATGCGAATATTTCCCCATGTTTTCCTTAATAATAATTAATAATGGTTATTAATTAACATTGTTGCGATTAATAAACAATCAAAATTGCCGCAATCTTTTAACATTTAACAGTTGCGATTAATTAACAATAAAATTGGTATTATTTAACAATAAATAGTTTCGATTGTTTAAAAATAAATATTATCGCGATTGGTTAACAATATTGTTGCGATTGTTTAACAGAAACGGGATGAATTCGAAAACATTAAGAAGACTTAATAAGATATTTATCCACGAATAAAAGAAAAAATTTCAACTATCTTAACAAGATAATTGTTATAAAAATTAACTCATACATTCACTACCTGATAAGTTAATTTCGCAATATTTTATATGTCCAATTAACAGACCCAACAACACTTTCGATTGTTACATTAATTACTATTTCATATAATTTGAAATAAATTAATCCGGAATATTAAACTCGTTTTAAAGTGAAATTCGAGATGTCGCCTATGTGATTAATCACATCAACGTTCACGCAAAAACTTTCGCACATCTAAAGTCAACACCTAATTAACAAAAACTACCTCTCCCCCACCCCGAAAACGTTAGACCGAGAATCCGCTCTATCTGCGCCAATAAAACTTAAGTAACCGAACACAAATTCAATGAACCCGGGAATAATTAACGACTCGACGCAGTTTCATTAGCTAATCCCTTTCAATAACATCAGTTCTTCCGACACCAGCCAATTGATTTCCACCCCTGACGTCAATAATAAAACCTCTTAATATATTACGTCTTCCTCCCCTTAATCCATAATTGCTTCTCATCGAAACCCCGACTCGGACTAATCAACGGCGAAAAATTGAATCTGCGTCAGGTTACCAATGACGTCACAAGACGTGTAACAAGATTAAGGCCAAAATAATTACACGGAATATAAGCCTCATTGTAAATTTTAATCCCGCTAACACATCGAAGTTTCTGCGACAATATCCTGGAATAATGGGATAATTTCACCTGTCTTTTGGTACTATATAGAGGAAAATGTCTCTCAGATACTTCTGTTGTTTAGTGCTGAGGTACGAGTGATGCTAAAGAAATCACTTTTCTCAATCCAAATCGAAAGCTACGATAAGTTCTATTCATAGGGTCCTCGCGTTGGACGTTTTCCACTCAAAACCTACTTAGCGAGGAATAAAAGGGAGATACCTCACTCCTCATCTTGCCTCGGAAGCCTCATTCCCTCTCCAGAGCTTTTGATACCCGGTGGTTAAGGATGTGAGATTCCATCCAGCCTTAGAGTTGAATACCGCATTGACATACATCAAACAAATATCTAGAAAAATTAATTGAAATTAACAGTTGAGTTCACGTGACATCTCTGAAATCATTAAACAAACGCAAATCAAGAACTGAGACTCACCAGATAATCTTTAACCTGAAATCATTTAGAATCATACTTTTCTTAATTTAATTTTATAATGCTTCTGAATAGGCAGAATAATAAAGGTAGAATAAGGTAAACGAGAGCTAACTACCTCACTCCTCATCAAGCCTAGTATACCTCATTCCCTCTCCACCTATATATATATTGAAGAGAATGAGGATCAAACAGTCTTCTGTCCGTCTCCATTTATAAATGAATGTTATAACGAAAACTAATTACACAACTGGTAACCATGACGACCCAAGCGTGTGATACATCCAGCGGTGCAAATTATACACGGAAAATTAACCTGTTCGGAGATTTTTCCCGATTTTATCCAAACGTACCCCTTAAAACTCTGGGCTCCTTGGAGACGGGCCAAATAATAATGACGTAATAACTCGCACGAAAATCCCTCCCTCTCCCGGGTTAATACGGTGATTACAAACGCGCATTCTACGCTAATCTCTTGACCCCCCAGTCTCCTTCCGTCGCAGATGAAAACAACGGGAGACGGACCGAAATTCGGCCCACGGCGAACCCTAACGCGAATTTGATATTTCAACGTGTTTATTCCGTTCGCGTCCTTTGACAAATCGCATCAAATGTAACTACGCTGGACGGTCGCCGCATACCGTGCGAAATATCGCCGGCGAGGCGCATTTTGGCCAGCTCCGCTGCACCTGACGCGTGTGTGACGTGTCCAAATCGATATATGAGAGAATGTGAAACAAATGAAACATTATTTCGCGATTTAATTTATTTCGTGCTTCGAAAAAAATGCACGTATTTCGTAAATGTCATCGAAAAAAATTAACTTCTTTTGCGACTACATTTAACCCACTTAGTGTAAATAAACATTTTTATAGCATATATATACATTTNTGATTATAATAATAATAACAGGAAGTAACAATAATTATAATAATGACGAGTTTATTAGGCAAATATTTAGTCTTAAGAGACCATTCTTACAATTAATCTTTTAAAAGTCACGATCACAAACAACCATGCCTTAACCAGGATTTGAACCTGGGACCCAGGCGTCGCTAGGCTAACACGCCAATCACTACGCCACCGGCCCGCATATAGAGAAAAACACGTATATATTCCTCTAAATATCGCCACCAAAGACGCGTTTTCCGAACGACAGACAGACACCATCAAAATCCATAAAAATTCCTACACATGAGCAACTCAACAAGTAACCCATCGAGATATTTGAAGAATGCTTCGGAAAAAATGTACAAAGGCGAAAACCATCAACTTCAAATCCAGCCGAAACGATCGAACCTAAGTAGGAAAACGAGAGGGGAATAATAATTCCGCAAATGAAAAAAGCAGCGTGGCACCAGCTGGAAAAAAAGCAGGCGAGCGACAGGGATAATGCAGCTTCAGCAATATCGCAGCATGTGCTGCGCGACACACGGTGGGCAAATTACTGCCACCTCGTGGGAGACAACTGTACCAAAATAAAGCGAACGTGACGCGGCGTAATAGGTCGCGCATAAGGAATCAGACGTAATAAGCCTGAAAAAAGTTGTAGTTTGTTTTAATTAGAGAGAACATAACTGTTAGCGGGGAATCTGAAAGAAGTTGGGACGACACAGGAAAAAATCCACGGCACATCCAAGGGGAAGTGTTTTCGTGATAAGGATTCGTTTAAAGAAGGCAGGAATTTCTGAAGTATGTTTTAAAATATTTAAGCTATTTTTCCGTCATTTAGGAGCGCTATTAGGAAACAATGCTATATTTGTATGCAGTGTTTCTGATCACAATGGTAGGTGAAAACCAGGGTTGATATATAAATATAAAAAACTCTTTATTTAGGAAATACAAGATTTACTAAAATACAATAATAGTAATATCATTCAATATACATTATAAATGATTGCACGAGAAGAGATAAGTATTACCATTAAGGTCCTCCTGAGCCATTAAGAGGCTCATCAGGAGGTGCCAACATATAAAACATCTGAATTCATAGTTACAGTTTAGATATTGTATGTTATACTTTTAACACTATATTTGCTTTTACAATAATCATATTTATATGTAATTACAGTAAAACAGTAATTGATAAATTGCAATTATGCATATTACTTATTTAACATTTTATAAGAAAAATAGAACTAAGCAAGTACCAGAAACATGGAATAAAAGCATAGAATGAAAAAGAAAATACATAGATATCGATAAAAAAAACAAGTTTTAAAAGATCTGAGTCCCAATGACCCTCATCCATCTACATCAGAGATTCTCCGAATAAAATATTTTTGGTTAGAGCATTTAGAACAATTATATTAAAAGGTACTTTCTCATGTTTCTCTTTACCTCAGAAATTGTGCTGAGATTGAACATATAGTCAGGCAGATCATTAAAAATAGTAGGGATAACAACATTTAACCTACTGCCCCCATACTGGTTATAAAATTTTGGTACACAATAGAAATTTTTTCTTGTTGTCATATGATGCGCCTTAACTCTTTCGATCTTATAGGTATTGTTAAAGTAATTATCCAATACTAGTATATAGATCAGTAAATCTTCTACTGGCAGTATATCAAGTGACTTATACACATCTTTTATATCATGTATGACATCTACTGTATGTTTTTTTCTGTCATTAACATTTTCTCCAACTAACATGATGATTCTATTTTGTAGTGAATAGAGTTTATTTTTGCATGTCTTACCAGCATGCCCCTTATATATAATAATAATTATGATTCATAATTTGGTCCTGCTACCATATCTTGCTGGATGAAATATTTATCATTTGTAAACAAAATTCACAGTTGCTGGCGATGTTTTGTGGAAATACATCACGAAGAGAATGAGAACTACTGCAAAGTACAACTATTCTCATTCTATTCTTAATCATTTGTCTTTTACAGGATAGAGAAGAATGTATCTTTTGTCTCAGACTTGTTTTTTTCCAGACAGATTTTGCAAACAAACATGCTAACCATATCCTAGAGCTCTAACAACACTTCAATGAACCAAGTGTTAGGATTTCAATCAATCTGCGTGACATAAACATCCTTTGATTAGGTACGTAATTTCAAAAATTTTAAAATTCACAAATCGGGTGATTGCGTAAAAACATAGCAATTATTGAACCAAGAACCAAAGCAATTGGAAACTTTAGAAAATTCCAGCAAAAGATTCTGTAATAACCATCGGGATAAAATTAATTACTTTCGTCAACGGATGATATTAGTTGGTACTATCAGGCTAAAATAAAAGAACAAAACCGTCCAAAAAAAGTAATTTAAGAAAATATTATGCTTTGCTATGTATGCAAACAGGAACCGAGTAAGTTTACATTAATTAATTTCGTTCATCCGTTTGCTTCCAGAAAGCTTACTTAAGCGCAGCGACTTAATGCATTGTCGATAATTCATCCTCATCACACTTCAAAATTTCAATTTGGCCCAAGTAGATTTTCGGTTACATCACGCAAGATTAACCTATGTAGATGATGAAACTTCCTGGCATATCAATTTCTAATTACGAACACATAAATAGATTTACAATTAGAGTGAAAGAGCTACAAAATTTTATCTGTCACGTTTCGTTTTTTTTTGCATCGCAAATAAATTTGNTGTATTTTGATAAAAGTCCTCCTTAAGTTACCTTCTCAATTTATATTTTAAAATTTACGTATGTATTCGTTAAAATCTCTGACCACAGGTTACATGGAAATGATACTTTTTGTCTCAATCTCGCCTTAATAAATCCTTATAATTCTGTCGCAAGATACCATTTGTAGATCATACCTTTATAGATCTGTATTTTCAATCGACAGATGCTATATTACATAAACAATTCCTTTTTCCCCAAGATTCTTTCATCATTCCTTCTGAATGTGCATTAAAAATTTCTGAAAATAATAGACAGCTTTACCTTTCTCCACTTCTTAACTCGACTTATTCTAATACCGTACCAGCTATCCTAACTCATGCTGTATCTTTTCGGCATAAATTATGACCCATCTAGCCATTCTGGTCCCTAATTATTTTAGAATTCCCATATCCTTCACAAAACATACATATATATATCCCTGTAAAATTCAAGGCTTCATTTCCTAAGTACCCTAATGACCCCGAATACATTTAAATTCAAAATTTTCTTTTCATACGAAAAAAATATATCAGAATATATACATAGATTGAAGAATTTGAATTGTCAATTGAACACTTTATGCACCAAATCGATCTATACCTACACGCATGAAATTGATGAATGTGTCACTCTCGGAATAAGTTAACCAATTCTGTAACATTGAGTTCGGCTTTAGATTTGATTCGTCAAAGAATTTGTCCGCATCAATTAGAGGCCAGATAGAATCAGTTCGCTGTAACATCTCGACCGCTCCATCAACCGAAGAGACGGTAGAAGATGGAGGAAACAGGGATGAGAAAGACATTTGGGAGCCAATGGGTTAGCCAACATTGTAGCGGGACCCATAATCCATCGATCCATCACAGTCAGTTTTGGCCCGACTCAAAGGGCTGAGCATCAGGCATTCAATTGGCATAGAGAGTAGTTCGGTTAAGTCTAATAAAAGATGGAGCGCATATCGTTCGCATTTTTACTCGCTTCTGGAACACGAATCCATACTCCATTCCGATGACGATATGGACGAAATCTTTAACACCGTTTGAATTAATCATCTACGCCAATACATTTCTATACTGTTAGTAGAATCCTGCATACCAATACAAGTGGCTCAGCTTCGAATGGAATTTAGATCTAACACATCACTGTTTCAACCGCTAAAATATGGGGTTGATTAAAAATAGGTTGGCTTGTTTAGTAAACATGTTTTTCGGAGAGTTTCATCAGCGATTAAATTAATTACGAGAAATAATGAGAAAGCTTTTGCAAAAGCTATGAAAAGAACGAAGAAAGATGAATAACCTAAGGTTAAAAAGTATTTTAAGATATAGGAACAATACATTTAACAACCAAGAATCTACAATGTACACATCGGTACATCCCTTATGTAAAAATTTGAAACTGTGAACACTTTACATCTACATAAATACCCTGCAAGCCGCCATTCGGTGCGTGGCAGAGGGTGATCTTTAAATTATAACTTCACATCAGTGTCAGCCTTCCCTTGTTGTGATGCACAGCATATGATATCCTAAAGAATACGTTAACCCTTTGATGCTCAAGATAGCCGATATATCGGCTTTATGTTGAAATCGCTAACATTAATACAAATTATTTTTTATGAAAGTAAATCAAGGTTTTCTACGTATAATTTTTTATACGTCAACAATAATGTGTTGTTCGTTTTCATGAAAAATTTCAGAATCATAGACCAAAAAATTAAGCTCGCAAGAAATTTATGAAAAAAAAACCTGGAAATTTTCAAAAAGAAGGCGTGAGCTTTCCGGGATGGAAAGGCGCAAATGTTGTGGGAACGAAAGCGTTAAAATTTTCCGTTTCCGAATTCTGCCCTCCTAACTGCCAAAGCCTTTTCTAAGTTGATTATATTTACTTTTCCGCCGATGGAATTACTTTGGGAAGCAGCCAAAGAAAGATGGATAGGTGAAGTTTTGTCTCCGAATTCTTATCCAGGGAAATAATAAACCCCCATAGCAAAATGATGTTAAACAAAACGTTCCCACGAATATATATATTTTATGTTACAGTTATAGGGACGGGTATTTAGGCTATTTTAGCTAATAGAACGCGCATCTTTTACACAGCAGACATTTAAAGATCACAGAGTCGCAAGACGCAAGGAAACGCCTGAGGAAAAGTTGGTAGTGGAGATCAACTCGCGACCTCTGCACACAAGAGTGACTCATGGGAAGGATTACTCATCCTCATAACAGCATCCCCGAGTGGATATCAGTTGAGGTCAATAACACCTTAAGGCATAGCCAATTTTAGTTTCCCTTTGTACCGTTTCATGCGACCTTTTGCACCGCGAAACATCCCCTTTGGGTAGCCCTTCCTTTCTGCTAAATTTCAACGAGCATTCACTCAAGCAAAATCACAACACGGGCAACTAACAGGCGGCAGATGGGGCGAGCGGTTACCATGGAATCTGAGAATCAACTGAGCGCCAACACTCAAAATAGAGCACTATTCTTTTTCTTTGGCACCGCTATAACATCTCGGTCGCCAACATTTTGAACAGTTTCTTTCCATCGCGTTTAGAAGAGCGAGCACTGGTAAAGGATATGTGGTCGCCTAGAAACGAGACAATCACGCTGAAGAGGTCTTGTTGACAATCATTGTTTAAAATAAATTTTCTACAATCATGGTGTACATTGTTGCTACGGTCGTCATTGTTAAACATTTTTGAGTAGCCGATTGTTATCGTTTAGAAACTTAGTATTTTACTCCGCTGTCTAAACATACACAAAGGCAAAAGATGTTAGGTAACATAGGGTGAAGTAATTTACCATAAAACGAAAGAAATGGCATGGAATTACCGAAGGGTAGACTACTCATGTGCTAATACTTTAGTACAGCCAGAATCGTGGCAAATTTCCTCGCTGCTTCAATGCTTAACATGGTCGCTATGCCAAAACAATTCCGACTCCCTTTATTGCTACTAACGACTGTCCTATAGCTACTAATGTATTGTTAGAATATATAATTCAATAATAAATTTAGATATGAAAATTAAATTAGCTTTAATTAAACTATAGAAAACTGAAGTTGCTTATTGTAACGACAATTGTTACGGCAAGTATCTGCAACAATCGTACGCAATTCGTTACTTTATTGATACCAAGGCAACGTTTTCGATGGATCTTGCAACTCGTAACTGATTATGGCACAATTTGCATCCGGCTATGAATGTGTAAAATATGTACTACACCTAAGTTGTGAATTTCTCTGCCTTCAATGGCTCATATTCCCGACATTCTAGTAAAGATGTCCCTTTCAGCGATATTCAGGAGCGGCTGCCCCAGAACTGTCTAAACCCGGCCCTGAGCGACCCATCTCCATCGCCACACGTTCAAGTTGGATATCGAAACATCCAATTTGGGCTCATCGCCTCCCGGTGAAAAACGTAACATAAGCATCCCCGCCATTTTCGATGGAAAATCCCGCGTACGTGATTCAGAGATCAAACGATTTCGAAAAATGAGAACATCTAAAAGTTCGGGGCGCCGTGCACATCGTGACTGTGAGGAAATTGGTTCCCCTAAATCGAAATCTGTAGCAAAAAGATAATGGACCCCAAAGACTAAATCTTAGCCTGGATTATCGTAATGAGTTACAGGTTAACAGAAATTTGCGGTTTGTTAGAAGCATGATTCACATCCGGTGAAACATTTTCGATTTCCGTAAACATGTACTCTAAAAGTTTGAAGGAAGAGATTTTCGTCGAATTTTAGCCTAAAATATTCCAACAGCCTTGACATTTACGATATCGAAGAGGATGGTGCAACCGAACTTTCTCTAGCGCAAATCCTTGCCGTAAATTCCTCCAATTTATTCACGATAACACTGGAAGATTATCATAAAATGAGTCAATGATGGAAGCGAACCCATTCACACTCCGTCAGTGTTCGGGGTTGACGAATTCACAAGGCAATGCAATCATTGCGTCTAGATAAGCAATTGTAGCAACGTAATTATTTCATTTAACTGAGAATTAAAATGACAACAATGGACAACACTAATAAATTAAGCGTCATCATCATGAGTATTTTACCTAATAAATACCGTTATTAGCATTTACGAAACTACATCAAAACAACAATGAAGTAAGTAATACATACGATGACTATAATAAAGTATTTACATACCAAACAATGGATGGGAGGCGGCTTTACAATGTCATTGTAATGCTTCGAAGAAGATGTAACCCAACAATCGAAGAATCATAATGATCGACAATGGAAGAATACTCACCTGAAAGAAAAGAAAAAAATCATATTAATGCAAGAACACATTGTTCATAAACGTGAAATAACAATCGCAACAATAATAAATTATAACAGATTGCACTCCAGTAGTAACCATGATGCATGTAACAGAATATTTTTTTGATTTATGTATTTATGTATTTTATGCATAACAGGATTCCGGATAGCCAAGTGGGTAGCGCGTTCGCCTCCGATAACAGCTGTCCTCGATTTGATTCCCAGAGGGGACCCACATGTACAAAAAGACTGCTGTTGAAAACAATTTTAAAAAATATTACACTGAAATTATAAGTGATGAAGTTTAACATTATTTCTTGCAATTTCACTTAAAAATCTGTTCCATTGACAACGGCACTGTAGCCGCATTTCACGTAAACTACTCATTAGCGAAAAAATTGATACAACATTCTAAGCCGAGTCATTAACGAACTCGCTACGAAAATATCGCACACGACACTAATTAACGCACTGAGTGTCGACGCAATTTTCCACGTCGCGGGCAGCTGGCGCGTAAGTAACACGGCACTCAGACGTACAATATGAAGTGTACGGACACCGAGAGGGGATAAACAAATGCATGTGAGGAGGAAGTTTTTAAGGAACGCAAAAGGAACTGTAAGAGGCGAGCCGGTGTCTCTGAGGGAGGCTGAGAGGCTCGCCTCCATGGACCCCCTTCCTCTTCACGCGAGTACCACTCTCTCGACACGAGCATCTCGCCACACTCGACCTAAACCCCTTCCATCGCAAAAATCCCAGCACTTTAAACCTCCCCTTTCCACTTTCTCTTAAAATAGTGGCATCCTTAGCAAAAGGTTGGATGCCGGCGGGGTATACGCTAGGGAACGAGGTCGGGAATTAATCACGCAGGGAAGGAACCATGTCTCTGGAGAAGCCCTCCAGTGGGCTGGGGTGGAAGAACGAGGTGGAAAAGGGCAGCGAGGGAGGGTTGATAAAAATCAGCGACTTCTTCAGGGGGATGAGTGAACGAACCCAAGTTTCGCCCACTATCATCTCGTTTTGCATAATTAATTGTTATCGCGTTAACTTCCGGGCCTTAAATCATCAAATTTCGGAGCCAAATTCGCGCCAAGAGTTCTCGTTTAAGATCCCGAAGAATTCTGAAAATCATGGGTGAATATTGATGAATTTATTAACTGATGATGCATCAAGGTAAGGATCACGAAATCCTTCGTTTCATTTCGATAAACTAAGTTCTTAATCATAAGTTTGAAACTTTACAAGCGGTCTAATTTAATACAAATATTAATGAAGTAAAAGGTTCATTTATTATTTTGGAAGATTCCAAATCCGGCATCTGAAATTTGAATTGATGACTATCTAAAGCTATAAATCAATTGTACAAATTCATATGGACCGTACTACGATATGATTGAAATTACGTAAGTGTGCTACCTTTTGGGAGGTTTATGTGCCCTAATATTCCCAAATCATCGCCAATTCCTTCACCTCCTTGTAACACACCCCACCCTTTATATCATAATACTAGAAAATAGCAATAAAATAACTGTTAATTTAATTTTCGTGATAATTTCGATAATTTTAACACACATTCAAGCTTACATTATCCTTGTAATCCAAACTGCCGATAAAAATAGGAACATAACGAATCTTGCAAATGCAAGAGATAAGTCATGAAGATGAAATTATTGTAAGCACGAATACAAGTTTCTGTGCCACCTAGCTCATTTTCCCGAAGCTTAGAATGGAGTTGATAAATAAACAAGGTACAGAGGTAATTCGACTTACGAACTTAATTTCCTTCATTACGTAACTCGAAACCCAGTTTTTCATAACACCTTCTCGGCTCGTATCTCGAAACGAAGTTCGTTCGTAGAGCGAAAGTCGTACCAATAAGACCGTGTACCAATAAGATCAAAATCATCCTCCCTAAGAGACACTATTATTCACCGAATGCCAAGTTTTATTTATGAAGCAGCACGCTAATCATAGAAGGGAAGTACGTTTTTCAGAAGAACAAAAAATTGTTGATAACGAAACCTATCCCAGACATAAAGAGCTTTTTTATTTACATGGACAAAACATTAATGAAATGAAATTTAAATATTTTAGTTTCATCACGATCAATTTTTACTACTATTCAAAAATAGTTTATACCCTTGTGGCCTTCAACATAAGTACCACATAAATACAGTACTGTTTTCCAACCCTAGCATCCTTAAAATTGGAAATGTACATTTACAGAATGCTGTGGATAGCATCGCGAAGCAAAGCAATAAATATAACAATAATAATAATAATGATGATTATGATAATAATAGCAATTATAATAATGGTGATGATTATAATAATAATAACAGGAAGTAACAATAATTATAATAATGACGAGTTTATTAGGCAAATATTTAGTCTTAAGAGACCATTCTTACAATTAATCTTTTAAAAGTCACGATCACAAACAACCATGCCTTAACCAGGATTTGAACCTGGGACCCAGGCGTCGCTAGGCTAACACGCCAATCACTACGCCACCGGCCCGCATATAGAGAAAAACACGTATATATTCCTCTAAATACCGCCACCAAAGACGCGTTTTCCGAACGACAGACAGACACCATCAAAATCCATAAAAATTCCTACACATGAGCAACTCAACAAGTAACCCATCGAGATATTTGAAGAATGCTTCGGAAAAAATGTACAAAGGCGAAAACCATCAACTTCAAATCCAGCCGAAACGATCGAACCTAAGTAGGAAAACGAGAGGGGAATAATAATTCCGCAAATGAAAAAAGCAGCGTGGCACCAGCTGGAAAAAAAGCAGGCGAGCGACAGGGATAATGCAGCTTCAGCAATATCGCAGCATGTGCTGCGCGACACACGGTGGGCAAATTACTGCCACCTCGTGGGAGACAACTGTACCAAAATAAAGCGAACGTGACGCGGCGTAATAGGTCGCGCATAAGGAATCAGACGTAATAAGCCTGAAAAAAGTTGTAGTTTGTTTTAATTAGAGAGAACATAACTGTTAGCGGGGAATCTGAAAGAAGTTGGGACGACACAGGAAAAAATGCACGGCACATCCAAGGGGAAGTGTTTTCGTGATAAGGATTCGTTTAAAGAAGGCAGGAATTTCTGAAGTATGTTTTAAAATATTTAAGCTATTTTTCCGTCATTTAGGAGCGCTATTAGGAAACAATGCTATATTTGTATGCAGTGTTTCTGATCACAATGGTAGGTGAAAACCAGGGTTGATATATAAATATAAAAAACTCTTTATTTAGGAAATACAAGATTTACTAAAATACAATAATAGTAATATCATTCAATATACATTATAAATGATTGCACGAGAAGAGATAAGTATTACCATTAAGGTCCTCCTGAGCCATTAAGAGGCTCATCAGGAGGTGCCAACATATAAAACATCTGAATTCATAGTTACAGTTTAGATATTGTATGTTAAACTTTTAACACTATATTTGCTTTTACAATAATCATATTTATATGTAATTACA
>KZ308234.1:945567-1067193 GCA_000376725.2 Ladona fulva | reverse complement strand
TTAAAAGATCTGAGTCCCAATGACCCTCATCCATCTACATCAGAGATTCTCCGAATAAAATATTTTTGGTTAGAGCATTTAGAACAATTATATTAAAAGGTACTTTCTCATGTTTCTCTTTACCTCAGAAATTGTGCTGAGATTGAACATATAGTCAGGCAGATCATTAAAAATAGTAGGGATAACAACATTTAACCTACTGCCCCCATACTGGTTATAAAATTTTGGTACACAATAGAAATTTTTTCTTGTTGTCATATGATGCGCCTTAACTCTTTCGATCTTATAGGTATTGTTAAAGTAATTATCCAATACTAGTATATAGATCAGTAAATCTTCTACTGGCAGTATATCAAGTGACTTATACACATCTTTTATATCATGTATGACATCTACTGTATGTTTTTTTCTGTCATTAACATTTTCTCCAACTAACATGATGATTCTATTTTGTAGTGAATAGAGTTTATTTTTGCATGTCTTACCAGCATGCCCCTTATATATAATAATAATTATGATTCATAATTTGGTCCTGCTACCATATCTTGCTGGATGAAATATTTATCATTTGTAAACAAAATTCACAGTTCCTGGCTATGTTTTGTGGAAATACATCATGAAGAGAATGAGAACTACTGCAAAGTACAACTATTCTCATTCTATTCTTAATCATTTGTCTTTTACAGGATAGAGAAGAATGTATCTTTTGTCTCAGACTTGTTTTTTTCCAGACAGATTTTGCAAACAAACATGCTAACCATATCCTAGAGCTCTAACAACACTTCAATGAACCAAGTGTTAGGATTTCAATCAATCTGCGTGACATAAACATCCTTTGATTAGGTACGTAATTTCAAAAATTTTAAAATTCACAAATCGGGTGATTGCGTAAAAACATAGCAATTATTGAACCAAGAACCAAAGCAATTGGAAACTTTAGAAAATTCCAGCAAAAGATTCTGTAATAACCATCGGGATAAAATTAATTACTTTCGTCAACGGATGATATTAGTTGGTACTATCAGGCTAAAATAAAAGAACAAAACCGTCCAAAAAAAGTAATTTAAGAAAATATTATGCTTTGCTATGTATGCAAACAGGAACCGAGTAAGTTTACATTAATTAATTTCGTTCATCCGTTTGCTTCCAGAAAGCTTACTTAAGCGCAGCGACTTAATGCATTGTCGATAATTCATCCTCATCACACTTCAAAATTTCAATTTGGCCCAAGTAGATTTTCGGTTACATCACGCAAGATTAACCTATGTAGATGATGAAACTTCCTGGCATATCAATTTCTAATTACGAACACATAAATAGATTTACAATTAGAGTGAAAGAGCTACAAAATTTTATCTGTCACGTTTCGTTTTTTTTTGCATCGCAAATAAATTTGAGCCGGTAACCAAATAAAACCGAATTCTAGTTAATCCGTGAGCGGATTGTCAGTGCATGATTTTATTACTCTCCGTATTTTCGGCGGTCTTTCGGAAAATTTCAAGCAAAAAATGATATTTTCAGCATTTTCGAGTCCTAATATTTTCTAATTTTGGGTTCTAATTTTTGTAAGAATTACTCGAAGTATTGCTGAAGCCGCTTCGACAGCAGAAGTCAATCAGCACATACTAGTTCACACCCGGAACCCAGGACCACTTTCAACAAAATCGAACTCGCTACCCACTATATTGGAACCCGCATGTAATTTTTTACAACTTGCATGTAAATTTTACAACATGTAAATTGTAATGTCTAATAATAATAATAATGATTTCTTTATTGGAAACAATAATACCCAAATTGAATCCATCTTTTCAAACATTATGAATCGGCAACACAAACAACTGCTCCCTAACAGGAAAAATCCGACTAGCCGGGACTCGAACCCAGTACCTTGGTGTTGGAGAGCAATATGAAGTACAATAACCACTCCGCAACCGCGGCCGGTATTAATCATAAATACCTAATAGGTCGTAGATAAACTTTAATTTACATTTTATGACCATTATAAAGTAAGGTCTAACATTAAGAGCGAACAAAACCCATTCTTTAATCTTTCGATGTTCTATTTAACATGACGGTGTTATGACATCAAAATTCTTTTAAAAAAAGCTTGTTTTAATAAGCGGGATTCCTAATACAGAGAAGGCAACTACTTTTAACCAGATAACCTCATTATGGCGTTGCTGTTCGACCTAGATTAATCCGAAACAAGCCAAAAATAATGCTCACCCTTCACAATGTTATTTCGCCGAAGGGTAGGCGTAAGCATTTCCGTCGACACCACTTATCCAAAAGTAGCGCTAAGAAGTACAGTGAGAGGATAAACTGATCCTACGTCAACGTGACTCGGCATTTACTTGTTGAGCCCTCTCGAGGGTTAATTACATTCCGCGTAACCCACTCACGGCGCAAATATTAACAGCTACATAAATGCCACAACTATAATCCCTGTATGAGAAGGATTGGCTAATTATTAGCCTATCAGGACCGTCATCCGGGATTCCATTACGATGAGATGTGATAGAGAAGTAATCACGTACGTGCGGCGGACGAGGCAAAAGTGAGGCTTAAATAGGCACGTGACCTCCAAACGCCCTTCTTGTAACGCAAAATCTATAGTCACCGGCAAGTACTTCTAAACCGCGGAATTTGTACCTTGAGCCTTTGACTGATGTACTGGAAATCGTCAGCTTCGTAGGCGTTTCATTAGCAGAGAGCGAACTCCAAAAATATATACCAGGGACAGGGTATCTTATTTCTTTAACCTTGAAATTTCAGAAATATTCGATGAAATAGATGAAAGATTAGATGAAATGACGGCAATTTAGCATTCTTAAAATAATGGCCTGCTCTTAATTAAAAAAAGATCAAACCAGCATCGCTATAATTGGTTAGTTATGGTAACAATGCTCATTAATGCCCTGCGATAATCCAAATCAAAAAGGCATCGCGACAATTGGTCAGTTATGATAACAATGTTCATTAACGTCTTGCGATAATCCAAATCAAACCGTCATCGCAACAATTGGTCGGTTATAATAACAATGTTCATTAATCCCCAGCAATAATCCAGCGAAAGAAAACAATGCAACACTACAGTAATTGAAAGCAAAGCACGTTCACTCGAGAGAGCACATCGAATGTGCAGTAATAAAAACTGAAATTTAAAACTAACAATTAAAAAATGTTCAAACGATTCCGGAAACTTTAAAATACACACAAAAATACAAGTACAACATGTTGCAACAAAAAAAACGATTCAATTTTTTTAGTATGAAGCTAAATTTTGAAATCAGGCAAAGATTCAACTTCAATAAGACTACACACTTCTATCGACTCTAAGTAATTTCATTGAAAAAATCTTGTATATTGTTTGAAATCATAATTGCTGATCGCCTGGCTTTTCCGCGCACATACAATTTCCCTTGTATATATGCTATCTAAGCGACTAGCATTGTTACATGACGTAATTATTAGCAACAATTCCTTGATGATTGAGACGTCTTTGTTGAAGGATATCTCAAAATCCTCACATATTATCGCCTTATTTAGCATCTCGCCGTCGCGATATTGGAAGAGAATCATTGAAATTTCACCTTTTTTAATTCGAGACATTTATAATTTTACAAGGCTACGCAGTTTTCTTACACAATCAACGTGAATCTACAACGGATCATCATTGCGTAAACAAACTATAACTGACACAATATAATTACGTAAACAAGAAGTATTTATTCACTGAAGTTAAAGCTGAAGGTCGATAAAAACTTGATACACGCTTATTTCTCGGAATAGTTCCGCAACTTTAAAAAAATTTCACTTTCGCAGAAAACGCGATCGCTTCTTCGCTTCGATTACGTGGTTTCCCTCGCGGATCGCTGTATTGAGCGGGCGATATATTCATATCAAGTAAAAGTTCTGCGATTGTGTGGTAAGTGCTTCGTGAAAGGAAAACAAAAAAAGAAGCCTTTGAAAGAGACGTTTGAGGACAAGGTTTGGCGTTTCAGGAAGAGAGAACTTGAAAAAGAATGGGGCGACATTAAATGAAGTGAAACGAAAAGATGTATTGAACGACTTGAGTAGAATAGAATAGCAGGTGGGACATATCCCTAGAGGGAAAGGGATGTATAAGAGAATTATAGACAGACAAAGGCAAATAATAAAAGTTTAGGGGTAAAATACAGAGCGTATCGGCAACTTAAGTCTTCCAAAATTTGACATCACAGTGAAGAATCAAGAACACATTAATAAAACCATAATGATCATAAGGTTCATTTAAAACACTTGTGAGTTTGTTTATATACATCGACATAACCTAATAAATACAATAACCTTCGGTTAGCATCTCTTACAAACTCCGCCATTTTCGAAGGATATGTTAACACACGAGCGACCATCTTCCTTTCAATTTTTTCTCTCTTTGACCTTTCTTTTAGATGAAAGATCCGATGACCGTAATATAATTTTATTCTTTAGGGTCATTCAGCGTCTCCTAAAACAGGGAATCCCAGGCATACCTCGCTAACTCCCTTCCCATTTCTTATCAGCCAAATACGACAATACACGACGACTCGTCCGCGAACGATTGTTAGCAACAATTGCCCGGACCCGATACGTATCTACTATTATTAAGTAATGCACATCCATTAGTTAACAATGCGCAGAATTATCACACCCCCTTTCTTTATTGGCGTTTTCCTGCTGCGGATATTTTTTTCCTAACGTATTATTTAGGCTTTTTTACATCTACAAATCCTTCCTAAGCTTCCTTCTCTACTTATATTTACACATTTATTTACGCATTCATTAATATCTCTGACTACAGGTTAGATGGAATAAGATACATTTAGTCTCAATCTCGCCATAATAAAAACCTTAAATACTGTCATAGAGCTCGAAAATACATGGCGAACTAATGTTGGTAACAATTGCCCGGATCTGATACGTATCTACTATTATTACGTAATGTATATACATGACACAAATTCAAATCTATTACATATGGAAATTATACGTAGGCAACGTTACGAGCCATGTACGAATAAAGAAAATAAGCAAAAATGTATTGCCCTGAGATATAGACATGTAGAGTGGACTACCAATAAAGTGGCTTAAGATGTGTAATCACATTCGCAAATACTAAAATATTTTTATTATTATTGTAATACAAAGCGTCTATTGACTTTACGTAACTCCATTGACTCGCATTAAAAAAATTTCAGTATTCCTTGTTTCGTAATAGCAATAGTAATTGTTGATTACGTCTCTTTCCGCGCACATTTATACGCTATCTAAGCGACGAGTAATGTTACATAAAGCTACATTGTTGACAACAATCACTTGTTGTTATGACGTCATTGTTGAAGGATATCTCAAAATTCTCACAGATTACCGCCTGATTCAGAATAGCAACTTTAAAATTTCATCTTTTTTTTCAATTTGATAGATGAATACCTTTATATGATGATTTTTATGACATTCCACCGTGTTGTGGAAAACATTTCCGAATAAATGAAAGTACATAAATCAATTTCCTTGCAACAAAAACAGAAAATAGCATAATTTTAGCTACTAGCAACAACATAGAAACAAAAACAACAATGAGTATGGGGGATTTGAGGTATNGCACAAATTCATATGGACCGTACTACGATATGATTGAAATTACGTAAGTGTGCTACCTTTTGGGAGGTTTATGTGCCCTAATATTCCCAAATCATCGCCAATTCCTTCACCTCCTTGTAACTCACCCCACCCTTTATATCATAATACTAGAAAATAGCAATAAAATAACTGTTAATTTAATTTTCGTGATAATTTCGATAATTTTAACACACATTCAAGCTTACATTATCCTTGTAATCCAAACTGCCGATAAAAATAGGAACATAACGAATCTTGCAAATGCAAGAGATAAGTCATGAAGATGAAATTATTGTAAGCACGAATACAAGTTTCTGTGCCACCTAGCTCATTTTCCTGAAGCTTATAATGGAGTTGATAAATAAACAAGGTACAGAGGTAATTCGACTTACGAACTTAATTTCCTTCATTACGTAACTCGAAACCCAGTTTTTCATAACACCTTCTCGGCTCGTATCTCGAAACGAAGTTCGTTCGTAGAGCGAAAGTCGTACCAATAAGACCGTGTACCAATAAGATCAAAATCATCCTCCCTAAGAGACACTATTATTCACCGAATGCCAAGTTTTATTTATGAAGCAGCACGCTAATCATAGAAGGGAAGTACGTTTTTCAGAAGAACAAAAAATTGTTGATAACGAAACCTATCCCAGACATAAAGAGCTTTTTTATTTACATGGACAAAACATTAATGAAATGAAATTTAAATATTTTAGTTTCATCACGATCAATTTTTACTACTATTCAAAAATAGTTTATACCCTTGTGGCCTTCAACATAAGTACCACATAAATACAGTACTGTTTTCCAACCCTAGCATCCTTAAAATTGGAAATGTACATTTACAGAATGCTGTGGATAGCATCGCGAAGCAAAGCAATAAATATAACAATAATAATAATAATGATGATTATGATAATAATAGCAATTATAATAATGGTGATGATTATAATAATAATAACAGGAAGTAACAATAATTATAATAATGACGAGTTTATTAGGCAAATATTTAGTCTTAAGAGACCATTCTTACAATTAATCTTTTAAAAGTCACGATCACAAACAACCATGCCTTAACCAGGATTTGAACCTGGGACCCAGGCGTCGCTAGGCTAACACGCCAATCACTACGCCACCGGCCCGCATATAGAGAAAAACACGTATATATTCCTCTAAATACCGCCACCAAAGACGCGTTTTCCGAACGACAGACAGACACCATCAAAATCCATAAAAATTCCTACACATGAGCAACTCAACAAGTAACCCATCGAGATATTTGAAGAATGCTTCGGAAAAAATGTACAAAGGCGAAAACCATCAACTTCAAATCCAGCCGAAACGATCGAACCTAAGTAGGAAAACGAGAGGGGAATAATAATTCCGCAAATGAAAAAAGCAGCGTGGCACCAGCTGGAAAAAAAGCAGGCGAGCGACAGGGATAATGCAGCTTCAGCAATATCGCAGCATGTGCTGCGCGACACACGGTGGGCAAATTACTGCCACCTCGTGGGAGACAACTGTACCAAAATAAAGCGAACGTGACGCGGCGTAATAGGTCGCGCATAAGGAATCAGACGTAATAAGCCTGAAAAAAGTTGTAGTTTGTTTTAATTAGAGAGAACATAACTGTTAGCGGGGAATCTGAAAGAAGTTGGGACGACACAGGAAAAAATGCACGGCACATCCAAGGGGAAGTGTTTTCGTGATAAGGATTCGTTTAAAGAAGGCAGGAATTTCTGAAGTATGTTTTAAAATATTTAAGCTATTTTTCCGTCATTTAGGAGCGCTATTAGGAAACAATGCTATATTTGTATGCAGTGTTTCTGATCACAATGGTAGGTGAAAACCAGGGTTGATATATAAATATAAAAAACTCTTTATTTAGGAAATACAAGATTTACTAAAATACAATAATAGTAATATCATTCAATATACATTATAAATGATTGCACGAGAAGAGATAAGTATTACCATTAAGGTCCTCCTGAGCCATTAAGAGGCTCATCAGGAGGTGCCAACNAATAGCAATAGTAATTGTTGATTACGTCTCTTTCCGCGCACATTTATACGCTATCTAAGCGACGAGTAATGTTACATAAAGCTACATTGTTGACAACAATCACTTGTTGTTATGACGTCATTGTTGAAGGATATCTCAAAATTCTCACAGATTACCGCCTGATTCAGAATAGCAACTTTAAAATTTCATCTTTTTTTTCAATTTGATAGATGAATACCTTTATATGATGATTTTTATGACATTCCACCGTGTTGTGGAAAAAATTTCCGAAGAAATGAAAGTAAATCAATTTCCTTGCAACAAAAACAGAAAATAGCATAATTTTAGCTACTAGCAACAACATAGAAACAAAAACAACAATGAGTATGGGGGATTTGAAATATATATATATACATATATAAATATATATTTTCACATTTTCTTGAATGCGGATACAATGGCTGTTACGATCGAAAACCATGTCAGGAGGCCTAAGAGTATCGGAAAAGCACCCTTAGGGGGAAAAAAAGAATGTCTCCAAACGGGGAACAACCATCGGAAACCAAATGAAGAAATGTTATACCTGATAACTTGAGTCGGAAGAGAGGAAATCTCGAATGAAGGAAATATTCGATCTCGACCTGAATTACGAGGGAAAGCGATACAGCGTCGAAACAAAGATGGGCCATGTCTTCCGGGATGGAGGGAAACATAAACAAGTAACACCATCAGAACCGCGAAATGCGTAGGTGGGGTACATTTTCAGATTGAATTTCCCATGTATTACGCAGCCATTCCTGAATGTTGCGTGCAAGTCAAAATAATCGTTCCCATGGTATTTTCGGCATATGATCTTTCCATCCTAGAACATGAGGAGATAAAGTTTATGTTAGCCTTGCTCAGGAAATACATAGATAATATTTACTCATTTCTTTGATAATAGAAGTACCCTGCAATCAATATTCCTGCGTGTAGCAGAGGTGTTAGATGAACTTTAAAAGAAAAATTAATACATTTTCCGTAACTCTGGTCTCGATGGCGTAATGGTTAGCGTGCCAACCTAACAACACGGTTTTCCCGGTTTCGAATCCCGGTCAGGACATGGTTCTGTGTGATTTTAAGGTTTTCTTTTCAGAATGGTCAACCTCGACTAAAATACGCCCAATTAATAAAGACGAAATCATTATTATTACTTTTCTGGTCAATATAAAATTATTTAATATATTTAAAGTAAATCTGAAACACGGGTGATATTTTATAATTAACTATGTCTGTCTGTGAAGTACTCAGCCCGAAGGCCAGTTTGGACCTCATCCCCTCTACCGTCAACTGTGAAGATCTAGGAGGGGAAATGAGGCTTACTGGGCGAGATGAGGAGTAAGGTAGTTTGCCTTTGGTTTCCTCATTGAGCCAGAATGCTATAAATGGAACAAGTACACATTTGAGACGCACAATAACTCTAATAGTAACACTTTTTGCAGTATTCCATGAGGAGAAACTTTAATTAATGACATGATTCAGCAATACTCATACCTCAGAAGCTTTTATATTATCGCAGCCATAAACAAGTCTGAGACAAAAGTAAATAAATAATACATTTTTTGTCTATTCTGAACCAAGAGAGAAATGACAAATATTTCATTCATCAAGTTGTGGTGGCAGTACCAACTTTGAATGTACCAAAAGAAAACGTACAAGTTGACACAACCCTTGTGAAAAGAAGGTTAAAATCAGGATTCAAAAGCGTAAATTTAATTTAAATCAAACTCCAATTCTATAAGTTAAGAAGCTGAAGCTTTGTAACAAACTTACGCCTTTCCATGAACATATTCTTGCATTTCGAGGCGCGAGAGACAAAAATATCCGCGAGACAAGGTTAAAACTTCCATCCCCAAACACAAACGAAGTTAGGAATCCAATTCCATTAACGAAAGGAATTATCATCAGCAAACTCTTCGCGACTCGAAAGTTTCGGGAGGTCTTCGCAAGCACGTATCTGCTTCGTCTGTACCAGAAATGAGAAATGCCTCCCTTTTTCACCTTGTTAAAGTCCCTCGATGCGACTAAATTTCAAAACCTCCGCGCGCACCCCCCCTCAGGGTTACGGGGCTCTTCGGAGCGTAGGTCGCACTACATCTCACCTCCGAAGACGCGACCCACGGACTTGAGAAATGATCCTTAAAAGTGACTCGACAAAAAACAATGCGGGCAGGCCATGATGAAATGGAAGTGGAGCTCGACCAGAAATTTCTCCTCGAAAAAAAGCTTGAAAATCGCGAAGGTTATGATCCTCCAAAATCTTAACGTCCGTAAGACTGCGTGTTGAGATGCTTCGCGAATGAAACGCTTCTCCTTGGGAGAACAGATTCATCATTTCTGACGGCAGGGATGGATGAACTTTAGAAAACAAATAAGTGGGCCACATATGACTAAAGATGATGGGGAGTAAAGGATAAAAGCTAGAGGGATATATATAATTCATGAACCATTCCTTTGCTGAAAGATTGAGAATAATACGCGGGATTCATTTGAAATGAGTAAGAGTGGCGCCCTGCCTCGACAATTTGATTGTCCAACGATTGTTGCCTCTTCTGTTACGAGTTACATTACAACAATGGCGATATAGTTATTGTTCCGTATTGTTGCTACTAAACCTTCTTTCAGAACAACTTAATTCAGCGTATCCATATTGTTATGAAAAGTTATTATTGCTTACACTGCTGTTGAGAATTTTTATTGCTATCATAACTTTACAACAATCTATCACAGATGTAGGCAGGCCTACCTACTAAATGTTGCAGAATTAGAATGTACAAGAAATTTCTCATCGACATTCGTAACCACGCAGGATTGATCACGCAAATTTAACATGACGTACCACGTCGCATGCCCTTATACTTTTTAATACCTTCAGTTTTAAGCTAACGATTAACCGCTGGTGTTTTTTTACTATCCAGACAATTTTTAAACACCCCAATGCATTCTTCAGCATAAAAAAAAAATTCCGCGCGAAATATAACGAACGGAATGAGTGTTCATAGACTTTATCTGTAATCTCTCCAAACTTATGCAGTCCTTCTGAAACCTACATAATACACGGAGAATTCTCATTCTTTGTATTTATAGTTAATTCCATGTACTAAAAGGCGAAAACGGTGGTGCTCCGAAAACAGATAGTTATTTCTGGTCGCTCTTTCCGCATAGCATCAGAGAAGCTATAATATAGATACGACACTATAATATAGGGTAGGGTTGGTATAATAGGGTAGATTAGGTAAGGTATTAATACACCCCCTGCCATACGCCACTGGCGGCTTGCGGGGTACAAATCTAAAACGTAAAGATCTGCGTGCTACACAAAAACAGTGACTCACCTGGTTTACGTCAATTGTAACATCTAAAAATCTTGAAAATAACAATGCAAGCCTTAAAAATGTTACTTTTCCGTCATTCCTAATGTGTATCAAAACCAGTAACAATCTAGACTGAAGCGATGTCACAAAACCCAGGTTGCGGAACACTCCTGTTTTCTTAGTGGAAAACCATGAACAAGAGACCAAACTAAACTCTCTTCTGTTTAGCCTTTATCGTTTGACAAATGTTCAAGCCTTAAAGAAAACTAAAAGAGGTTGCTGTTTAAATGTCCAACGAAGACTAAGAAAAGGGCTCGAATTAAAGCGGAAACATGGAAACGGTGCAGTTAAACAAATTTGGGTGAGCAAAAAGTAAGCGATCATGAGCTCCGCTGTAAAGCCATCTTCATAAATTCACCCCCGTTATTTTTTTAAGGGAGAAAGCGAGAGGATCTCAGGTGGACCCCTTCTCGTGTTCGTAAAAACTTGTATTACGTCCTTAATAAGGTTGATTTATTGTGATTAGTTCTTAGGTCACGGTTTAAATTAATCCATGAATCTCAATTTCAGCCTTGAGATGCTCTAACGCAAGGTTATGCCCAGTACTGCCCACCCCGGGTGATTTGTTTTTGAAATTCGCCGCGGCAGAGATAAAATTTTGTTACTTTTGGTCTCGTGAACGACTTCCGCAGAACAGAAGACAATTAGCGGAAAACCACTACCTTATGCGTTTCGTGAATTCCAGAAGGTACCGGCAGATGCCCTAAGTAAACGAGGATATTTATTTCACTGTTAGTACGTGTGCTTTCGCGAATCTTGGTTCTGCTGAATCTTCCGCATTTTGAAAACTCTCGAGCTTAATTTAAGAGCATAAAATTTACTTATCTTCCGGAAAACATCCCCTTCAACATTGCGTGTGCTAGTATAAAACATAGCAGCTGCACACAGTTGATCCGGTTTTGATACTAATTTGAGCTCAGCTTCCTTTTCTTATTTAGCTCCAGATTGTTTCTTCGTTACTTTTGATTGTTACGGCATCTGGGAGGGAGAATCAACAATGGAGAACTCCATATTGTTGAAGTTGTCGACAACAATACAAATGGAAAATAACACATGACGCAACAATAGAATCTTTTCATCGGGAGAACGTTGTTGAATGACATTAACAATGCGATTAAACGTCCATTACTTATTATTATAGCACGAATATAACCTATTCATGCAAAGGAAAAACAAGCAACCAACAGTAAGTGATTGATTTACTTTAGACCTCATAGAGACTAAACCTTTTTTTGCTAATAATACAAATACACCATTTCCGTGTGAGTATATATGAAAGTAATCAACCAACAAAGAAATCAAATGCTGAATTTTCATTACCTCGCAAACTTGAAAACTTATCAAGGACGAAAAACCAAGAGAAACCAAGCACGGCGTGCATAAATGCTTGAGTGCCACTGGTCTAACTTGTTCGGCTGCAGCGATTCTCTCCTCCTCCTACTTGATCAACTACCTTCAATAGAACCTATTCCTCCGTGAATGAAAACTTGACGTAACAAGATAGGGGGCATTAAGATTCTACCGCACCGCAGGATTCCATGGTTCCTGCATGCTTGGGATGCAGCAACCTCTTAGTCTAACGTCGCGGATTGATGAAACTTGCTAAGTATCCCAGTAGCCTCATTTGAAATTCGTCCATCAACCCATAATTTCTCCTCAACAACTAATTATGAAGCTCCAGGGCCAGCAATGGGTATTTGAGAGCACTCTACTGTTATACCTAGAAGCGCCCCTTCTAAAGGCAAGAGATTTGCTAAAGAACTTGCTAATAAACTTCCATTTAAACAACGGAATCAGAAGATTGAAAATGAAGTGATGCATCGGAAAAATCGAACTTTTACCATGCGTTGGCAAAATTGATATCAGTTGACAAGTTGGTGGAATTAAAATTAAAAGTACGTATTAAAGTTTATCTTAGCATTTGTTGATGACTATGGGAGACTTACAGACCCCGTTTTTTTAAATGATTTTTTACATACAACGCTTACATTTCAAATCATACATGGGAAACACGCAGTATATCTGTTAGATTCTACCCTGGACTTTTATCCGAGAAAGTAATTTCACATTTATACAACAATTGGCTAGCCTTCAATTAATAATAACAAATTTTATCGCAACAATCATTTCTTGACAATAACTACAACGTTTAATCAAGCCATTGTTATGGCTTGATTGCCCTTGATGCAATGCACAGCTGAATTATGGAAGTGTATGTAGTCGCAACACCCTGACATTCCAAACTAAAAATACAATTAAATTTGAAGTCAGAAAAATTTCTGAGAAAATTACAAATCCTTTAGATAATGTTGCAGTGATGACAACCGGAACCTTATTCAATGCAGCCTGCAGGTACTTAGCACGTTTATGTCAGTGAGCCTCCTTTGACCTTTTTTTGGAACGTCTCTTTTTTTAACACCCGACTAAACTGTAAACAATTTCAGGAACAGTTATTTCTCGCAACAACAGAGAATAAACTTAGTCCTTTCCGGTAACAATTCACGTAAAAGTGTTGCTAGGTAACAAGAATTTTTTAACTCCTTACAGTGAAGTTTTCCGGCAACTGTAATGGATAATTCACGGCTTTTCTGCTTTCCTTATATCTATATGTATGCATGTATATACCCTGCAAGCCACATTCCTGCGTGTGGCAGGGGGTTCTTCAGTAAAAATGAAACTGTCAGAACGATCCTGTACTCAGAACCCTGGGCAGTCACCCCTAGCCCGGAAAGGCCCTGACAACATCCTTTAAACAGCAATTTCAGTTATTTAACGACTAAAATACAACATCACCGCAAAGTTAAAAAGAGAAGGTGGCAACGGCACGTGTATTCCGCAACTATACAGGAGCTAATTCAGAGCCGCAGATTGTAATGGACGTACTTTTATACTGTTTCAGAGTAGGAAGTCATCAATCAATCAAGATTAATTGTGGGATAGTAATGAGAAAGTCTGAACGATTTATGGGATAGGGCGATAATTCGGGGAGTGACGAATGCCACGTTAATTAACATCGATTACCTGCACCTTGTGGCAGAACCGGGCGAAATGATCCGTGATTCCGGAGACCAATAGATAGATGGCGCTACTATAGAGGAATTAAAAAAAAGAGGAAATTCCGCCGCTCCGGTAGCTGATGACGACAAACAGTTCTCGAGAGGAAAATCATTTCTGCCTTCTTGAGCTGCACCACCTCTTCGCCTTCTATCCAATATTTCCTAGGGCGTTTCTCCCTCCACTTCGCTTCTTTCCTTCCTGCCTTCTTCCCCCTGCGTTCTTTATATCTTCACGATAGCGTAAATCATCCGCTATCTTTCTCCTTCCAATTTTCCTCAACCTTCTCTTCACTCGTTTCTTTCCCTCTCTAATTCTTCATGTTCTACGTCACCAGAAGTGTCATCCTACCACGTTTTTTTTCCATACGAAGATACGGAATTCACGTCACAGATATCTCTTTGGTTTCCATGCGTTGTAACGTTGGTCTGACTGAAAATCCCACTAAAGTGACATTAATCGTGCGATGATTTTTTAATGTTAAACGCGAAAATAAATTGGAAACAAAGTCCCACAAAACCCAATTAGTTTTTCCTAAGATATTCACCAATAATATTACCACTACATTAATATTTTAAGGATAGCGGTATTGAAAAATGTCGACCTGACTGGTAATCGAAATGTTTCCAGATTTCCGGATGAATGCTCTATAAACCGATGACTATAAACCATGCAGTGAAAACCTCATTCAGTTTTTGGGTTGGTTCATAAGTTTTCACAAGAATAATGAAATAATGTGTGTAAAGTGGAAAGATAATAATGTCTGTTCTATTCTCACAAATTATCACTATTTGAACCAATATATTATGTATAAAGACAGTCTAAAGTTGAAAAGGCGAGAATTAACCTTCCACAGCCCACATCATACAATGCAGGCATTGGCGGTGTAAATACTTATGACCAATGTATCAGTACAGTAGTACTAATACATTGGTCATAAGGATATTCTTTTCTGTACTATGTACAGAATAGCAGTAAAAGAAAATAAATTGTGTTGGGTTTTATTCACGTATGTGCTAGAGATGGTTGTCACTAATGCCTGGAAACTACATAAAATTGCTGTAAATGGAAAAATTGATCATTTAGACTTTTATCGTAGTATCATATGAAGTTACCTAAGAGATGCCAGCACAAATAAATTCAATAAAAAATGCAAAAGCAGTAGTAATCTACGTTCGAGTAAATAAAATAACTTTCCATAAAAACTAAAACACCAATTAAAATGTTGTCTCAATCACATGACAGCTAAATGGTCTTGTAAAAAAATATAAAGAGACATTGTGTTTTGAGAAGGGTAGCTATGAAAAATACCATACATCTACCTAAAGACCTCATATGGGGACGGTCATTTTTTTAATGTCACAATAAATTCTATTAATTTCTGTATATATTGTTGTGTTTTACATTTTTCAAACCATAGAATGAATAACAACAATTTTTTTCCAGCCATAACCTTGCCGGCGTTAATGGGTTAACTTTAGGTTGTAGGACTCAGGTCTAATTGTGTAAAGTACTACATACTCTATAATACAATCACTATATCTATTGTAATAAAAAAATCTCTACACTTTTATGACAGCACACACTATGATTTTTTTCAAGTCATGTTTATTAATGGTAGAGTTCCAATCTATTAAAAACCATTAAGGGAAACTTTCGAAAAATAACGGTGTTTAATCATGAAAATATTCAGCGATTTCATCAAGACACAAACAAAATCATTTTAAGACTTTATTTTAAATTACCCATGGCAAATCTTACTTGAAAGCGGGAAATGTTATTTGAGATTTATCATGAAAGATTACTTCACGGATTAATACCAACAAAACTGGAGATAAATTTAGAAATACCAGCTGAAGAAAACTGAGAAACGGTAATTGAATAGCGTCCATTTTCCAGAAAAAGAAAACTATATCCGATTACAATTCCCCGCATTCCTTTTATTATACATCCGATTTTTGCATCAGTTATCCAAATCTTCGCTTCGCTACTTTTCCAAACTTTTGCCCTCGAGCAGCGCTTCAGAGAACGTTCCTCGGATATAAGTATCAATCATAACGGAGGAACTCCACGGGCAATTAATTCAGATTCTAAATATCATCTCGTGAAGAGGACTTCTTCAAGTGAAACATCCGAATGAAAGAAATAAATCCATCGTTATCTCCATCCCTTCGGAATTTGATCCGATTTTAATCGCTAAACACTCCATTAGAGGGTCTTCAAGTTCAGTCGAACACGTATCTGGCCCTTAAACATTTCACGGGGTGAAATTTTTAAATTATACGCGGCATTCATTTATACATCAACAGACCTTGAGCTATATTTTAATACGGAACGGATAGATTTTTAGGGTGGTGTCCCAAATTTTCGATGAACCATTTCTTTTTAGATTTTTATGTACGATTCCACCAGTTGTTTCCTGCAGCTGTAACGACAATCGAAATGTTTCTGTAAGCCTGCTTCTTTAACCCTCTGATAACTATCAATCCATTTTCATCTCCAAACATCTTTGTCATCCTCTCTGTCGTTTCCATAGCAACCTCACCTCAATCACTTTCTCTGCAATGCCATTTCTCCCGAACATGAAAAACTAAGAATGAAGAAATATTTAATGGAAATAAAATATACCACTGCTAGCAAATAAACTACCGTGGAAGGTAAGATTTATGATGATGATCCAAACCATTCTCCAGCGAGACATTACAGAAAGAATTCTTGTACGGGTATCATTCCTCAATTGTTTCCCCCGAATCTACGTTCTTAAATTACCAGTCAATGGCTGAATATTCAGCTCTTCGGGACATCTACGGAGTCGTCCGAATTTTAAAGGTGGGGCCCGACATCGGATTTGTTTTAAGACGGGGCCTTTTTCCACCCGAGGTGTCGTTAACCGCAGGGTCACCCATCTTCTATAAAACTTTTCCGTTTGTGTTTGCACTATCCTTTCCCCAACTTCCTTTCTACACTTCCCAACCTCATCTTTTCTTTCCAATATTTCCCGCGCACCCTAACCTCCATTCTTCTTCCTCCTCAAGATCCCCCCTCTCTTTCCTATCGCCTCATTCCCATCCCATCCATCATCCCCCACCGCTCCCCTTGTCTCCACCACCCTCTTTTGACCTCTTCTTCGCCCCATCCATCCGAAAGGGCCTCCTCCCCTTTTGCCCGATCTGCATCCATTTACATCCCATCGAATCTCCATGTCTCACTGCAATTCCTTCCGCGATTAACACACCACCACTCACATCGACGTCGCCTTTTCCGATACACGTCAATATCGAGATCCCGGATCATTATTCCAGTAAACCGCGTCCCACGCGACGGGCGCCTTCGCCCGCCGAATCTCTCCATGGACCCCAACACGCATGGGCGTGGTCACAGTTAATTGCCTCCTCGCTGCCGAAGTTTCGATCCAAAAAGGTGACGAATTTTAAAAGTGGAGAGGCGATGGATTTCCGCCGCGGAAATGGTCGGCAAATGTTTCTACCCTTTGCCCCTTTACTCGCAGCCAGGGCCGGCTTCGGACTCCCAGCCACCCTCAAACGGTAGCTTTCTAGACAACCCATCCATATGTACGTCCCATAACGAAAGTGCTTTACAACTGGCATGCCGCGTCAAATTACTGTGCCGCGAATAACCCCGTGGTGTGCCGCGAATGAGCTCACGGTGTGCCGCGAATAATCTCACAATGGGCCGCTTCACATTAGTGTGCCGCAAACAACCACGCTAGAGTGCGGCGTAACACTCCAGGGAAACGTTCTTAGAATAGCGCTTTTAAACGCACGCTCTATCAAATTGAATATATAGTCATCAAACGAGAGCTCGTAGTAAAGAACTTAAGTATCTTAATATTTCACTTTTAATCTTTCATTGATTTAAACGTTAAAAAAAACTAACAAACGTGAGGTTTAGCGTGCCGCGACGATTAAACGAATGTGTACGCGTTTACTGGAATTGCAAAGGATAGAAAGTGATGTCCTGATAGAGGTTTCAACATATTGTTATATTGAGTTCTGAAGCAATCGGAGATTGTTTCTCATCGTGAATTACTGGTCAATATTGCCCCATCTAATTACTGAATTTAACTTGTTTATAAAAAGTAACGCAAGAAAAATATCAAATTATTTTAAGATTAAACCGGCGGAAATATCCCAGCCCAAATAAACAATATCATATTGTCCCATTCCTTGGAGAGAGAAAGCTTGAAAAACACAAACATGATCCCTAATTTGGTAAGTATTGAACCCTATTTGGATTAAAATGACCTTAGGTCCCTAAATGTTTTCGAATATACAGCTATAAGAGGTACATTTGCCGCTGTATTCAATTTAGATACATAGATATGATCAAAATAGCGTCAATAGGCCCTCATATTACCCTTCCACCAAACGTGCGCCCTGAGACGACAACCTCAATCGCTTACCGCCTGAAACCGGCCCTACCCCCCGCGAAGGTTAATTAATTCCCCTTCATCCACCCCCATTCCCTCTTCTTCTCATCCTTGGGTCTTTCGTTTTATATCCGATTTTAGTGACATCCGTCTTCCCTGCTGGGGTTTACGTTTTTAGTGGGGAGAGGGACCTCGACCTCGCCCAAATGAGGTCGTACATTCGAGGAGACTCGTTGCGCAGGGAGTTTTTCGCTTTAACGACGCTTCGAGCGGGGGTTTTCGCTGTCACGACGTCGTAAAAGATCGACGTGGGGACCCATTCTCCAAAGTTCGACAGTTTTATCCGCGGGTTTATTATCATACTTGGCGGATTGTTCGGTTGATTCGGAATTTAAGATTTGCGCATTCGTCGAGCGCTACCGCGCATGCGCAGACGATTACGCGTTCTCTTTTCGTCAACAATCCTGATTTCTTTCGCTGATTGTAATTAAAGATGATTCTAAAGTGGCAAATGTACTGTTAAATATACATTTGCCATGTATATAAAAAAATGATGACCGAATCTTTTTGAGGATAAATTAATCTTCAGACTTTTAGGAATATGATGAAAGATAAACACGCAAAATCATTAATTCTCATAAAAATATTTTGTCGCATAACAAATTCTCATAGATACAAAACATTTGATTAGCTATAGTGGAAAGATAATTAAAACATAATACGTAATGATTCCAATAAGGTGTTTGCTGATTTTATTAGGATTTTTTTCTATGGTCTCTGGAAAGAAGAAAAAACGCTCTTAAAATTTCCACGTTTTTGCAAAAATTGCAAATGCGAACTAAAAATTGAAAATGGGAAGTAAAGATATCACTGCCAATAAATCCATTCAATTAGAAGGTGAAATTTTATTTCTTAATTATCACTATCGCGAAGTTCAAATATTCAGCATTCCACATTGAAGAACGTTTAGGATAAAAGCATTGAAGAGTTCAATCAAAGTACTTTTAAATAATACTGGTAATAATTCATTTTCATCTATGTTAAATACTAGTATTTTGGCTTCCTCGAAATCTGAAGAACTACATAACTTTCTCATCTTTTCCCAATATTAAAGTAAAATTTTCTAATTAGCAATTAATATAGATAGAATACATTCTAGACATTACCACCTGATTATACAATATCAACAGAGGAGCCGGTTGCTAAGGGGCATTTGTATGATGTAAGTCACTTTTCACGTATGATGGAGTCACACTCCATGGAAATAAGGCATTCCTAAGAGGGCTTTCCCGATCTTTGTAATATCATGGAGTAAAATAAATCCTTTGTTAACATTAGAAACATTGGCATGAAACTTGGCATGCTGAAGCCTTAAGTAAAGTACTCTATCCTACCCAGATAAATTCATTCGAACAATTGCTCCACGGCATTGTTGGTGGAGAAACAAAAGAATCAATACATCTCGATGGAAAAAAGTAAAATGAGACCCTCGACATACAGAGAAACCTTGAAAAATAAATCTGAATCCCGAGCACCGAGGAAAGAATTAATTCCAATTCTTATCGAAACAGGTCTCTTCAATCGGCCCCTTGAACTTATGCTCCTGATTCCAGAATTCAGATCTGCGCATGCGTCATTGAGAGAAATTCATGCGCAGCTTTGGGAGGGATCATTTCTGGGGAAGATGCTAGCTTTCCCGGAGATGTCACAGATGAAAGGGGAGGTTGTTGTTGTTTACCGAGATTTTTTAAGGCTTCCGATAAAAATTTCATCTTTCAGCGACGTGGAGTTTATGCGATAGGAAGTTCCTAGTAAGAATCCGAATAAGAAAGGTGGTTTTCAGCAATCAAATTTCGCAAATCTGAACCTATGAGACTTGCGAAATGCACTTTTTCTGGGTAATATGAATAGACGTCGGCGATATTGTTGCACAATTTCGAAGATTATTTTCGAAAAGAATCCAATGATCGTTGCTAACCTTAATTTAGATGTAAAAATACTTGGGTTGGATGCAAGAAGAGGCTAACAGGACTCTATATCACCCTTAAACAAAGGTTTTTATTGTCATTTTTTTAACTGACAATAAGATTTGCTTAGTTTTCCATCGTTATATTCTAGCCTTCCCAAAAGATGGGACCCGGTCATTATTGATGGAGGATCCGTTGTTTAAGAAAAATTGTGTACTAAAAATGTATTCATAATAATAAAACAGGTTTTAAATCTGCGACATACACACAATCTTCATATTACTCACGGTTAAGAATTAATTGATTGTTGTAAAATGTCGAAAGGTAGAATCATGCTTTTATATGGTTAGGCGTTGCTTTTGCGTTGGTTAGGCCTCATCTTGAATATGCATCAAGTATATGGGATCCGGCAGACGATACATGCATCCGTGAACTCGAGAAAGTGCAACGGAAAGCGATACGTTTGTTAAGAAGTGCTACGATAAAAAAGCAAGCGTTACCAAAATGCTGTCAGATGCAGGTTGGGAATCTTAAAATATAGGAGACTAGAAGCTAGATTGCGATTGCTTGATAAATTTAGGGAAAGTACATTTGCGAAAGATATAGTAGATATTATGAGCCCCCCCTGCTATCTTGGACGATCCGACAATGAGCGCAAAATAAGAGAGATAGATGCTAGGACGAGTCGTTTTAAGAATTCATTCTTTCCGCGAACTATACATGATAATAATAGGCTAAAAATATAGTCCGAACGCCCGGTGTTTTCACCCCCTGCCACACGCCGTAAGGCGGCTTGCAGGGTATTTATGTAGATGTAGATATTATATGCTTGAAAAATTTAGACGTAGATTATGATTTCGTAGATCAATAATGTTAAGTGTTAATTAATTTACAGCTCATTAATAACGTACTTGATGCCAGCAGCTCACGCTATATACTCACTTCATTCTCCATAGTAGAACCCTTGAGAATGGAAGCTTTGTTTCCTAAATGCGCATAGGGTAATTCTAAGAAATCGGTGATTCTTCTCGTTTACCCCCAAACGCGAGTTTCATCTCTCGATAAACGGCTTACAGAATGTTTTTAAACCTCTAATTCATTCGTCGTGTTCTTTTCCAACTTACGCTATGCTTTAGCAGCACAATGGTCCTTTTTTTTAATATGGCGCATTTCTGGAAATTGTTTGCCGTTTGTTTCCCTTACACTCCGGCACTAGATTAGGCGCGAAAAATGGAAACTTACTCGCTACATTGAGAATGAATTTCAAGCCAGACATTGCAACAAAGGGTTGACAAGAGGAATAAATTAAGCTCATGTCTAGGATTGTTGGCGCGTCGAGGCAACAATGCGTTGAATTGGCGCGCAAATCATTACGCAGGCTGCGAAAACACATTATTAGTCAGGTTTGGGCGCCAAGCGTGACAATCCTTTCCCAAACCTCGCTGGCAAAATCCACGGAAAGGTCCTAAAGCTCGGGAAAACTCTCTGCAATCCTAACACAATACACCCGGTTTAAGGAAAGAGAAAAGTGGTACCGCTTCTCGGAGCGAAAACACACGGTTCTCATAAACAGGCGCCCTCTCACTTTCCGAAGGGGAAACACGAGTGGTTCGTCCTCAAAGGAAGAGGGGAAAAGGGCGGATTTAAGGGTGTCGATGGGAAGGGCCGACGATAGGATGAGAAGGCAAACACCTGCGAAGAAAAATTCGATTATATTTTCTGCTGACGTCGGCGTATTGGTTCCAACTTCGGGTTTACTTCGCATTTTTACTCTGATTGGAGAAGGGAAGGGGTGGGGAAAAAGGAAAGGTGTTAGCCAAAAAAACAGAGGGCGGCTGGGCGAAGGGAAAATTTAAAGAAGCTCTGCGGAGGGAAAAAAAGAAGGTGGCTGTCACGTTCCTCTATCCCCGCATAGCACCATAAAAATACGCCTCCTGCGTACGTTTACTTTATGCCGTAAAAAAGGCATTTTCCATGCACATACTTGGTGTGAATTTATACATGAAGCTAGCAGGATAAATGATTTAAAGCGAAGCGATGGTAACTTATACCAGACGCTACTCTTTTCCTAAATTTAAGGACTATTGCTTCCGTCAGAAGGAAAAAAATGACGATAGAAAACGTTGGATACTTCAAACCCGATCTATGATAAGATACGATATAAGAAAAGGAAGTTTAAACCGAATTTGGTAAAGTGCAAACCGATCTGTGAAGTTTCCATCATTTTTAATCTGGAAAACTAGCAGAATATAATACTCGAAGGAATTCAGGACATAGCAGATGACTTTAACAAAGGTTTGATTTGTATGTAAAAAGATGAAAATGGAATAAGAATGGAAATCATTTCAATAATTTTTACATTCTCCAAACTTTCATTAAAATGAAGCCAAAAAATTTAACGTTAAAGACTCAGTATTGAAAGAATAAAAACATTTATAAATACATCAACGCGCAAATCTCAGCAAATAATCGTCAATTGATCTAAAATATATAAGAAGCTTAGAATCGAAACAAGAAAATAGAAACTACCGTTCATAATGTACACATGAACTGATCCGCGAGCTTACTGAACAGCTGAGGTCATTTCGGACTTCAGGGGTCCCAATGGGAATCGAACCTGGTGCCTCCTTCATGAAAGGAGATCGCGCTACCCACTTGGCTATCCGGAAACTACCCCTTCTTTGCTTCCTTTGACAATACGATGAGAAATTTTTAATAAATGAAGAACATTATTTGATGTAGCGAAATTTCTTATAGATAACTGGTTTTTTATGTGCAAAATAAAAAAGTTACCATTGTAAATCGGCCCCCCCTCAAACTCAGGGCCCGGTTGCCAGGCAACGATGAAACCATATCTTCTTTTCAAGCCATGAAGAAAATACTTTATAATATGAATACAGTTGCTATTTTTTGCATACGAAAAATTCAACTACATATCTAATATATAACATAAAAGCACAATTTTTTTTAACGTTCGAAGAATTTGAATTCTCAGCCCAATTACCTAACCCTACTAAACCATTCATTACAAAAAAAAGGGATATGTGAGCACTAAATGAGAACAAATGCCATGCGTTTTTTTTTCCCTCGACAAATTCCATTCACATGAATTGTTCAGAGCGTCGAATTACACGGGGACGGTTTGAAAGGCAATATAGCTAATGGAGAGGGAATTAAAACCGATCGCTAAAACCTTCAATTTCGGACGGAAATAATTATGCGTGCGAGCTGAAAGCGTTTCCGCCGTAGTCCTTATCAGTTCATTCGTATCTGTCCGACCTTGGATTCGGGGCTTAAACAGGTAGACAAAATTACCAGGTATTTAGGCTCTGAAACTGGCGGGAAGCGCGTTTACTCGAGCGGAACTTGTAAAAAACTACTCGCTAAACCGCCAACGGAAAATGAAACGAGGGACAGAAGCACAACCGTAGAGAAAGTCCAGGATAAAAACTCGAGGGAAGGGGCGAAATGTGTATAAAACACTAGACATTTTCATATTGAGAAATAATTGGAGAGCGACTTTCATTAACTGCGGTAAAAAGGGGATTAAAATTTAAAAAATTATTTTTCAATATCAATTAATTTTCTAAAGTAATTAAATCTCTTTTGAATTAAAAATTTAATTTTTTAAAGCAGTTATAAAACTAACAATTCGTTTGAACGTATTTTGATTGAATATTTAAAAATTATACAAATTTTCAATATTCACATTTTTATAAAAATATTTACAACGCCTTAATTATTAATTTAAACATGTGTTCGTCGAGTTTTAAAAATTAAATTTAAAATGAAAATTTTCGAGTTGTAACCTCACTCCTCATCTTGCTTAGTAAGCCTCATTTCCCTCTCCCAGCTATTAGTAGCTGATGGTAGAGGGGTTGAGGTCCCAACCTGCCATCGAAATGAATAATTTAGAGACGTTGGTTGTAAATTATCATCATGTATGCTGGTTCACGGTGGTTGCAATTAGTCCCTGAAGACCTGAAAAGTGCCTAAGAAACTAAATATATAGGGAAAAATCCACCTTTAACACAGTAACTACGGTTTGGTTGCTACGAACGAAATCAACCGCAAAATACAAGAGGTTTAAGAATGCTGACGCAGCAATAACACCAAGAAATACCCAATATTTTTTTGTCATTTCCTAGGAATTACTTTTATCTATTACTTCTTCTATAGCCTATGCGACTGTTAAAGGGTTAGATCTCTGTCCAAGTATTCCAATGATACGGATTGTGGATTCGCACGCACACTTTCTCGATTAGATGGAAGGGAAGATTCGATACTTGCAATTTTCCCTAGGAAATACATTAGCTAAACATCGACACCCTCCTATAACTCGACAGCTAGAGCATCACAGAGGAATTTTACTTTAATTTAGGAAACTTTCAATCTTCTAAATAGATCCCAGTTTAACGCCCGATCATTTAAACTCCGAATTCACGTGAAGCTAGTCTCCATCGAAACTAAGAGTCCATCTTTCTACAAACAATTGCATAAAAAAACCGCTGAGCCATTATCAACTGATACGCCTTTTCATCAGCCTAAAAACCTGCCAACATATTTTAATGGTCACAGGTTTTATTTTTCCCTTCACCTCTCAACCCGTGAATTTCGGCGTCGAATAGATTTACTTAAGAAATAAATTTAGCAGGGAAAAGCCGGGTATTTTAGCTATTAAGCGTATGAATAAAGCAAGAAAACCCACCGAAAATCAAGCGGAGAGCTGCCCGTAATTAAGGAATTGCTACGCCGGAATCACTGACGTAAAACTACATTTAGAACGTTTTCATTCGTCGAGTTCAAACATTTCACGCATCATCAAATCGACGAAATGAACCCACCAAATATGCTTTGACCGAAGGGGTACCACCTCTTTCCATCAATCGTTTCCACAGCAACAAACGGCATTCATCACAGCTCTTGCTATCTGGTTCAAAGAGTATCAATTCTGAGTTATGGAAATAAACCGACAAGCCAGCCAACTCGGCTAAACCAATTGGTTAAATCGCGTTCCACGGTTTCAATTCGTTTCGAATTTTGAATGCTCCGATTCTGGTCCTTGGAGAGAAAAATATCCGTTGCTTAGGCAACCAAACTGCATTCCCTCCATGTTTTGATAATCGTGAAAGGGCAGAGAGTGATATTTCTGTTTTTAGCAATGGCGGGAATAGAGATACGAATGCGAAAGATTTGGAAGGGCACAACCAATTAAACAGCGCGTTAAATGATTTGTTACTAAGCATAGTAACACCTTAGACTAAAGAAAAAAAATCATCGATAACATAAACGGGTAAAATGCTTAAAATTATCAAAACAATGCCTTTCACTTGAATCCTGGAACAATTCTTCCGTTGCATAATTAACAATTAATTAATAATCACAAAATGAAATCTCTGATTACTTAAAATCTCTCAATTTGTGTTACTGAATTTAAGTTAAAATCTTAGATACAGGCGCAATATACTTAGGTCTCTTTCAATAATTATGTGAAAGAAAAGGGAAAAAACTCGTCCATTAAATCCCACGGAAGTACGTGACCAGTAGGTGAAGGTTCCTAGTTTTACAGAAAATCGTATTCCACTCCATTGGGAAATAAAATAGACTGTTTAATGATGAACGTAAACAATTAAAATCAATAATATAATGATAAGCAGTAATAATACAACAATAAACCCCGATTACGTAATAATTATCGCTGATGAACCACTGAAAATCACTGTTTGCCCATGTAGATCACTCGCCACACAGTTTTGATTCATTTTTATAATCAAAATTCAATAGAAATCGTTATCGTTCCAACAAATCATTTCTATCATTCCAACAAATAGAACATGTGTACATTATTACAGTTATTAAGAATTGGACCGTACAATAAAATGGCGATGCATCTCTGTTCCTCCTTTTCTTTATATACGTATGGAGACTTTCTTCCATTACGACACGTGAACAAATTTCGTTAACCAATACATCACGGCTAAAAGCGTCACCATGGTTACTACAAGGTACTACTACTGTATGTGAAAGAATGCCAACCCACAATAGACCCATCACGTTCATTTCATTGCGCTTTCATTTCTAGTTTCCTCCTTGAAGCTAAATCTAAAAAAAAAAATCGCTGTAGACTTTTCCAGCTTCTATCCGAACTCTGTCAATTCACATTATCAGGTTGCTCACCTTGTAAAGTAATACTTCATACCCTTGCCTTCCGCCGCATCTAGTCTTCTCGTGTCTACGTCAAACTCGACTCTCAAAGTCTTAAACTAGATGATCACGACCTTTTCCCCCCGAGATTCTTTTCCGCAATAACGATGCGGCTTTTACCAAACTCTTCCTATCACCCTTCCTTGACTCGTCTCGTTTTTCCTTTTCTTTCAAAGACCTCCATCTTGCAACCATGATTTGTCCATCACCAAAGGATATGAAAATCATACTTCAAATGATTGAACGATATTATATGAATAACTTCATAGTATATACATGGAGTTGAAAAATCCGTACGTGAATCCATCTCATGACAGGTTCATATGCTATGCAGTTCTCTACTTAAGGCCCTATTCATTATTTTTTATTAACTTGTCACTCCCTTTATTTTACTCAACATCTTTTGCCTTTGATAACAGTGACAAGATGCTTACACAATGTTCCAATATACAAGAAAATATTTATATCTGATAAATCTACGTCTTTGGGAACCAAGTGGGCAGCGTTTGACTTCGGTGAAAGCGGTCCCGGGTTCGATTCCCGGTGAGGGCCTACGAAACGACAGCTGTCGAAGCACTTTTAGCAATACTACTACTCCGTGCTTTCCCAAGATTGACTTCTTAAACCATTATACTTCTGTAACGCTCAAATTCATACGCAATACGATATTCCTTTAATTCAGTAATTTTCAGTGTGCTTGTGTGTTGAACTAATACTCAAATTATCAATACTGAGGATCAAATTTCGTAAAAATGAACCTAATGTATATAAAATAAGGTAGGATTATACAATAACAACAGCTGCATTATCCTTCGATCGACTGAATCTCACGTTTACAACGAATTGGTCAAAAATGCTTCATTCTGATGAAATGACCAATAAAAAGTTGCGCTGCAGCTTCCCCTTATTCAGTTTGAAATTTTCATTTAACTCTCTGCCAATTTTTCCACCTTTTTTCTTAAATTCACGTGTAGGAGAATTTAGTGAAGCAGGACTCTCGGCACGTTCTGGATTAAGGAGAAAGGAAATAGGTTTCGCCCAGTTTCTTATCTCGCTGCAGCTTCTGGAATTCGCAATGGACCAAGCTCGAAAGACGCAAAGTTTGAAAACACGAAAAAAATTCAAATACTTTTCCTTACATACATAAGTGTTCCACCTTTTGGTAGGCTTATGCCCTGATATTCCCTATTTAACGACCTTTCTTTCGTTGCTTGGTAACTTACCCCACCCTTTATGTCATCGAACTACTTTTTTCGCTGACCTATTCTCTTAAGGATAGCATACGAAAAGTATATTCTATAATTCGAACAAGATAAGTTTTATCCCTGGCAGTATACAGCGGTATTCTATTAAAATGAATATTGGTTGGGTTGTGCTTAACTTAAAATAATTTAATCTTCCCAAATTACTCATAACAGTCGAACCTTTGAACTATTCTCTTACGGATAGCATACGAAAAGTATATTCTATAATTCGAACAAGATAAGTTTTATCCCTGGCAGTATACAGCGGTATTCTATTAAAATGAATATTTGTCGGGTTGTGCTTAACTTAAAATAATTTAATCTTCCCAAATTACTCATAACAGTCGAACCTTTGAACAAAATTAGCAGTCAAACTGATAGAATTTCCAAATTAGATAGCAGATTCTCGTCTAGGTATACCTCATTTCGGAAATGGGCACAACTATAGGGTAATTCAATCAGAACCAAATCTTCCATAGATTACTTTTTGACACACCAACCAAAAAATACATCCTTCCGCCTTCACCAATTGATTCCTTCTATGAATTACTATTCAAAACATCCCAGATAACTTATTTCCGATCCACGCCGCTGCGCGCGCTGCTATCGCCCCAAATTGATACCATCACTCCGGCGAAATATCCGTTCCGCTCGAACCAATCTGTCTGCATACCCTTCGAAATTTACCCTCTGCTTCCTCTTTCCCTATAAGGAGAACCTCCAAGCCATACTCACACCCGCCTTCATTCTCATCCAAAAAATCCCTGCTTTATGAAGCAAATCTCCATCTAGTTTATCTCCGGCGTCTACAAGGATTCCCTTCCAACGCCTCGACGTCTTACTACTACGCGGAATTCCTGAAGAAAAAATTTTCCATCGTAAGCGCTGAAGCAAACTTGTCCTTCATAAGAAAACAGAACAACCGCGCATAAAAAGTATGCTTTCTGAATAATATTATCAAGCATGTGGCAAACACACGTCACTCATCGCTGCGCTAGACTCGGATGAAAAGGCGGGAAAAATCATTAGTCGGATATATTCACACGAAGACTTGGTTTTAGCTAACCACTTCATTTCGTCAGCCACCGTTAGTGTGCACTGAGTCACAGATTCATGAAGTATCACTCTTTGGAGAGTTCTCCTGCTACCATTTCGTGACCATCTATGACATATTTATCGTTTTTTTGGTACGGGATAGAAAAAAAAATATCTTTTATTTACTTTTGTCCCAGTCTTGTTCATGGCTGTGATGATGCAAAAGCTACGAGGTATGAATCATGCAGAATAATAGCATTAATTAAGGTTCCTCATCATGCAATGTTACGAAAAGTGTCACTCGTAGAATCATTGTGATTTACTAACGTGGGCTTGTTCTGCTTGTAGCATTCTGGCTCTGTGAGGAAAGCAAAGGCAAACCACCTCACTCCTCATCTTGCCTAGTAAGCCTCATTTCCCTCTCTTAGGTCTTCGCAGCTGATGGTAGAGGGGATAAGGTCCCAAACACCCTTCAAGCTGAATACTTAAAAGACTTAGTATATTTCACCAATAACATCTTTTAATTTCCCGCGACTTTATCCTGATTATCAATTCGAAGCGACAAAGGGACACGATTAAAAAATGCCCGGGACCATACTCAGTATATGACCAATGGGTCCTATACTCAGCCTACTCAAAGATTTGGAATGGATAATAAGTGAAGCTAATTCAAACGGAAGTCTCGAAAATAGGTTGCTCCGCGTGTACACGTGTTGCAAATTGTTTAATGTCATAAAACGAATTAAATAATAGAAATTTTGTTATTTTTTCAGTTTTTGCCACCATTAGATTAGATTCCTCCATTTGTAAAATTTTATTCGTGATCTTTCGTTCAATTAAGATGCATCAGCAGCAGAAAAATATATATATATAGTAATAAGTCTAGCAAAGATTATTGTGCTCCCATACAGCCAAGTGTGCAACGCGTTCGACATCAGTGAAAGCGGTCCTGGGTTCGATTCCTGGTGGGGGCTTTCGTGCGTAATGACCTAAGCTTTCGAAGCTCTTTTAACAGTACTTCTACTACTATTCGGTAAATGAATTACTATTACCATGGTTACATAGCTTCTCTCAACTCTCAGTTTCACAGCCGGCGTATTTCATAAGTACTACTATTATATTCAACGTACTATTTCATACAACATTATTATTAACGAATATTATTGAAAGATAGCTCAATGAAACATTCTTGCACGTCAGACCAAAGGAAATAAGAAGGGAAGCCATCTAAATCTAATTATACACATGTCTTCCCAATAAAATACTGACAGCATTTTTGTCATATTTATAGGTGATTATGTATAATTACTCACTCAGGTACGGTATACACATATACGAAAAATGTTAACACAATAAACAACTCGTCTAAATCCACGGATCAAGATACAAGTCTAACGCACGCAAGAAACCACCCTATCGAAGAGCCAAAAACTAACCCAACAGCATCGCAAGAAGAGAGATAAATATTCCACGAGGTCATCCTTCTGAAGAAAACCTCCCAGAAAAAAACGAGAGAGCAAAAGGCTTACGGAAGAGTAAATAAGGTATTTACCGCGTGAGACTTAGATATCTCTATTTCAGGCACGGAAATCTGGGGAGGACGTTTTTACCGTAAGTAAATGCAGGGGCGCGGTCAGCGGGGGAAGACAGTTGAGGTTCAACGCGGGAAGTAAAATGGCGCCCGCGTTTGGGGAAAAGGGAGAAAGGGGTTAAGCCGGGGCGCGAGGTAGCAGGTGGAGACAAAAGGTTAATCGGGGGCGTATAAAAAAAAAAGATGGGAACGCTGAGAGGAAACTCGTATCTCGAAGGAAAAAATACGTCTCTCGCTCCCGCTGGAGAGGGCGATGGCGAATCTACGGCACGCGTGCACCAAGTGGCACGCGAGAGGAATGCTACGGGCGTGCTGCTTCACGAAATGTGGCTGAAAGAAATGCTCCCTCCTCGAAACAAAGATGCTCCGGTCGCGTCCAATTGAAACAACCACCCGCAGCGACAAGGGAGAAAAGTCAATTAGAGGGCTTTCTCCGGATAACGGGACGGATATTTCGATTCGAGGGACGGCTAATAATAGACGCGGACATGATGTTCATAACGTTTCTTTCGAAGCTGCTCAGATAATTACGTGTAATAAGTTTATTTACCGTTCCTACCTTAGATTCGATCTCGTTAAGAAGGTAGCCCTAGAGACGAAACAAAAGTTTCGATGAAATCTGATAAATTTACCGACTGGATTTGATAGATCTGTGGGAATCTTCTTTCCTCGATAGAGAATTCAATAGAATACATTTATGGATAAATTAAGATAATACTATAGAAAATCTTCGATAGAGATGTTAATGATTACTAAGCGTCATTTAACACATACTATATGTATCTGTACTCTTACATACAACATAAAACTAAACGGTTACGGTGGCGGAGTAGTTAGCGTGCTAGCGTTCTAATCCTAATGTCCCGGGTTCGAGTCCCGGCTAACCGGATTTTTCCGATTAGGGAATGGTTGTGTGATTGTAAATAGTAATAACTATTAAAATGGATGTAATTAGGGTTTTCCTGTTTCCATTATAGAAATTATTATTATTACTCTTACTCTCTTCGGATTGTTTGCGAATTTTTTCATATAAATCAGGGCTTTGGAGTCTTATAGATTTACCGACATTTTTAGACAGATTTGAGTGCTACTTCATTTTCTGAGAGTAAACTTTCAATAAATTTCTCCATAAAGCACTTACGAAGAACTATTTAATATATTCTTGTATTCTGCTCGGATTGTTCGCTTAAATTAATCTTTGCGGAGTCGGGTCGGAGTCAACTGATGAATAACCCGACTTCGCAGCTCTAAATAATCGCTAATTCCCACGAAAATGACATTAACTTTATCTGAACGCAGGAATTTCGTAACGTTAACAATTTCAGGATAACAGATCATGCGGAACGCTAAAAATTCCCTACTGTAGACCATGTAAGAAAGTATAAGGAGCAAAGTGAAATAAATCACAAACTGACACTCAATAATTCGATTCGAAATTTAACGAACAAAAGAATACAATATTAGCTGCCCACTATTTTTTTCAACCATNACGAAAATTACATTAACTTTATCTGAACGCAGAAATTTCATAATATTAACAATTTCAGAATAGCAGATCATGCGGAACGCTAAAAAATTCCCTGCTGCAGACCATGTAAGAAAGTATAAAGGAGGAAAGTGAAATAAATCTCAAACTGACACCCAGTAATTCGAGGAAATTTAATGAACAAAAGAATACAATATTAGTTGCCCATTATTTCTTCAACCATCTTCTGTACGTAGCTGAAAATACTTCGTTAAAGATTCATAAATATTTAAATCGATCAAAAGCTAGAAAGCTCACTTCTGTGATCTAGGAAACTTGTAGGAGTGTAGGAATCCGTTCATTCATCGTTTCGAAAATCCTTTTCAGAAATGGTTATTCGTTTAAATTGTTGTAATTTTAAACAGACACAGAGAATTATAAATTAGAAGGGAACAAAGAGAATTATAAATTAGAAGGGTAAAATCACTTTGTTAAAAATAAAAAATTTGATTTCCTTAAGCGCGGCAGATTATAAAATTGAACCCGACCAAATTTTCCCACAGGATACTTAAATTCTTCCGGTGGAAAACTTTTAAATTTGATAATTTTCCTCGGACGATAAAATCTTTAATGGTCTATTTATATCTCTTAAAATGTTAGATGACATTAAGGGTGGGTTAAAATACCAAGAAACGAAATAAATGGCACTGAATTTGGAATATTAAGGCACTTGAAACTACCGAATGGTAAAACACTTATGTGAGTGATATTTATTTATTTTCACGAAATCTTAACAATTAGTTAATGGTCGAATTTGCCACAATTTGATAGTCTACCAATACGAAAATTGTCCCTTTTCAGAACCTCAGAGATTCAGAGATAAACGCGCTTGATTTTTTTGACCTCCGCAACAAAATATACGAGTAAATTCCGTTTCAAAAACATACGCCGTTCCGCACAAATTCTTCCATGCTAGAAAGTTTACCATCACAGAAAATCATCAGTAAGGAAGCTGCGATGACGCATTAACATCAATATTCAAAGCACCGGTTCATTCGCTTTAACGTTCTTTCGGAGTCGCCCTTTCCACAATTGTTCCCGGCAACACGGCTCACTAAGACACTCCACACTTGTGCTTAGAAACTAAGGCCAAACGGGCTTCCGCATCCACGAACTACAATCGCTCATCGATAGAAATGGAAGCGGCTTAAGCGTAGCAGAAGGAAACTCGTGCACGCGTATTCCGAACAACCGTGCGCTCAATTCCCTGCTAGCGCGGTGAAAGCCTAGGATAAATCGAACCGGTAAAAAGCGGAGTTTCTGCGGAGGAATACGCTGCTCCGCCGATTGCATCCGTTGTGTGATCGTTAACGAGGGAAGCCATTGCCATGGGAACCCTCCGCTGGAGCGCACGGGATGAAATCAGCGGACAAGATTCAAGAGAATATTCCAGCAGGAGAACAGATGGAAAAAAGGTCCCCGTGAATTAGGGGGCATCCGTGCTGGAAACAGTTGACGCCGATGGGTCTGCTGAGAATCAAGGGCCTGAATTCCACTCGGGGAGGGATTGGCAAAACCAATGACACGTCTCTTGCAGTGGGATAACGAAATTATCCGCCCTCAAAAAATCTGATCGGCCGCCCCCATAGGAGAAGCAGGTACTGGGCAGTTGTCCATATTGGGAGCCGTTCTGAATGCCAGAAAAAACTGGAGATTTTGAGCGTAACGAAGTTATATTTGAGGAAATTCGAAGAGTGAACTCAAAATGCGGCGAGGAACGACTAAAATTATGAAATGGGAAAAACAGATTTCCGACGAAGCAACGCAGTTGGTCGATAGAAGTGCTTCTGCTCAGAAAGATGACTGAATGAACACGTGTATCTTTATCATTTAACTGTTTGGCCTTTTCTGATGAAACTTGCTGTCTTCCTAACACAAAAATGAAAAGACTGTGTACGGAACCGAGATTTTAATTCAAGACCTCATTTGCCTGCTCAAATTGACAAGTAAACACAAGTACTTGAGCGTGTGTTATTATTCCCAAGAGATATATTATGATTAAAAATATTCATGTGCAAGTGCACTGGAAGCAACGTAGAAAGTAATATGCATTAAAAAGCGTAAGAGCAGAAAATACTTTGTTCCCACAGAGGGGTGATTATTTTCGTCAGTCTACCAGAAATTCATTACCTTCTTCAAAAAGTATTTTCACAATTAGACAAAGTAGCACCTTAACCACAAGATAGGAGATATCTCAAAGAAAGGAAGATAAATTTTGAGGACGCAATTAACGGGACCGAGTTGAGTATATGCGAAGGGAAAATTAACGCGAGGAAGAGAATTTAGGAGATTTAGAGTTTCACGATCAACCTAAACATCTTTCTACCTCTTTCAGTAGTAAGTTGAACAATTTCCTAAGACGTAAGATGAAATGTTTAAGAGAAAACAAACTTGGGAAAACGGTACACCGGGTCATGTTATGTACTCAAGTACATTAACTGCCACAGCATTTTGATAATGTTCGCAGGCTAGCAAAACTAGTCGCAAAAATATGTATCTTTCCATTATCTCGACTACCCACACTAAAATTACATATATTTGAATGCTAACGTTTGGTGATCATTGTGCAAGAGATATATAAGTTAACTGAGGAAATAGGAAGACAAAGAGATTTTCAAAACATACGAAGCTTAGTTAAGTGAAACTTCGACAGTAGTGTTTCGACCATAATAGAATCTATCGGGTGGACTTCCCTCAGGGATAGAAGACTTGATTACCGACGTAAGCTTTTCGAAAATTTTATCACTCTGGATCTCGTCGACGAGATAGCTGATATTATTATTATTATTATTATAGTTTGAGGTGCATCGACGGCTGAGGTAATTTCGCACCCTATTAGGATTAGGATTATTTCCTCATTTTAAGTTTCGGACTATATATCATAGCTGATATTGTTATTCCAGTTAGCAACGTGCGTGAGTTCCGAGAGAAAACTAAGAAGCGATTCAGGGAAGTGATTGCCAGTACGGATAGTTACTTCTGGTCGTTTTTCCCTCATAGCATTAGAGAAGCTAATGGCAGTTAGGGTGTGATGGGATTATCGGTGTTTTTACACCCCCTGCCACGCGCCATTGCAGGATTAAATTGTAAACTTTTCACATGAAGAGGTTCACCTAGGAGATTTCCCAAGTAAAACCGGACCATACCAACAAAGTCTCCCAAAACGGGATGTAAGAACGTTCTGGCAGAATAGCTTAAGCGGTTAAAGCATCCGTCTGGAAAGTGGAAGAACCGGGTTCGAGTTCTGGTAATGTCAAACTTCTTTCATGTCTGTTTCTCCTCGAGTAAAGTTCATCAATGCTTCAATAACAGCAAAAATTAAAACAGAATACCGAGGGAAATTTCATGCGTTTCACCAACCAACACGTTCGATTGCGCGGGCAAAACCAAAGGATTAGAAAACTTCTAAATTAACAGCCAATGAGTAACCATTCCTTAAACTGCCTCGAACCTCCAATAACTCTCAAAGCGCAATTCCGTTGAAGTCTCCTGGTTGAATTTTCCACGAAAACAATACACCGCGGAGGAACGACGTTGGAGCTCTCGTGATAAATGGAAACTGAGAGAGCGAAGAAAAAAATAAAACGGGGACCACCACAACGGAGAGAAATACAGCAAATAGGATCATGAAAAAGGGTTGTAATGGGTGGGAATTACCGAGGACTGACGACCAGAAGGAATCCTGAGAGAATGAGAAGAGGCGGGCAAATAGAAAAAAGAACGTATATAACATCCATGGGGGGGGGGAGAGAAATCTCGTCCAGAAGGAGAAAAGCTCTTCAAGAGGAAAACTGGCGAGGAATGAAAGAAGAGGAAGTGGCAGGGTTACCTTAGGAGAGGAGGGAATCCGTAGTTTTTCAGATTATGAGCGAGGCTGAGATCGCGTGCCTGGACGCAAGTGCGTAGCTGCGTGTTCAGCAGATATATCCAAAAGAGCATGAAAGAGAAAGGCACTGAGGAAAAAAGAGGATCCAGATGACGGAAAAAAGGATGGGATAATACGGAAGAAAAATTCTCGGATGCGAGAGAAGGAAAAACTCTCGGATTCATTGTGTCCGCGAAGCTCTGGAGAGGAAAGAATTAATAATTAAGAAACGAGCAGCGAAAATTAAAAAGCCAATTTGACGCGATTCTCGGAAAAGAGAGAATGAAACGGATGGAAATCAAACGGGGGAAAATGCGCGGCATTATTTGGATTAATTATTATAAAGGGAAGTTTTCGCGCGGGACTTGACTTACTTTTTTACGCAGGATCCAATTTGGCTAATTGCGAAATTATCTCACCTCGATGTCGGAGATTTGTTGAATGGTCGAACTGGAACAGTTGGAAAGTTCTAAAGGATGTAAAGGATTAGTGGATTAAATGTTGTACCAGGGAGTCTAATCTCTGATGGACCATAGAGCTCGGACGATACTGGCATCAATTGAAATAGGAGTTAAGCTCCCTTTAATCTGGAGGAAAACAGTGTTATCATTACTAATTAGAATAGACGCTAATTAAGGATATCTCTAACAAAATGAGGCAAACATCAGGAAATTTTCACACAAATTAAAACAGGATTGGGCTTAGGGGATAAAAAAAATCTCATCCTTGGATTAATATTTACACATGGATTACAAAAAAACACTAATTATCAGCAGAGGAAATGGGTGGGTCAAATATTGAGAGGAGAGGAATTGCTGAAGAATTTAATTGAGGGTAGAATGCAGGGAAAGAGGGGGAAGACAAAGAAAAAAGATGTTAGATGACATGAAGGGTGGGATAAGTTACCAGGTAACGAAAGAAATGCCATTGAATAGGGAACATTAAGGCACATAAATCCACCGAAAGGTAGAACATTTCTGAATAACAAAAACGACAGCTTCAAATCCTATGGGAATACTAAAAGATTTCATTGTGTCACACAAAGGATAACACTTATGTTTTTCAATAGTAATTTTTACATGTATATAATAGAATTAGGAATAATGTAAGGTTCATTCATCAAATATGCTGAAAGAGATAATGCCACCACCATATTTGAAACTGGACAAGTTCTTTCATTCACCAATTCGCGCATTTCAACCAGTATCTCTCTTCTTCAAATGATGCACTTTTATAGACTAATTCTATAAGCTAGTGAAAATGTGTCCCTAGAGTTAGCGCTATCATTTAATAATATGATAAGATCCCATGGAATATCAAAAAAGGGTTATTAAATAAAACATAAAAAGGATAAGAATTACTGCCGAAAGTCTAGACCGAGTAATTAAAGGATCTCCTAGAGCCGCTATGACAACTTGGTCTTCTTCAGTCTTTTACCTTACATCCAACCTTCAATTACTTTCTTTAGCAATCCATCGATTAATGGGATCCATTTACAGTAAGGATACATATAGAACATCACCAGTTAGCTCATACACAAACTTGAACAACAAAAGCGACTGAGACTGACACATTCAAAATCACTGTGAAAATAATTGCGATAAGAAAAACGTGAGCGCATCAGCTAATTAAGTTGAATCTCGTACCTCAGTTAGGCAAATTAAACACGCAAATACATTCTTACTATCAAAATCAGGACTTAAGTCCAGAGTTCCATCAATACTCAAATGTCATCTTACGATAAATTAGTTTCCAGGAAAATACTCTGCGGATTACAGAGAAAAACTCCCCCGAGGGTCGAGCATAACAGATGTGGAAAAACTTCTTACTCCGCGATCCGCATTAGATTTATTTCCGGAGATTTTCAGGCAAAAGAACACATGGAAGATGTGATAAATGGACATATTTTGGCTTCAAAGGTCTATCCGCAGGTGGGACTTGATAAATGGAAAATCACGCGAATACTTTGATCTTTTCCGAGTAATCGAAGTTGCAATTTGACTAGTCATTTGATTTACGTGCGGAAAATACGCGCTATCTTTTTCCCTTCATACCAAAGAAGGTATTTCAAACGAAATCTTCATGTTAATTTCACTACACGTATCTCTGATTAAGTAGGTCATACAAACACTTGAGTTTTAGAGATGGGGTTAGTCGATTAGGAAAAACAGCTGGATTGGTGTACGATGGACTGCTGACGAATCGTGAAGTTTTTATCTGGGAAAGAGCAGGTGTTAAAAATGTTGCTGGACAAAATTTATGCTCAAAACTATTTCAAAAAGGTAGAGGTGAAATGAGTATATCAGAAGATATTAGTCTATAACCCAAAGTGTATCCCAAAGAGAAAATTAAAGATGCAGAAGAAATTAGTCTATAACTAACGCATGCCTGTACAAGAATTTCAGGATCTAATTATAGAATAGACCTTTCTACATAGCAACCAAACCCAAAGATATTTTAGCAATATTTCAGCAATTTCTCCGAGATGAGCACCATGATAAAGGATTTTCATTCGGATATATAAATACGTCATTCAAGCATCAGCTTTATATGTATTTAAACCTCTGTAAAGGCAAATAACACATCCTGTCAACTTCTGACATCCCGTCAAATGAGATGCTGCAACTTTGCTTCTTCATAAACCTATTAGTAAATCCCCCTAAAGGAAGTAACCGAATGTGCAAATGCTACCTTCCGTTTTTAACTTTCAAGAGCAAAGTTGGCAACAATGTCGAGTAATAATGCATAACGTCAAAGGGGATAAACTTCCAATAAAAGAAGCCAATGCTGTCTACTTACTAAAGATAAAACTCATATCGTATCCTACGAAACAGAAAATTAATACGATATCCCTCAGGTTTCATCCAATGCAAAGGTATCAACTGAGGGTTATTTCCCTTAGGTTCTTACCTATGTTATCAATATCACTGTTTTAGAATTGTAGATTAGATATGAGTCGATTTCCCACCAGCAGGGAGCTTGTTTACGAGAATCACCAGCTGCAGATGCAGGCTGCAAGCAGAGGAGCGAAATCTGATAATTGGAAGGGAATCCCTTTTCAATTGCGTTAGAGAAGTTTCCAAGACTCCCTTCTCAAGGAACTTCCTATTTGACATGGCCAAATCTTCCAAAGACCAACCAACAAGTGTTGCCAACTTTAAACACGTAAGAGGTTGGAGAGCAAACAAAACTCGATTCCTCTTTAACCAACTTGTCCACTTCTAGAGGCTTCATTATCTAGTACTTTTCAATATGCTTGATTCAGAAATCTCGTTTCGCACACCTGCGGAATGCAGGAATGAAAATCCAAACCATTTGTTTACTCGTCAACATCGAAATGAGTTTGGGACAGTTTCAGACTTTATTCAAGTGTTCTACCTTTCGGTAGGTCCATGTACCCTAATATTCCCTATTCATAGCCTTTTCCTTCGTTAACTGGTAACTTATCCCACCCTTTATGTCATCTAACATATTTTGTCTCTGCCTTTTCCCTTGTATTCTACCTTCAAATAGATTTTTCAGCAATCCCTCTCCTCTCAATATTTGACCACTCATTTCTTTTGTCGGCGCTTAATAACTTCAATAGGTTTCAGCCAAACCTTTCTAAACATCCCTATTCTGTATTTCCCAAGATTTTTTTACTTTCCCCTAAATATATTCACTCGCTGTAATCAATTCGAAGGGAATTATGAATCATGAATAACTATTTTAATTGGTTAAATCTTGGGCAGAACAGCAAATTAATGAATTAGTAGGGTCAAAGAGTTAGCTTGGACATGTATGACCGTAAAAGGCAACTGCATTTACCGAAATAGATCACTAGGTGCAATTATTCGTAGAAAATCTAGGCATCTATAATCTCCACCAGAGCTACACGGGTGCTTTTAAGACCAATTAGTACGAATCCTCGGGACAAATAAGCAGCGAATGGAAATGACTTTCAATCAAATCCGAGCGCATCTGGTGACCACGACGAAGGGTTATTTCGGGCCCAAAACACAAGCGTTGGTATCCTTGGTAACATTCCGCCCCTCCACGAGTTCAGCCCACCCTAATAAAGTACGCTTCCGCAGGGGATACCGACCACAAAAAATTGAACGAAATAATTGGAAAAGAGAGCGGGCGACAATCTTTATTTCAAAACCGCACCGAATAGCCCTTCGGGACTCCGCTGAGAAAACTCCTGACGCAACAATATTTTCGGTCGAGTGATACACCGCAAATACGGCCTTCCTTATTCCTGAGGTCGTTCGATAAACCTCCGATCCGCGCCCTTAAAACCCTCGGCATCTGAGGGATGTATAAACAGAGGAACAGATGGAGGCAATCATAACATTCCGTCGCAATCGAAGCTTCTGGACTTCCAACTTGAAGACTTAATCGGCAGATAAGGGGGGGCTGAGTCATGCGGACGATGAGCTTCCCTGATGCCTCAATTATCTTCCGACCATCTCAGAATGTTTGCGAAGATGTTGCTCAAGTAGGAATGCTACCACAACAAAAGACCCCTCCTAAGAACCCCATCCCTTCCCCGAGTATTGCAGCGAAAATTCGTATTAGTCATACACGTAATCTCCGATAGTAAGAGAACATCTCATTACTGCAACTATTTGTTTGTTAATTGATATATCTCTACTTGAGAAGCGGAATGACGAGAATTTCAGCTATGCTAAAGGTAGAGGCAGAACCAGAAAGAGTGGCTAGCTGCGGTAAATTAAATACTAAAGAAAATGGACATTTTAAAAAAGTGAAATGTAATATAAGAAAAATTTACGTGCGAACGTGCCTGGAACCAGAAGTATAAAGGAAAAGTAAAGATGTTTATGGCGAATAAACGGGATCTTCAGCATTCTAACTGAACAGCGAGGTTGTGGTACATTACGTATATGAGTACGTATTCCTCAGATCAGCGGTAGCAAACCTTTGGGACCTCATGGACCGCTCACAATTTTGAATCCTGCGGACCTCTAATAAAAAGCTTTTCAAGAGTTCAAACATATATATAATAATTGCCATCTAGTTCCATTTCATTAATGTGAAATTCACGTTGTAGCTAGTCTAGTTGGTGACGAAGAATTTTCAGAATAAAGTGAAAATGAGTAGCGTATTAAAGTTTTCTAATGATGCGGTTGGCGACCGCTGCATGGAATCCGTCCAGAAAGCCAGAAAGATGAGCTTTTAGAGGTCGAGATTTCGAAAAGAAAAACAGCATAAATCATTGATTGAATGAATTATCCATAACGAACTGAGAAAATGAAAATAGACGTTTTCCTACCACAAAGTCTTGCCAGAATCTATTGATGAATTATCCATTCAAACAGAATAGATTCTAACATCCATAATCAGTCTGCTGTACGTTTCAAATCTAACGGAACGCTTGCATTGATCCAATTAATTACGCTCTACAAAAACTTGAAGGCGTAAATAGACGACTCTTGACCTCAAAACTTTTCGACAAACAAGCGTGCTTACATTCTTGTTTAGAAATATTTTTCCTAGCCATGGCTCATAGGATGAACTGACTTTCGTAAATATCGAAGCTTGTCCAAGTTGATATGTATATTAATCCTAAAATGAACTGCCGCAATATAAGAAAATTGTGGCAAAATTAAGCTTATGCTAACATCAATGGTAACCTGCACACCTTTAATTAATTCATTCTCTAGCAGGTACTGTACGATACAACTCCATTAAAAGACAAATATTAACAGATTGATAACAATATTAAACAGCACATCCCCAATCAATGCATTATCCAATCGTGGAGCTTTTTAAAACTTCAAGAACATTCGGAACAGCATTGTAAATATAGAAGCTTGATTAGTACCTCCGAAAACAAAAACCATCCTCATCCTTCAGCTATCTCGTACTCTGGAAATGCAAGCTACACCGCAGGAAAATGCGGATAAGGCATTCCTTTCAAAAGCAGAATCTTATTTTATGACTCCCCAAGTGGAAACCTCATTCGAGATGAAGACGTAACGAGATTCGAGACTGCGAGGAATATCCTCGCATACCACTTCAAGTTCTATTGGGGTTAGAGTCCACCGCCACTTTCATTTGAGGCGCGTCATCTTCGGCAAGCCTGGCAACGATCTTAAATCTAGTCAAATGGTGCGGTGTTCGGCGGGCTGAATCTTTAATACGGGCGGGAAAAATCCTACACGAAACACAACTCCTAAAACTAGAGTGGCAGGGTAATGGGTGTGAGCTCTTTCAAGGAACCCGACAACGGTTCGGGGCTTAGGGTGCCTACCAACAATGGTATATCCTCGAGCGGCAAGCGATGAGAGCGCCCTCAACGCTGAATACGCAAAGAAGAGCCTCTAGGCGACTTTCGGAGAGCGCCGAAAAAAAACATTTTTTCCGGGCTAGTTCTCGGTTACTTTTCCGCTGAAATCGAATTTTCTCGCCCGCAGCCTTTATTCAGGACGCAGATAAGCTACCTTGTGGATTTTTCCTCACATAAATTAAGAAATTCCTTTTATCCGCCTAAAGATGCTTCGCAGGCGAACTACTGAATAATTCTCATTAGTGCTTCCTACAAAGGAGTTGGATGAAAAATATTGTATTAATGCCATAGGCTAGCGGGAGCTTCTCCCATTATCCCGCCGCAAAGCTGGCATAAAGCAGGGCTAATTGCTTCGAATGAAGTACCCTCTCCATGCGTGCATTTCTTATCCCATCCTCACATTTCGTTCCCATGCTTTAGTCAGTCATTCATCAGGGACACGTCGTTGTAAATGCTAACTGGGTTTACCAAATGGGTTAATTCTGGTACCATTTCGCCCGGGCTGTCACGGCGTAGGAGAAAATGGATTCTTTTCTCCAAATTATCTGGAACGGAGCCAGGTTGCAATTTTATCTCCTCTCTCTGGGGATTCTCAGAGAAAAAGGGAACCGATCTCAAAACTTCCATCAATTTTTCCAAAGTTTACGGGGTGTCTACGTGCTTACGGGATGAATTACGTCATCAAACCGTTGTTTTTTTTAATAACCTACTTAACGACTTGCATGTGTTCCGCGGAGTACTGCAATCAGTTGCCAAGAAAGTACTATCCCGAATTCGTGATGGAAACATTCCTTAGAGATTGGACTGCGAGGAATAGGTCGTGAAAAATGCTGCGGGCGATGCGATACGCGTTTCTTGCTTCAGCATCCAAAACGCCAACGATGATAAATTATCTGCCGTATTAATTATACCCTGATGGCTCTTGATGATACAATGGGAGAAATATTCATGAAGAAGCGTTCGTACAGCGCTAATCCGCGTAACACGGAGCAGTTCTTTGTTAAGTCAGCGGTTGGGCATTCCTTTATTTATTTCTTTTTCATTACGTTGCTTTCACAAACAAGTCTATACAATTAAGCCTTGTTCCGCGCTGGAATTCCATACGAGTACCATCCTTCAACGGAATATAAATAAATGGGTAAAAAATATGTTGCACCGATACGAAAGATATTTTTCAGTTACATTACAACTCTATTATAAAATTTTCTAATTGCGTAAAAGATGAAATTTAATGACGATTTGGCACATTAGTCAAGATTATATCGGATTTGGTACCCAAAGTTAGTTGGCTTTAATTAAAATTAATGCTTTAACCTCAAATACAAACATTCTTTTGGTAAGCAATAAAAGATTGGAAACATACTGATAGCTTCCGTCAGTTTAGACTTTAATTAGCAGGAGTACACTCTGGCGAACACTTACACATTCGTAAATCTTGACAAAAAAAAAAGAAAAATATCCTTATAAGGGTTACTCATTACTCTCTATATCATTGTAAAGGTAACTGATGTTTAGAGGGCTTTTTGGGATTGACTGGTATGGGCCTTCCTTTAACAAGTCTTTAACTTTGTCGAAATATTGTGGTTTGTCCATGAATTTACTTTCTCCCGAGTTCATCAAAGAATACATCCTCCTAACTAAAACATGCATGAACCAAAATTTCTTTCAAATAGAAGGACAATTCTATAAACAAACTAACGGAACCGCCATGGGTAATTGCTTATCACCTTTCCTTGCTGATTTATTCATGACGTACTTCGAAAGAAATTGCAGAAAAAATTTCAAATATTTCCCGAACAAAAGGTAACTGATGGTTAAATACTGTAATTTTGACAAGTAGACATTTCTCCTTTTGTAACCACTTTCATTGGTCAACGAATAATAATTTAATGACATGAAATAAATGCTAGCGTAAATTCCACATTAACTTTAATGTACGTCCGGTTTCGCTGTATTCGTAATTTAGTGACTTAATTAAGCGAACTTTTGAACCAAAGAGACTAACAATTAACTGTGTTTGGCCATAAGGCCAAGATTGTTGATTCACTAACACAAAACACCGTGCCGTTTCTAGGAATCGAACCTGGGACCTCAACGTTGCTAGGTAACAAGCCAACACGTAAAGAGATTATCGATTAACTGTATTTATCCGTAAGACAGAGATTGTTGATTTACTAATACAAACAACCATGCCACAACCAGGAATCGAGCCAGAGACCTCGATGTTGCTAGGTAACATGCCTCCCAGAAACACAATAAAAACAAAAAATAAATATAGCGGAGGATACACAAGCAGGTATCACACAGTGGAAAATATTCTGGGATACACAAGCAGGTATCACACAGTGGAAAATATTCTAGCTAGGAAACCTCGCAGAGCGTGACAGAAATAAATTCAAGTTTCGCAGAATACGACAAAATCAATCCAATGAGAGGATTTAAGGCGCTTTTCGTCGGAATCTCTGAATTTTCTGCGTAATTACAGCTTTAAAGAGAAGTCCAATGTCACAAAAACAGATCGTCAAGGAGATAAACGGATATAAACCCTGAAATGAGCGGTCACAGTGTCTCACTTCTCTCGCCGTACCCCAAATAGCAACTCCTGAAGGTCACGTAAAGAGGGAAATTCCTCTCACATCGAGAATAAAGGCACGTCCCTTTCCTTCATTTCATAGACTTCCCCGACACTTCAGCCGTGTCACCACGAACATGAGGTCATTTAGACCAAACGCACTGCGTAGCTGGTTTCGCAGGCGCTTTCCTGAAGTGCGTGAGGGGATCTCGCTCTGAAAGGGCGGGCAGGATGAAGTCGCCAGAAATTCCCCTCAACTAGCTGACTTTTGTACTGCGGTGAGTTTATCAAGCTTTTGATGACTGAAATCTAGAATTTAATTCACAGTTTGATATACAAATTGCATCTTTGAAGGCCCTAAAGAGAAAATTAAACAACTTCATTACTTTTGCCTGAACAGTACTTACAGTAAAAACGAAATAATTACACATTATCCGTAAGTATATCATAAAACATTCTTGGATAAAATGAACACGATTTCAACACTTGAGTACTGCCTTTATGTAATACCGGATGCTGGACCTTTTGGTTATATTCGACTCTCTTAGTCTAAAATTACATTTTTATCTACGACGTAACTACACGGCATAAATACATCCCAATCTCAAACTAAACGATTCATCGGCAACCATTTAATTCACACAGATGCGTCTACAATATGACTGGCATTCTGGTACGTTTCTAAGCTACGCTTTGGAATTCAGAAAAAAAATTAAATTAGCATATTCGAAGCTTTGATTTGGTATGATAAATGTATGCAACGGAACGTTCATCTGATCGTCTTCATAAGCTATCATAATAACCCTGACTGACAACATCTGTCACGCTAAACACAAAAATGATCAAATTGCAGGCGATTAGACTTAAATACGAGTAATGTCTCTTTATTGATTATGAATGTTATTCTCTGTCGCTACTGATTCTTTCTGTTAACTATTAAGAGACTAACTGAAAACTTTCACTTTCTTTTGCAATGAAGGTAAAATTTGCAATTATTTTTGTAAAGTTATAAAAAATAATTAGAAATCTGTATTTCAACCAGTGCTGTTTAAGGCATCCAAGGTTGATTAGAAGTTTTAAAAACACCCTGTCAGCTGTACGTCGCCAAGTGGAAATGGCGTTTGGAGGCATATTAGAAGTTCCGGATTACCGATTGTTTGGAATTGCCGAATGCAAATTTCGTAAACAATGTCTCCATTCTCAAGGGTTCCACAATGTTACTTATGCACATTTCGGAAACAAAGCTTCCATTATCAAGCTTTCCATAGTGTAACGTATGCGCATTTCGTAACACAAAGCTTCTGTCCTTAAGGGTACTACAGTGTAATGTATGCGCATTTCAGAAACAAAGCTTCCATTCTCAAGGGTTCCACAGTTGGAATATAGTTTCCTCCATCAAAATTTGACTTCGTCGCAGGACTACTGGTCTATTCGTGATTATAATTATAACATCATTACTTACTTAGTTCCACCCACGTTCTCTAGCAACGGTAATTAATAATGCAACAACATATACTGCAATCAAAACCACGAAGATATCTAACTCATAACTTTCGCTAGCAGATACTCCTACCCAAGTCTACAAAGGGAGAGAGAGAAGTTCCATCAGCCATTATGAGTCTGAAACGGCGCGAGCTATTTAGATCATGAGGTTGAAACCAGATGAATGGAATGGAAGAAGTCCTCAGCGAGACGGTTGCTACGGCACCACAATGAGGCGGTCATTTCGACTCAGCAAGAAACGAGTGCGGGACTCGAGTACATTTTACGGAACTAAACTGCGATACATGCCTCCCGCAAAACGGCGTCTGTGAAATATCGCATCTTTCGGCACCGCTCCTGGTAGTCGGCAATTTATTTGGCAGATAAATGGGAGTGTTCACCTTTTTAGCGTTCATTACCATCGCACGAAATCACGTTTAATGTAAAGTCGTGGAAATGGAGGGACTCCTGGAATTCTTGGCGGGCGGTACTGCAATGTACGATTCAAATGGCCGAAATATCACAGCATTGATCAAAATATGCGCGTATCCCTAGTTTCGTAACATCCTGGGATTTTTTTCTGCATTTTTATCCATAGAGTAACGCTAGGTTTCCTGCCGCTGTAGTGTTCTTTTGAGGTAATATTCGTAATTATTTTAGTTCAGATGACGTAGTAGTTCGTGAAATTAAATTATACGTAAGTGTTCCACCTTTCTGTAGGTTCATGTGTCCTAATATTCCTTCCTCAACGCCATTTATTTTGCTTCCTTGTATGTTGTCTGTCTGTAAAGTATTCAGCCTGAATGCCGGTTGGGACTTCATCCCCTCGAACATCGGCTATGAATAGCTGGAAGAGGAAAATGAGGCTTACTTGGCAAGATGAGGAGTGAGGTAGTTTGCCCTTGCTTTCCTCCCTCACTGAGCCAGAATGCTATACGCAGAACCAGCCCATAATAGTGAAACACAATGTTACCACGAGTGACACTTTTCGTAACATTGCATGATGAGGAACCTTAATTAATGCCATTATTGGGCATAACTCATACCTCAGTAGCTTTCATATAATCACAATCATTAACAAGACTGAGATAAAAGTAAATAAATGATACATATTTCTCTATCCCGTGCCAAAGGACAACTTATAAATATATCAAAGAATCAAAACACTCCATAGAGAGTATAAACTATTTTTACTAGACCACAGAGAAATATAAATACGACCTAGGTTTCGTAGCGTTGCTACATCATCAGGTGGCAATGGATAGCAAAACAGAAATATATATACAAAAATCAAAAATACCTCAACCAATGAGAAAAGAAGGGGAGGAAGCAAGGAAGGGGAAGGGGAGATGGAAGGGCAATGAAAGGAACAGAGCAGGGGAGGTAAAAGGAAAAATGTCATAATACAAAGTAAGAACTATGTCGGAAAAGCATCAAAGTAACAAATTAACATCAAGCAAATACAAAAGGGTTCAGGAAGGAAACAAGTACAAGGGAAGGATGAACCTTAAGGGATAATGGCTTTTAAAATGGGGGAGGGGTTAGGAAACAAAAATTCATTTACAATATTCTTATTGGAGGTATTTTTCACAATTTCAAAAGTCTCTAAGGCGTCTAGTTTAGCACTTTTTTCACAGAAGTGAAGCACTGTCATATCGAAGTCACTTGTGTGGCCCTTTTCAAGTAAATGTTGGCTAAAATGGGAAGCTGAGGGATTTTTACGAATAAAAGCCCGTTTATGTTCTTTTTGTCGGTCTAAGAAACGCCTACCTGTTTGTCCCCTTCCCCTATGTAGCAACGCTACGAAACCTAGGTCGTATTTATATTTCTCTGTGGTCTAGTAAAAATAGTTTATACTCTCTATGGAGTGTTTTGATTCTTTGAATATTAAGAATTACCACAAAGTTAATCCTGATTCTGTGTCGTTTATAAATACATCATTCATTAAGATATGGTAACAGGACCTGTATGTCATCTAATAACTTTTGTCTTTGTCTTCCACTCTGCTTTTTCCCTTGTATTCTACCCTCAATTACATTCTTTAGCAATTGCTAATCCTTAAACATATTTTTTCGTATCTGAATCGCGTACCGTCGAGATAACAAAAGGTATATTATTTTATTTCGTATCGAGCTCATAATCTGCACGAATATGCTGTAGAAACACCTGAGAATTGTCCCAAAAGCATCAAAAAGCAAATGAAATTTCATACAATTTACAAATACGGAATCTCATCTTTTTTGAAAGATTATCTACGTCATTCAGCCATCAAAAGGAACTTTCCCTCAGAACTCCTACACAACAAAAATTCATTTCCATAATAGGTCGTTCCGCACTAAATGAAATTCAGCCGATTCCTCCGCATCAAAAAGATACTCATAAAGGGATGTGATGGATGAAGATTTTCCTGGAACATCATGTTAAACAACTTCAGAATGGTAATAGATTCGGAATATGTTATGATATTTTAACTAAGATTACAAGTGCAAACTGCAAGGTTATGAGGAAACATTTTTCATGGGAATGTATTTCGTAACGGAATAAATCGCAAAATAAATTAACATCTTTATTTATTTGTGAGGTATCCAACAACAGCCATACTTGACAAATTACGTTGGACAAATAACAGATCCGATAAAAATCCCGGATCCCGGCTAATCGGATTTTGTCCGATCCGGACAAAATCCGATTAGCCGGGATTCGAACCCGGGAGCGATAACGCGCTAACCACGCCGCCACCACGACCGGTAGACAGGTTCATAGAGGTAGACATTTAAATAATTTTAACAATTAAAAGTTATTAGGATTTATTGAAATCAATCTTATCGTCTGTCAGTAAAGTCTGTCTGTCATCATCCCGAAGTCCGATCCTCCAGGCTTCTACCATTAGCTATATAAAGAGGGAATGAGGCTTACTAGGCGAGATGAGGAGTGAGGTAGTTTGTTTTTGCTTTCCCGAGCCAAAAGACAAATGCAGCACAGCGATCCTACGAATTATCTCTCCCGAAAGTAGTAAGTAGGAATAAGGAGTGACGACAATTATTGTTTACAAGTAATGAAAACTATTGGGTAGTAGTATTCTCGTTACCAAGAAACGTAATAAATGGCGTTGAATAGGGAATATTAAAGCAGATAAACCTACCAAAATATAAAACACTTATGAATTATGCTTTAGCATTCTTAAAAGTGCCTCGACAGCTAAGGTAATTTATGTAAGTGTTTCCACCGGTAGTCGAACCCGGGACTATCATTCAACATTACTATCACTTCAGTAGCTTTCAGATTACAACAGCCATGAACTGGAGAGACAAAAGTAAACAAAAAACACTTTCATCCATCCTATATCAAAAGATAAATGAAAATCAATCAACCTTGCGGTAGTACACGCTAAAAATCAACCAATATGAATGACATCCACATGACTTAACAACTTTAGTCACGAAAAAAATTAACCTCGTTGAAAATCCAAGGAAACGTCTTGTTACAATTTGTACTCTGGGAGATCGTATGGGTTGTAACCTGTCACAAAATAATTCCTCCTACGAGAGTCACGGAGGTATATAAAAACCCAATTTAACCGGCCCTAATACGTCCGTAGCAAGGATGCAGGAAACGTCCCCTCTGATGTCAACCTTTCAATATCTATTAATAAAATAAAATGGAACGGGTCGGGTTTGACAAATGGAATATTAGAGCGGCCATCGGGAAAAGAAAATATTGAATAAAAGGAAATGAAATGAGAATCGGGATAACACGGCGGAGATGTTTGGACCGACGACTGCGGGATGATTTATAACGGGGGAAAGACAGGCTGAAGGGGGAGAGGCATTAATTTTAGCCAAGAAGTAGAGACAGGGATTTATATATGTAGAGCAAATAAACGGCCGTTTCACTCCGGTTCAAATTAGGACCGAAATCACAGAAAGGGAGTGTATTCCATTCCGTAGGCGGAAATTGTCTAGGTGATGTCGCTTGACAACCTCATGGACAGAAATTTCCAAATTGTCTTCTCCTATTACGTATTTCTTGCCACCATTTATCATGAATGAGACAATTCTGATGAGAAATTTTGGATTCTTGGACTGAAGTAAGATTTTGCTGGAATCGAATCATTTTCGTTCTCCTTAGCGGTCGAGGGGGGGAATTCTTTGCTATTTAATTCAGAGTGAAGGTGAGATAGATTCGTAAATAATAATAAAAACAACGCCATTTTATTCGGGCGAGACAGTCAAATCTCTTCTTTAACTTACCAAATGAAGGTATATGATAGGTCATATGAAGTTTAAAAGAGATAGCTTCAAAAAAAGTGCAAAGAAAAAAACTCCTTTGTGGGAAAGGAGCATTCAGCATTCGAGATGAAAAATACACCACAGCAGGAAGACAACCATAAGAAAGGGGTTGCGAAAAACCTGCGAAACCAACTGAAGGTTTACTAAACATTAAGGAAAAGGGAGGATCACATCTGAAAATACAACAAAATGGTAGTTACATTATTTCATATACATAACAACTAGAAATAAGACAAAACGAGACGAGAGATAGCGCTGCTCACTTAATAGAAGGAGAACGTTGCTTAGTTACACGCCTTCACAGCAACGCACATCACCAAAGTTTGAAATCACCCTTATAAGATTCCAATCCAACTTCTTTTTAAAATTAAAACAAACAAAAATGAATGCGAAGATCTGTAATTTCATAGAGTTATTTGCTGCAATTGAGTGTAATTTTTCCGCAAATACCACTGTGGTTGATTGATAGGGATGATGAGGAGTGAGAGAAAAATACCTCACCTCGGCAAGTAAGCATAATTCTCTTTCCAGACCATTAGATCATTAACGGTGGAGATTGTGAAGTTCAAACCTGCCTTAGCTGAATTAAGTACAGATTGACGAAAATACTTCTCTAAATTTCTCATATTAACTGTTACGCTGAATAATAGCATTAATTAATGTTTCTCCTTGTAGAATATCACCAAAAGTGTTACTAGTAGAGTCAATGTGCTTCACCAACGTGGGCTTGTTCGGCTTATAGGCATATATATATATATAGCAAGGGCAAACTACCTCACTCCTCATCTCGCCTAGTAAGCCTCATTTCCCTTTTCTAGCTCTACGTAGCTGATGGTTGAGGGGATGAGGTCCCAATCGGCCTTCGGGCTGAATTCTTTACAGACAGATATCAACTAATTACAGGAATTTTGAATAATAATTTTCTAGAACAAAGACTCAAGGAAGTGCTTTCTTTTTTACTCTTACCTCGCTAAATACGTTAAACACGTAAAAACGCGAATCACACCTCGTTAAATATCACATTTCAGCCTCTGAATTTTCTTGCGCGAATTCGAACTTCGTGACTAAATTCGGCAAAAGATAACAACCTGAAGAATAACCGAAGGGGAAAAAAAAAGCTTTCGAAGATATTCTGTGCGAAAATAAGCAGGGATTGGTCGTTTGGTAAGCTTAGAGAAAAAAGTTGGGAGATTCGGGCTGGTGAATCGAAATAAAAAGGAGAAAAAATGATTGATTTTTCGAGGGGAAAATGCCTGCTGTCCTTCATAAAGAAGCAAGACCTGGAAAACGCCCTGGGAGATGAAAAGGTATCAAGACGACTTCCTAGCGGTATAGAAGCCTTCACAATGCTCTCGAATCCACAGTTACCCAGACTCGCGACTGATGATTTTTATGAAAACTTTCTCGATATTCAGAAAAATGAGCAAATGGAGTTTAAGTCGGAAAAAAAGGAGAGAGAGAAAGAAAACTTAAAGTTGTGCGAGCTTCTGAAACCAACGCGACGCTGTTTGTTAAAAGTAGACGATATAATCCGAGGCAAGAGCACGGGGTAAAGACACAGAGATCAAAAGAAACGCAATTAAGTGCAATTAAAAACGTAACGGATGCCGCAGAACAAAAATCACATAAATAATAATGCTATTAAAAAATGTGACGCTCTTTGTAAAACAAATGTTGCCTAGCAACGAGGATAACAATGAAAAAGTCGTTTAAATTCTTTGATATCTCGCACATTAGCTGTGGTTAATGGATGATACTAGTACGGTACTTATCTGTATCTGTCTAATAATCAGCCCGAAGGCCGGTTGGGACCTCATACGCTACGAGGAGCTAGGAGAGGGAAATGAGGCTTACTAAGCAAGATGAGGAGTGAGGTAGTTTGCAGGCTGGTTGAGATCACATCCCCTCTAACATCAGCTACAAATAGCTAGGAGATGGTAATGAGCCTCACCAGGCAAGATGAGGAGTGAGGTAGTTTGCCCTTGCTTTCCTCACTGAGCCAGAATGCTATACGCACTGATACTTTACAATGTGTTAACATTTATTGTTGAAATTTAAACCTCTAAACCTACTACAATTGCTCCAACTTCGCGAAAATCCATTAAATAACTGTTCTAGAATACATATCTTATGTATCTGAACATTTATAATAATATAACTAACTTCATCAACTGATCAGAATGTAAATGAAAAATAAAATCAATTAATTAGATTAACCAATGATACCTTGTTCTTCGGGATTACCTCGGATGAAATGTTACAGGAACAGTTACTTTATATATTTAGAGTTGAAATCCTACAAAACTAAGAAAATGTTTCATCGAGTCCTTTGAAGACAAAAAGGATTGGAAATATGAAAAGAACGTATTTTAACCAGAATATGAACAGGAAGTCGATGCGAAAACAACATGGAAACGCATGGACGTACTGCGTATTGCCAGTCTTCAGGAGAAATTTCCCATCATACCTTTAATAGTGAACACCCTGACAAGATAAAAAATAAAAAAAAGAATGAAAAATATGATCCTTCTCCACTTTGTACCACATTTAAGTCCACATTAACCTAACGCAACAATTATCTCAGTGATAACTTAAGAAATGTTGACAACAGGTTAAGAGAGGTATGAAGTCTATGAAAATGACATTAGAGGGTATTTCAGGATATAAAGGCCAGGTATCAAGATGCATAGTAAATGAGTTATACCTAATGTTCACTTAAGGGCCAGTTATTATAATAGTTTGTTATAGTTAAAGTGAAAATTAGCGTTCATCTCCTAATATCGGGCCTAAGTCTGAATGTGTGTAAAGTATTCAGACCGAATGCAGCTTGGGACCTCATCCCCTCAACCATCAGCTACGAAGAGCTAGGAAAGGGAAATGAGGCTTACTGGGCAAGATGAGGAGTGAGGTAGTTTTCCCTTGCTTTTGAGCCAGAATGTTATAAGCCGAACAAGCCCACGTTAGTGGGAATGACCAAATACTTTTCGTATCATTGCGTAAGGAGAAACCTTAAAGAATGCCATTATTCAACATAACTCATACCTCAGTACCTTTCATATCATCACTGCCATGAAAAAGACTGAGACTAAAGTAAATAAGAGATACAGTTTACTCTACCCCGTACCAAAAACTAAGTTTCGATATACTGAACTTGTAGAAATAAGGAAGAATTACGCCTCCATTAGACTATCACGCGAAAATGAACAATTTAAAGATCACGGGTCTGAAACGTTCTGGGAAAACCGGAATGCGAGGGAATTGACCCAGAAGGTAGTCAATGATGTGAAGACGTATAAAACCGTGGAGACATATTTAACCTTTCTATAGGAAAAGTTACAAAAGGAACCCGCTCAAGAGATAAAATGAACTTCTGTAATCTTCTTCGTTGAATTTATGAAGAGGGCGGAGTATGGGTTGGAGTCTGTAAATTTAGATTCCTTAGAGGGAAAGTGGTGCAGCAAACGCTGAGAGAGGACCTACTTTGAATACTTCTTCGTACAATGGTCCACCGCACGTCTCCACACAACGGGTAACCGTGGAGACGGGTCAACGAATAACTACCGAACAACTGAAAGGATTTTCACCTCACTTGACCTCCAATCGATATCCTCAGCGGGGGTAAGTTGAATACGGCACGGTCCGATCACTTCTAAAATGAACTGGAGAGAACTTCTCCCCCCACTGCAACCTGGCAATATTACATTGATTTAAAGACGAAATGCATTGTTCTCATAATGGAGACCTCAGAGCGGCGGGGAGGTTCGCAAGCTAGTTTAGCAAGGTCCGGGTTATGTTTCTGTAACTGTTTACGCCAGCAATTATCCGCCAATCGTTGGGTGAAAAAGACAAAATTTGTTAGATGATAGAAAGGGTGGGTTAAGTTATCAGAAAGACCAAAAGAAATGGTGTTGTGCAGGGAATATTAGGGCCCATACACCTACTAAAAGGTAGAAAGCTTGAGCATATTTGGGTTTTAAGAAAGATAAATGAATAAACAATCAAATAAATAATATAAATAAACAAATATTGTCAAGGTGACAGCTACAGGACACCTCGCATTTCTGCACATTTCTTGGATGCATTTCTTGTCGTTTAATGGTAAAAGTTTTCCGTGATTTAAAAAAATTAAAATAGATAAAAAGGCTAGTGAAAGGTGTCCAAAGAATAGTTATCGATTTCTCTTTCAAGTAAAATCAGTAAGTTAGCACTGTCTTCATTAATTCTGCGAACTGATTAAAGTATGCCATTTTTGTAGTTCAAAGTACTGTAACGGTAAGTAACTATACTTGAAAGTTGTTAATATACATATCGAGGAGTCATTCACACCGAAATAAATTAATACGGTGGATTTTTTCCTAAATGCAAACTTAGGTTTTTAAACCCACAAGTTTTTCGAGTTTTCTCACACGACGAAGGTTTAGATGTAAGAAGAGACTTCATCTCGCCAGAATAGTCTCATTATTATTATGAAAAAGCACTCCAAAAGAAGCGTTACGAACCAATGGTTTCATACTCCATTGGGGTCACGAAGAATGTCAAGGGACCGAAATAATTCACTGCAATGCAAAGTCATGATATTAACACTTAAAAACCAGAAAATGGTCTCATAAACCTAGCCACTACCTACGTGAATTCAATATTTACCATGTCAAATCTGCATATTATGTCAGTTTCACACAGTTCCTTAAGCATCTGATACGGATATCTCGAGCTATCGTCAACAATAATTTCGGGGTTGCTAGGGAACCAGGGTGGTAACCCCGGTTCCTAAGCAACTCGCACAAGAGTGGTAACCCTGGCTCCATAGTACCCCCCCTATCAGAGTGGTAATCCCGGTTCCCTAGCAACTTTGTTCTTCTACCATAATGTACCCATAAGTACTTCCATAGCAGAGAAAAATTCGCGCTCCTGTCAAATATCGCGAGAGAAGAACAGAATGGCACGTTGTCACGTAAAGAACACGTAGCTCCCGAGCCACCCCAAGCTCCTCCCCCGACCACACATTTCACATCTCACACCGCGAATCATCACAGCGAAACCTCTCTCTGCGTGCCAAAGAGAGAAAAAAATGAACGCGACGTTTCACCATATAAAAACCCGCAAGCTTTTAGGGGGAGCGCGGACTTTTACAAAAATCATCCGCCATTTTGACGAAAGAAAGTCACACCGCAAAAAAAACCCCACCGATCGGTCTTTTTCCCACCTCTCAAACTCTTTTGCGCCATTCTTCCTCGACTCAACACCGAGGGCGCGACCAAAACAGAATTTCGGCGTGCGAAAACATCGATAATTACCGAGCATTTAATTACGCGCAGTTTAACTCGGACGTGAACGCAACAAATATCTCCCTTCACTCCCCACACAATGCGAAACTGCACAGCATCCTTTTTTCGAAAGGGAGTACTTGAAGGATCCTTCTGGAGGAGCAGACGAAACCCGAGCGTTGTGAAGAAGGGCAGAATAGTACATCGCTTCTTTTGATATTTTTCTCTCCTTTGGGACTCTATCGATTATTTCCCATTGTTCTCGTGGCAGAGATGTGCTCACGGAAAAAGAAAACACCAGGGGGAAAGGAAGAATACCACTCTCCCCTTTCTCATCTCACAGTCCTTTTTGCGCATCCTACCTCCCGTGCACTCTTACCAATTATTCCCCCACCTCCTTGATTACTCCCCTTCCATCACGGGGATTTCTAATCCCTCCAACGCCTCCCGCCGCTAAAATCCCTCCTCCGTCACCTCTTCAAGACTTTTTTTCCCCATCGCCTAGCCCCTATCGCTCCGTCTTTCCCATACACTTCCACACCACTCCACTCTCTTTTTTCCCAATCTCTCCCGCCCTCTCTTTCAGCATCTTCCCAGATTTGCCGTGATACGCTCAGTAATACGCGGCAGATGCGTTCTTGAAAACTTTCGCCGAGCGGAAATGGCGTCGACCGGAAATAAGATATCGTAAACGAAAGGTTTTTTTTATACGCTTGTCTTTTCACAAAAGCCACGCTCGTAATGAAAATAACGAGGACTGCTTCGGTGATTAATACTAACGAATGTAGGATGTGCCTATGTGACAAGTACCGAATATACACAGAAACGTACATCATACGCCCCTCTTCGGAGGACTGTCTTTCGTTTCAAAGTAGGTCTTCGGGTTCACTGAGTTTTATAGTCTTTCCTTCTGTTACAGAAGTAAATTTTTCGTACTATGAATCGTGTTAGAAATGAAATAATTATCCACTGACATAGTCGACATATATTATACAAAAAAGGAATATCATCACGTCAAAACTAAGCAAACGTCATTGAAAATCAAAAGAGTGATCGATGGGGTCTTTTTTTAGTGAAAAAACAAAAAGTAACAACAGAATAACAAAATTATTTTCCACAGAAAGTACGTGACTCTACCAGCATAACAGGAAAACAATGAACGAAAAAAAAATCCATAGCAATTTTTACTAACCATAAGATATCATTAACAAAAGACATCACAGATCTCACTAATGTTCCAAATATCGAATAAATGTCTTAATCTCATTGGCACTTGACTTGTAAATTGACAAGAACCTGAAAAATTCTGAATTACGAGAAAAATTAGCGACCCACGGTAAAAAAAATGCTCCCCTTCAATATCAAGTTCTTCGGTAACTTTGCGTTTTTACTTCCTCGGTAAATAAAAAAGTGGTGCTAATGTTTAGAAGATTACCTTATGGACTAGTCGTAATTATAAGTATTCTTTTCGGTAGGTGCAAGTACCTCGAATTTCCTCCTAAATTAGTTCCTGAATAACTTAACCCTCCAACAATAACAACCCTCATTAATCCAGCAATGGCCTAGTAACCTACTAGTAGCTTAGTTTCAACAGTAAACAAAAATAATAATTCAACAATACAGCAACACTACAATAATAAAACTCCAACCCAATAACAATGCAACAATAATCCAATAATAATGCCTCGATAACAATACAACAATCGCAATATTATAATAACAATAAAACTAAAATGTAAATGATAAAAACGCACCCATAATGCATCAATTAAAAATGGGCGATTCTTTAAACACGGGCGAAACGTGACCCCGAGCGAAGGGTTGATGAAAAAACTCCCGTTAATGGATTACCTTAGGATGATCAATGAAAACTTCAACGAGCTAAGTGCGTCGCTGACAGCCCGACCAGCATCGGGCTCTCCAAATAACATACAGTCAGCGATCCGTCTTCGGATGACACTTTAAATTCGGCGCGTGTCTAAGTCCCACCCTCTTCCGATGCAAGGTAGATGAATGCTCTACTGTTCGCCATCTCTATTTTCACGAGATGGGATGACGCAGATCAAAGAGCCGGAGAGCGGCCCATTCATTCCCATTAGCATTTCTGCCTCCGTAAAGCACGGAGCGCAAAAAAAAAAATGTTCAACCGCTACCTCGAATGAATGGAAATATAACTGGAATACATTTTCACATATTTCCGTCACTATCAGCGAAACTTTTTAAACCCGCATATCGCGGTATTGTACACGCTCTCGGATGGGGATTAAATCCGACTGCACCCATACAAATCAAGCGATGTGATTAAGCTTTCAGACGCATCTCGGCTGAATACCTGTCCCTAATCACCGTCTTAACAGTGGTACTCGCGACTCGGTGGCGGCACTTGGGAGATGAAAGAAGCCCTGACTACCAGATCAATCAAAGAGTCCTACATACTTAAGAAAGAAATACTACGCAGGCGAACGCTCTAATCTCGAGTGAGTCTTGAAATTTGGAAGCGGTGCTTGAGAGCAAATGCCGGAGGACAAATGTTTAACTTCTGAAGTCAGTCTGGGGTCGCGCAAGTGGTTGGGATCTTTCAGTAGCTGTCACAGGACCCCAACCCTTGGAATTCTCCAAAAAACCCTTCCGAAGCGCATTCCAGAGTCTTCTTACCCACTTCAGTGTTTATCTCTAAGTGAGCCATTCAGGGAGACTTCCGTAGCAGAATAATTCTTTAGAGGGAATTCGGTGTTAAAAAAATATTTAAAACTGTACAGATGCTCGGATACAAAGAGAAGTGTAAGTAATGAAAAATTCATGACACCACTGGTAAATTTTCCATTCTTAGCATTCGCAGAGAGAATAGCAAATGTTCACTCACGACCTCACTCCTCATCTAACCTAGAAGCCTTCATTCATTCTCTAAATTTCAGCCTAAGATGGAGGAAGTAAGGTTCTGACTGACCTCCGGGTTAGAAACAACAGAATATTTATATTAAGCATCTCTCTACGAAACTACCTCACGCCTAGCCGCCTCATTCTCTCTCCAAAGCTTATTGTTACTAATGTTAGGACTGAAGTTTCGACCAATCTTCGGGCTCATGACTTCACAGACAAACGGTGAGTGTCCCAGAATCATTAGAATCTCCAAATATGCACCTGATCACTAAAGACTGTAAATATTCTCTGTAATGTAATTATATATATATATAGATAGGACATAATTTAAACGAGAGGGCAGAAATTGAAAAAATAAATTCCTTCTGAGGCTTCTATAATAATTATCACCTTGAATTCAAAGAGATGATATAGAATACACATTAAAGATTTGGGATTTGATTTACCACAAAAATGTCATGAGCCAACTGACCCAGATACTATTAACTACCGCAAACCATACCACTAGCTACGCGAGGATCTTTGACAAGGACTTTAACGATACACCGCGAGTTAAGCGTATGTAATTCATGTCATTGTATTAAGTGGAACAAGAGCACCCAATAATATCGACATCATCTTCCCATACAAAGATCTTTGGATGGGCGATGTACCATTTACACAGCCGGTCCTTAAGCAGTTGCTTATACAGCTGAGTACTCGATCTTGGATTACGATTCAATAGATCTATTTTGGATTTATCGTAAACTACTGTCACAATTAATTCTTGCGAAACGTATCTCTAGTAAAAAAAACAAAGATCAAATTATCCTTGAATATTTTCGCTAACACCTAACTTTCAGAGATGTTACTTTTGTAGTGGAAGTAGTGTAGCGAAACATCAATTGTGAACGAAAGCATATGGGCAACTTCTTACAGCAATTACATAAGGTGTTTTTCCTTTCGGTAGGTTCATGTGCCCTAAATTTCCCGATGATTCAAAACTGTTTCTCTCGTTTCTTGGTAACTTACCCCACAATTTATGTAATCTAACATCTTTTGTCTGAGTCTTCCCCTCTGCTTTTTTCCTTGTATTCCACCCTCAATTACATTCTTCACCAATCCCTCTCCTCTCAATACTTGAACCACCCATTTCCTCTGTCGACGTTTAATTACTTACCCCTTGTGTTTAGCCTCTTTTGAACCAGAAAACTCCTTAAAATATTCAAAGTCCAATCTTCCAAAGTATCCAAATACCATACACTTGCTCTTAATTTGCAGGAAGTAAACAAGTGTGTTCACCACAGATAGGATTCGAATCCAAACCCTCACCGGCAAGATACGGTGACCACTAAACCACCATAACTGACGCGAGTACAACATTAGTAGCTTACAGTGACCCAGAAATACCTTTCTTATAATTACAAACCTTCCAAAGTTAAAAAATTGCGCCCTCTTGGAATAACTTCGTATAGTCCAATTCCTCGCGGTTGAAATTATAGACGGAACATCTTAAAATGGTGGACGACCGGCTTCGTTGACCCCAAATTTGGAAGGACCACCCATTTAATACCCACCAGCTTTCTTTACTATCTGCATTCGTTCTAGATTAACTACGCGGAGGATTACCGACATCGTAATTTCTCCCAACCTAATCTCTCGCCTTAAACTACGCCGCCATTTTCGCACCAATGAATTCGAACGCCAATGCCACGATATCGGGCTTCACCACTTCTCACCATTACTCCATAAACGTCAAACCTTTCGGTAGGGGACAATGCGGACCTCTCGAACTGCGATACCGTTCAGCGAATTGCTAAGGAGACACGAAGTGGGGCCACCTTAAGTGCAGGGGGCCACTTGTCACTGTCCCCCGTTTCTATTGTCCGATTCTTAAAAGGAGAACAAATTCAATTTCCAGCGATGGACCATTAATCCTTTGTCACGTGGGCGATTAAGATAAACCGCGACATTGTGCTGCGATCTGGCGATAAAAAAAGGCTACCGCTCTATTTTAAGGTAGAGAAGGAAGGCATTCTATCCTAGGATAATCGATGAGAAGGACCAGTTAGAAATTCAACACCGCTTCTATTCAGGAAAGGAAGGATGGGGACAGGAACGTGAGGCTAATTTCAGTCATAGACATAGGGCGTTCGTGTACCACATTGCTCAATGGTGAACTAGAAGATGAAACATTACAAGTGGACATCTGTCTGAACAATGGTCAGTTTAAGAGAATTAGTGTGCTATAGCTCTTCGCAAAATTTTCAAGGAACGTCGACTGAGTTCTGCTTTTCAATTCATCAAATATTCGTATTTTTCAACCGTAAGTAGAATCGCCGCGGCTTCTGGTTAGGCAGCTTGCCTTAAGATGATCTTCGGTGAAATCTGTCACGGGTTCGATTCCCGATAGAAGCCCAAGAGCGAGATGTCCCTAGCTGTCAAAGTACTTTGAAAAAATTACAACTTTTGATACTACGATTCCAGCCTAGGTGGCATTCAGGTTAGCGTGCTAGCCTAACAAAACAGGGTTCGAATCCTCGTTAGGGCACGGTTATTCGAGCACGGCGGAAAAGGGTTAATAATAAGAGAGATTAGCCTAAGTTATCCCAACAAAGAAATTAATATTTCTTGTCATTATTGTTGAAACGTTTATCATTATTGTAGTTGTTAGAACTTAAGATTAGACTGCTATCCCTGGCGAAAGCAAAACCCATGAAATCGCTGAAAAGACTAAACTCTGTATAGAAAAACACTAAAACGATTATTAGAATTTTATGAAAGAGATAGTTGACGTAGTGCTAAATTCATTAAAATACGTTTCACAGGCGTGAATGAATGCGTTTTTTTCCTGTAAAAAGAGCATTTTAAAGACGTACCTTAAAGTCTACCTTTAGTGATAATATATGATAGACTGAAGCAAATTATTATGAACATTAGTAAACCTCTTTACATAATTAATTTTATGATATCATTACTATAACTATAAAATCACTATACTATATACATAACTATCTATAACATTACTACAGTAGCTACTATGCAAGAAACTGACAGCGGTTATTAATTAATCAATTGTTTCGCCGTTTCTAAGGAGCTGCGCCTCCAACAATGCAAACTGTAAACGAAAACATTACGCGGCCGTGAAGACCGCGAAGGGAAACCTCTCTCATTGTTGGATCAACAATGCAGCGCGCCCGATAATAGTCCCCCAGATTGTTGTCCAAATAAAGCGACGTTCAGAGGCCTCTATCGCTCTGAACGCGAAAGAATATATCCGTCAAACCCCAGTAATTGGTAAAGCAACCATTAAGTCACGCGCCTTCCCTCCCCCACTCATCAAGCACGGAGCTCGAAAACTTCTGCCACGTTTACATAAGAGATTCTTTTCCCAAATACTCCATCGCCCTAGAAGTGAGGCGGATGGAGTATTTCTGCCGGCGCGCTAGAAGAGATCGAGCCACTGTGGAAGCCATGAGATAGGCTGAAACTCTTCCAAGAGTTTATCCGAGCGAATTCCCACGACGAGGGCCCTACAGTAGATATGCGCATACATGGAAGAGAGAAAAATGTTTTCCACGAGTACCCTTAAAGGATGGGGGGGAACGGCTCAAAGATGAAAAAACGACTACGCGCGTAAAAAAGGCAAAGAAACCATCGAAACGTGAGGAGAAAAGAGTGCGATTAGATAAAAACGAATGGGAAAACCATAAATGACGGCGATAGAGACGGAGGAAATGGGGAAGGAACTTAAATGAAATTCCCGCGGAAAAGATCATAGCTCCCTTTCTCACGATGCCCGAATTTTACGGCTCCGTGGAAACCGTTTATTTACCTCGCAACGATGAATAACGAGATCGCTAAGGCTGATGATGCTGTCTCCAGGAGAATCCACGTCGATTTAAACCGATATTATTATTGTTGCGACAAAGAGAAAGCAACCATCAAACAAAATTCGTCCATCACCAAAAATCGTTGAAATGAGCGTAGCGTATATTTAAATGCAAATACAATAGATATCCGCCTAGTTTCAGAGAATTCATTCCTGATCGTCTTAATCACAAATTAAACAATAATGCCACGTACACTTCTAATAATCATTCTTGTTAGTAAGATGTGTATTTATTAATAACCTAAATTTAGTTATGTTACAATCAGTAGTCCAGGGAAAAAAACCGAACAACTGCGATAAATAAAGATTAATTTACTGGAAAATTTTAGAAAATGCACGAATTCAAGGATGATGTAGCCGATTATATTGCGTCCACCATGCTACATAGGCCGTACTGATAGTGCGAAGAAGATCAGGGAAAAAGATGCTATAACGAATCGATTCAAGAACTCATTTTTTTCCGCGAACGATACGCGAAAGTAATCGATTAGGGAAATAAAGTCATGCTGCATGCCCTCCCTGCTACACGCCGAAAGGCAGCTTGCATGGTAATTACATAGACGTAGACTTCTTTTAGGTGTGGCAGGCGTAAGATTAAAGTGACCTATCAAGCTTGAAATAGTTATTAGAAGTTAGTCCAATGAAAATATTTTTTGAGGCCACACCTCAAAGTATTACCTAGTAAAATTCATTTTAGATCAGAAATCAACCTCAGCTTTTCCCCCTGCATTTACAACAATTATCATCATCATCCTAAAATTTAAAATTAAACAATAACAATTTAACCAATAACTTGCTCTAAATTTTAAGTAACAATGGCAAAACGTAAGGTAATAACTTTAATTAATTGAAAATGAAAGAATTTGCAACTAAATCACCGTACAACCGTAAATCTAAACCAACAATGGTAACATATTAAGTAATTAAAATTTTAAATAATTAACGATGAAATCACTGAGCTGCTCTAGACCAAAACCAACAATGGTAACATGTTTGTTTTATATATAAAAATTAGACTTTAAATTAAGCATTAAATTAGTAATAAAAAATTAGACTAAATTTGAATCAACACGTATTATTTATATATAATTATTATTAAGTATTTGGTAACACGTTAAATTTTATCTTCCTACAGCTGTTACAAGGATACTCATAAGTCCGGAAACAACAATTAAACCGTTAATTACTCTATTTAGCTTCCAGCCAACAGTGCAAATGTGTAAATTATCGGTGCATTGTTGGGCGTGCAATTTGGTCGACGAACCAATGGGAAATGCATGAGCGATGAAAATAACTCAATTTCGGCTCTTTCCCTTACAAAAAAAGAAAACAAAATTACAGAGATCCTTCCACCCACGTTCTTTAAAAGCAAGTATCGATCTCGGCGTTGTTTTTGAGAAACCTATCCAGCGTGTAAATCGAATTATCCAACCCTTCCGACCTCTGACCACTTGGATGAGGGTATCCATTTTTCAAATTTTATCTCCTTGCGGACCAGTTTCGGAGAGAGCTCCCAGCTTCCGCCGAAAATGAAAAAAAAAAAAAAAAGAATCTCTTCCGACGAGAAATTTCATCGCCGCTAATTGCGTGACATGACGACTCCACACGTCATCGCCGCCGGTGAGTGACGTACGCATCCGACATTCTTCCCTCCAACCTTGGGACCTCCTTGTTAATAAATCGTGAACTTATGACTTCTGCGAAGCAACGGAAAGTAGCGTCATCAAACAAGCGGGGGATGAAATTGGACGAGAATGGCGGGGGCACGTTGATGAGGCGGGGGCAGACGAGCTGGGGTGGGTTGCAATTAGAGGGGGAAGGATTAATGAGGGGGATGATTTAATGAATATGGGGGTGTAAGGCAGGGGGTGTAAACAGAGAGTGTACACAGAGGGGGAGTCGGTTGAAGAAATGAATAAGGATGAAGTGGAAGGAGGACTTACAATGGGAGGAAGGAACGAAAAAAGTTCCTCTTAGTCTAAGAATCCTCCTGAGGACTGTTCCTGGACCGGAAATCAGTCGCAGCCTCGTAATTGTTACGAACGCCACACCTAAGAAAGTAAAAACTCAAACAATCCCTTTAAATTTAATCGCATCTTTTTAAATTTCCTTCAAATGATTAACTTTGTCGCATGATGGTTATTTAAGCGGGGATATTAAAAAGCTAATGGAAAGTACGTTAAATCTACTTCGAAAACAAGGGAAATCATCAACAATATTAAAACACCCGAATTTCCAAATTATCTTAACATTTATGACTACGGTAAGACGGATGATTTAAATGAAATCATTGCGTCCAAACCCTAATTGAAAGTATAAAATAGAGTTGTTACAGAAGATATGCGGCGCGGAAGTTTGGTTATCATAATCTTCGTGAATTGTAAATCAAATCACTCGCGATATTTTATGTACAATACATGAATTCAAATGGAAATCATAGTCGAATAGTCATAGTGGAAATCATAGGATTTCGGTGGAATGCTTTCATAATTAATGAATTAACAACAAAGTGCTCACGATTCTGCTGAAACTCAACAAGGGTGACAAATATTCTTGGTAGTTATCCCATACGGCCTTTAATTACGTATCTATAGTTACGGAGGACCAAAATTCTTTCAATTGAAAAATAATGAAAGTCTGGTTCTGCACTTAGAAACTAGATTTTTGACGCATTTTCCACGGTAACCGTTTCCATGGTAACCGTTGTTTCTGCAGTTTTTGTTGAATTAGAGTGTATGATGCGTATGACGAAATGAAACATGAAACACGGAGTATATAGGAGAAAAGGGTGTGCTTATATGAAAGAAACGTCGAGAAGAATTGAACTATGCTCTTCTTTCATCCTTAACTGATTCGTATGCGGGAACATACAAATATGTATGTATGTATGGCACAAGTATGGTATGGCCCCCGTTTCAAAACCACTCTACACCCCGGAAGGGAAATGCACGGAAAAGCTCCGCAACATGAGAATACTCTGGAGAAAGGATCCGATACTCCTACCGATGCGAAAGGATAGAGAAAAAGATTAGAAAGTGACAGGTACCGAAGCAGGAGGTGCTAAATGAAAGGAAGGATATCCCACATTGGAGTGGGAGAGAGAGAAGTCCGCGAAATCGAACTCACTTGATCCGTAAGAGGGAGGGAAGAGGATATCTCCGTAAGGGCTTCCGAATCGCTGTGACTCTCCTGGATATATACGCGAGGAAAAGGGAGTTGTGAGTGGTGAAAAAAGTTGGGCAGAAATAAAGGGAGGGAGCAAAATAGACCCAGAGTATAAGCGGAAGCAGACGCATTGCGCAGCTTTTATCAATATACGTAGCGTGGAGAATGTTTTGAAGCTGCTGCGAATAAAGGTCGGCACCGAGATTTCCTCAGATATGCACGTTCCGTAGAGTGGTTTCGACAAGTTTTGCGGTAACGTATTTTCCTGCCGCGCTAAGTTTTGGGAGCGTTGTCAAAGTAGCGAGGATTCTAGCATTGTCGAATTTCGTGCGCAACAATCGCCGAGAGGCAACAATGGTCTGCGGGTTTCCAACAATGGCTGTTGGGCGATTAACTCGAAAATGTTTGATAATGGATTCTCAATAATCGCGGTTACAACAATCACACTTACATTTTAATTTGTTTGTTTGCTTAGATCAACACAACGCAAATGTAAAGGAGGTAGATATGAAAGGTAGAGGTTTAGGTTATTACGAAAGAACTATACTGAGGCTAGACTCAACTAAAATTACTTGCTAAGAAAGGAACCAAGAATCAACTTTAAGAGCTTCGCATACATATCAGTGTATTTAATACAAAAATGTTCTAACTTTCGGTAGGTTTATGTACTTTGATATTCCCTATTCAACGCCATTTTTTTCGTTTCTTGGTAACTTACCCCACCCTTTATGTCATCTAACAACTTTTGTCTTTGTCTTCCCCTCCGTCTTTTTCCTTTGTATTCTACCCTCAATAACATTCTTGTATTTAACAGTTAAGTTGAAGACTAAAATAAACAGTACGTTACATATAGCTCTCTCTTCCATTCATAAACTCAAAAACGATTTTAACGATTAGATATCCGGATCATACCGGTAAATCGGCAGTACTAATTGTCATTAAAATGTTACAACATTATAATAAATTGCTTTCAACGCTCTTTAAGCACACCGCTACATTTAGATACCTCGCGATGCCAATCCTTGACAACATTTTCAAAGCAATACTCCAATAAAAACAAAACAAACCCATTGAAGGCGATAAAAAATTAATCGTTTTGAAACACATCAATTTCGAAATTCGCAAACTCCATCTCCAGACGACCAACCAAACAGCAATTTTCCACCATTTGAACTTAATCACGTATGAAACGATCGCTCCAATCTTTTTTGGAAATTTCGGCGACTTGACGGAAACCCGCGGACTGTGCACAAATTCATCCGTTTGATAGCTTTCCTCGCAGAATCTCGTGATCTCCGCGATTCGTAAAATGTATTCGCCCCCTAATGAGATCAAATGAAACCGTCCCGTCTAAAAGGAAGATTGAAAATACATTCGACGGACAAAAGGAACGGCGCGGCAAATTGAAATACCGGAATTACCGTCGCATCACGTGTCGCGGGTCCAGTTTGTTGCGAGGGACAACAGCGAGGAGGCTGTTTGAAAGCTAAGTTTAACCTCCAGAGAACTATTAATCCACATCACGCGGAAACAATGATGCTTAATTCATACAACTTTCCAACAGATGCCTCCAAAAACAGGTTCATTAATTAACGTCGCACTCGAATTAAAACAAGGCACAGAATAGCCAGTGTACGCATGATTGCTTTTTATCGACGCAGCGATTAAAACCAGCTTCAAAGCCTCGCTTAATCTAAATTACAATGCACTACATCAAAACGTTCGGCAACTTTTGGCGCAAAATAAATACCGCGGAGATGTCATGCGACGCTGCTTTTCTAAAACGAGTGCGTTACCATGGAAACGTATGCGCTTCTGAAGGCATCACAATGCACCAACACTGAGGGTATATTTCGAGTGTTGTTCAACCTATTGATTGCAATCCTAAACAATAACACGCCTTAATTAAGATAGGAAAATATCCGTAAGTAACAATGAGCACATACTTTCCTTCCGAGAGAATAGGACACTGAATGAGTACTTCATACAGCGTGAGAGAGGTTTAAATTTGAAGATCTTAAACAGTTAAACAGTTAAAGAGCAGCATTTCACCAGTGCGTTAGGAAAATGACGGAACGAAAGATACTCTAACGCACATCATTCACGCAATTCCATTTCTGGATAAGAGCCAAGTTGCTCCATTTACTCGAAGATCATAAATTAATAGCTACGATAGTCAGGTCTAATGGGAAAAACAGCGAGAGACTGCTGATAAAAAAAACAAGTAAATAAGCAATTAATTAAGTAGCGAGAAATTAATTCAAAAGACGATGAAATAACCATTGTTTATTCTCATAAATCATTCCCTGGGAGTATCTGGGTTCAACAATTGGGGAAAATAGCCAATCTTTCAACAATCAGTTCAGGAAGTCAACAATCAGTGTTCAGATAGAGAAAACTCGAGAACTGTTAAGAATGAAGACAGTAAAGACTTTAAATAGTAATTTAAGGAATAATATGCGTGAAAAATGGTTCTTTTAGAGTAAAACGACTTAAAATAGATCGTATATTCGTAATAATTATTTGAAACTAATAAGGCGTTGGATAAAAAAAAGCGGAAAATAATGCATACATATATATGTATCCACATAAAGACTCAATAAACACAGAAGGTTCCCGTCACAAGCCTACTAAATTCTGAAACACTTTCAAAACTAAAATAACATTGCTTTTAGACAATTTAGCCAATTAGACTAACAATTGTTAAATACCTGCTTCATTGTCGCTAGTAATAATAATAATCATATTAAAAACCTAACAATTAAAATCCCAAACAAATTCACAGCCATGAAAGGGAGACGTAACAATACATTTTAGCATACGACTATGTCAGCTTTGAATATATATATGAACACAACAATTCACCATATTTGAAATCCAACTCTCATTCAACCCTGAACAACTAGGCAAATTCAAAATATTCCCGAACTATCTGGAAAGAGCTCACAACCGAGGAACATCCTACGTCAAAAAAATCACAGATGTATCCCTCGGCATCCTCCTCTCAATCCCTTTTTTTCCCAGAGCCCCCCAAAAAAAAGCCCGATAAAAAGGAATTAAATCCCCTCCCTCTTCATACACTACGTATTAGAGAAAGTAGCAACCCAGCGTCGCAACTGGACCATTGTTTCCTGCGCCCGCCGAGCGGGCATTCTCTCCCGCCGGGAGGGGGCGACACCAACCTGTCACCGACAATAGGACCGGCATCCATCAATGCAATTCGGCCAGGTTCGGGAATATATGGCGATTGATTGCAGGCCTACGTCATTTCTACGGATCGACGTATGGGCAAAAAAGGAATAATAAAAATGTTTGCGAACGCGCCTGGCTTCGTAACTGGCTGGACCAACTGCGCCCAACCAACCCAACCCCCTTAAAAAAAAAACAAAAAAAGCTTTCCTCTTTTACCCAGCTCTTCCAACAACACACAGACCACGCAAGAGGAAAGAGAGCACCATCGGTGCTCGGAGACGCGAAAAAGGGAGAAGAAAGACATCTCGCCGTGCAGATCACGGGATCTGGGCGGCGTTAATTCCGAATACGTGTCAAGGAAGTGCATTCGTGCACGTCCGCGGAAATTCGATGCTTTTGAAGGTACGGCCGCAAGTGTAGCCACCTGCGCGACTCTCCCCTTCCTTTTGCCACGATCTTCGTTTGTTTTCGTTTCCTTGGCGATCTCCGGCGGAAATTCTGCGCCTAATTTTTCGACCTTTTGACCCTTCGCTAGGGCGACATAATTAACGAGGGAAGGAAACTCACAAATTGGATGGCCTTAAAAATTGTTCGGAATTCGCCAAAAAGTGCACGCAAAATGAATAACACGGCGTATGAATGACCTTATACGTCCGTTCGCAAAATTTACACGAACATTTTCGCGACTAACATAACAATAAAACGAAATACAGATGAATATGTCGAATTTCACAAACATTAAATTTCATCTTTCTCCCTTCACAGGGACTACTTCATATTCATATCTATAATATTTAGATCTATACAGTTTCGTCGAGCACGTAATACAATATGCTGGCCTTAGACCAACTTTAACTCCTTTACATCAACGGTAACGAAGCCTAGGCACTCGTCAAGTTTTAAGCTATTGAACGTAAATTAAAAAGTGCATTAGAACCGAGGTAATACAAAGAACGGTACACGACAGACTAGACAAGTCTGAATCAAAAGATTTTCATTAATACTTCCCCAGTTGTAACAGACAAAAATTTAAGAATATATATATATATATATGTTTTGAANCAGCGAGAAGAAATAGAAACCGACGCCATAAATTAGAAATCGGCGTTAAAACCAAAATGTAACCAGTCGACGGAAGATTGAATGTGGTCAAGCGAGCAACTGTTTCTGCTATTATCTAAATCAGTGCTCCGCAACCGGTGTGCCGTGGCACACTGGTGTGCCGCGGTCAAATTCAATGTATTTGACATTTTACAATTTTTCATTATGTATTTAATACACAATGACAAATTATTTTTCATAATATTGTCTATTTTTCAAAATGTAGTATAGAATAATTATTATAACTAAATAATATCAATTTAATACCTACATATTTTAGTTTTGGTGTGCCGCGGAATTCTAGGAAGAATTTTGGTGTGTCATAGGCGAGAAAAGGTTGCGGAGCACTGCTCTAGAGGGCCTAATTTACATAAGTCATCACAGTTCTTCTTTCAATCTTCCAAAAAAATTCTTGCATTACGGTTAAATAGGCTGTGATCTTTCCTAGAGAAAACTCCGCAATTATGGAATACAATTCTAGCTAATATTAAATCGGGGTAACGAATCTACAAACTATAGAAATGTTTGACACGGTTTTATAATAACTTCTACGATAAGGAAGGTCCTGTTACCATATCTTGATGAATGAAATATTTATCATGTCTTTTGGTACGGGATAGAGAAAAATGTATCTATTATATACTTTTGTCTCAGTCTTGTTAATTGGCTGTGATGATACGGAAGCCACTGAGGTATGAGTTGTGATTATAGCATTAACTAATGTTTCTCCTTATACATAGTTACGAAAATTGTTACTCTTGGGGTCATTGTGCTTCATTAACGTGGACCTGTTCTGCTTATAAGCATTTTGGCTCAGTGAGGAAAGCAATGACAAACTACCTCACTCCTCATCTTGCATAGTAAGCCTCATCCTCACTTCTCATCTTGCATATTTCCCTCTCCTAGCTATTCGTAGCTGATGGTATAGGGGATGAGGTCCCAACCGGCCTTCGGGGTGAATACTTTATAGATACGAGATGCTCGCATATCGTAAGGAAAAGAGAACACGCAAATAGTCGACGTGACCGGGACTCGAACCCGAAATCTTCCGCATCCGGATTTAACCTCATTACACGCCTTTACGCTGTCACATTTACCCTTTTTCTTGTAACTTCTAACGTTATTAACCCACGATCGCAGGATGATGACTTCGATATTCGACGACCCGTGTAATACGTTCCTACAGCAATCGGAAACTTTCTATTCATAAAGCCAATTCAAGTTTATTTAAAGTCGCTTGACGGCGAAGAACGACAGAATTTGACGGAACTACAGGAATAACTACTTCACAGCATCAATAAAATCATTTTACGGAAATAAAATCGTTTGTATAACTTTTTGAACACCTCGAGAAATCGCGACTGTAAGGCATGAGAAAATGAGAGAAAAAAACTTGCGAAAGATGCATAAAAAAATATTTGCGAAGATCCATTAAAAAAATCTTTCCTAGTTTGGAAGAAGGGGTATATTTTTCACTTGTTATAAACACGACAATCGTACCTCGATTCCGCTTTGCTACAATGAACCAAAAAGTCTTACGAGGTGAAGAACCGTTGAGACTAAATTCAAAGGGAGATGAAATAAATGGGAACAACTCTCAAACACCTCACCGTAAAAAACAGTGCTCGACAATCGTGACCTCCGTATATTTTTCTGAGCGACGATAAGCTTAACACAGAGTCCAAAGCCAATGCTCGAATTACACAGCGAAAGCCATAGAAATATGGTAGGAATCCCAGGTATTGATTAATGAAGAGATATAGGAATGAAAAGTTGCAGCTTAGCCGCTCCCATACAGCCTCTCTTTGAATGTGAATGACCTAATAAACCACTGTTCTACGCGCTGCTTTAGGAATTCGAGAATTATTCGGGGCTTTGCAAGCAAATCGTTTTACAACGGCATAAAGAATGTTCAGACATTTTTCTCGTGAGCGGATATTTGATTCCCGCATCGATATCTCCATGAATAGACTATTTTTCATTTGTCTTTCGGTACAGGATGGAGTTAAACGTGTCGTATCTTTCATTTACATCTTCCTCAGTCTTTTGCATCGATATCATGACGGCTACTGAGGTATGAGTGATGCTTAAACAACCACTTTACTTAGAGGAACTTAACAACGAAGATTGTTGTCCGTAATATTACCGTGCAGCACCTTTTCCATATATGGAATTCAGCTTCGGAAGGGAAAGCTATAGCAAACTACCTCACTCCTCATCTTGCCAAGAAAATCTCATTCCCCCTCTTAAAACTTTTCGGAGCTAAGGGTGTAGGGTTCTTTCCATAATTTGCGCTGAATATGGTAGAGACACAAAAATGCCCATCGTTCCCAAGTGCCAAAAAAAGTTTGACTCAATCCTCATCTCAAAGACAACCTCGAAACTGGTGCAATGTTAGTCTGAACGATATTATCTGAATATTTCTGTGCCAGTGTAAAACAAGATCAACGACCTCACTCCTCACCTTGTCTGGTATGCCTCATTCCCTCTGCATGGCTGATGGTAGAGGAATTGAGGATCCGAGCAGCCTTGACATTACAGTTAGACACAAATATATGAATCGGTATCCATCCCTGGAAGATACCGAAGTTCTTAGCGCCGATGGCTTCTTTCGTACGACTACAAAAGCTGCAATCCAGTTCCATATAAATCTCTTCTCTTCATTACGAAGCCATGAGCCAAGCTGCTTTAAATTGCGAAATCAAATCGATCGGACGTATAAAAAAATCTTTAAAACGCACGTCAGCTGGGAGCATCGTCGCTTCGTTTAAAAACCAGCGGAAGTATAATTACTGAATTACACCGGAGTAAGGAATCTCTATCCGTAATGCCCGGGCGGTTGTTAATCCCGCACTTTCCGTGCAGTCCAATTGGACGGGAACGAAAAATAAAAAAAAAGCAGCGAGACTCCCAATACTCCAATTGATCGTCCGATAACTGAATGCATTATCTCGTTTAATACAAGTGCAATTACGATGCGGTCCAAGCTCATCGAGGAGGAGTAAACCACGAAAATACGCATTCAATTGTTTCTCGTCCTCCGCGACTTAATTGAGCGAAAAAATAAAATGCATTCGACTAATAATCTCCCCCATTTGACTAAAGAACGGACCCGTTGTCGGCGCGCGGAACAATTAAAAGATGGCGATGCGATTCGACTTGCCAAAGTGCACCGAGAAAAAACTCCTAATAACTCCAACCTAATACGAAAATAAAAAAAACTCCTTCGCTTTCGTGGATTTATGCGTTATAATGTTACCTTCTTGACGCATTCTCCCTTATCTCCTGATAAAAATCCCTCAAAATATAAAAAAATAATTTGTTTTCGACCACTGCTACCAATTAACCAGCATTAAAAGATCTGCACTTTTACTTTTTTAACGTATATATCACTCCTTTCACAATATTTGAATGACCCACCTGAATTAGTTTTCTTCCTTCAATTGTAATTTTCCACAGCACATCTCTCGTTTCTCTATCAACACAACTCACCTCCCACATATAGAATTCTGTTTCAGCGGGGAAAACTATAGCAAACTACCTCACTCCTCATCTTGCCAAGAAAACCTCATTCCCCCATTTTCTTCTCTGAGCTAACGTTGTGGGGCAGCATTCACGCTGAATACGGTACAGACGGACTATGATGCCCAGCGTTCCCAAGTGCCAAAATTTGACTCAATCCTCATCTAAAAGATAAGCTCAAACTGGTGTAATGTTAGTCTGAACCACACTTCGCTTGCACAGCGACATCTCAAATTAAACTTAATAAATATCTTTTACTCTTTCAACATACGCTATACCTTCAATATTCAGTCCTGTGGCCTCAAACCCTTCACCATTAGGTGCGAAAAGCTCCGGTGAGATGAAGAGGTTTACTGTGCGAGATAGGGAGTGAGATAGTTTGCCCTGGCTTTCCTCAGTGTCACACTGGCACAGAAAAATATTCTCCAGACTATGATTGCACCATTTTTAAGGATATCCTGGTATCTTTTTAAATTCCTTCAATATTCGACATTGTATCTCAACGCTTACCGACAGCAAATTATGTAAATCTTCGGGTTAAGTAAATCTTTTAAACCAGAGAAAGATTCCAAATTTCACGTAATGTAAGATTCAAAACGAGTCAAGAACTTTCCTTAAGGACCAACAGCTTCAAGTTCCTGCACGTTGCTCATCCTGACAATCGTTAATAATTGCGGAATAGTAGTAGGAAGCTGCTTCACTTCGCGTGTACTACAAGATTCCCTCATTTCTAAGAGTCCACGTTTCAAACCGAGCGATAAAACATCCGGAACAATAAGGTTCGTGCAAATACCCGTGCAAAATTCAAGCCTGAGCAACCCGCGCCGATAAAAATCACTAATGGATTACGAGGTATTATTACGGCTGGAATATCACTTTATGATTCAGTTCCATCCTCGGGAGGCGGACGAAAAAACGGTCGAAAGAAACCGGATACGCATTTCAATTGCAAAGCAGCCGTCGTCAGTGGAGATTCAGCAATCGAAGGTTCAAGATAAACGACTCTTCTTCTGCCGCTTTATGGCTTAAGGAGTATGCGGTATCATTAATCCGTCCGAATGTTAGAGGTGCTCTTCCTCCACGTACCCCATTCTGGTCGTGGCGTATCTCGGATGAAAAAATTGGGACCGTAATGTAAATGCCGTCTTACAACCCAATTCATCGGTCTTGGAAAGGCAGGATCTTTCTAGAGAGTATGACGTGTAAGAAATGAATCTCTATCGAAGTGAAGAGATCTACATTTTCAACAATTCAACGTATGTAATAAGCGATGATTATATGAACAATATGCAGTGACACGATATGCAATGATGAAGCGTTATATACATAAACCACTGTGAGCTCCTGTGACGGTGTAGTTGTATAAACCATTCACTTCTACACAGTTACAACCTCGATTGTGAGATCGCTCTGGATTTACAATAGCTAATGTAGTAGCGGTCAATTGTTGACGGTTCAGCATCGAATTATAACAATCCCCGCATACTTAGTTGAACCTTAATGCAACGTTTGCGGTAACAATCATTTATGTAATATAACTAGCATACATTTTAGACAAAAAGTGCATGTAAGTTGTATTGCATAAATGCACGTGCGTTATATACAATCCACTGTAAGCTTCTATCACGGAGTAGTTGAGTAAACAATTCACTTCTACACAATTACGATCTCAATTGTGAGATCGTTCTGGTTTGACAATAGCTAACGTAGTTGCGATCAATTGTTGAAGGTTCAGCATCAAATTACGTTACAACAATCCCCGCGTACATTGTTGAACCTTAACGGAATGTTTGCGGCAACCATCATGAGGTGTCAGACAATTTAATAAATCCGAAATGCCTTAATTACAGCATGAATAATTCATTACGTCGATTATTATATCAATTATCATTACATTCATTGTTAAAATGCTATGAAAATTTACTAGTCTTCATATAAAATTTAAATAAATTCTGATATCCAATGATGACGCCCCAATGCTTTCTACGCATTGAGAAGGTGCCTCTAAAATGTCCGTACCGGTCCTAATTTCATACATTTACCGATTATAATATTCCGCAAATAATTCGATGAGAAATCCTAAAATGATTCTATAAAAGATCTTCGTCTTCCACAAACCTTCTCACTCTGTCTCACTGTGATTATCAGGGCGTAGGATTGAGTAAACTCAGATGTTTTTTTTTAATATTTCATTGCCTTCGCAGAAAAAAATTACGGACATTTCACTCTCAAGCCGGATATCGAAGAAAAATGATCAAATCTACTTCATTTTTGGGTTTATTTTCCTCTTCTTCACAAATTAGAAATCCGACCGAAACTTTCTATGGCAAAGATCGGTATGGCGCGGAGTCTGGAAGTTCCTCAAAATTGAAGTCATCAAGCTTAAGTGTAAAGAAGTATCCATTTAACCACTTTATACTACGAAATTCAGTCGATCTTTCTTCCTTATCTTTCATCAAACGCTTGTCAAACCACCCTCGTTCGGGGTCCATCATGATGAGATTTTTATCACCACATCCCACGACATAAATATCATATAAGTGCGATCACAAAAAGCCCTGATCAAGTTCATTCCTACAGAATCGTTCATATCGGTCCCCTCGCCCCCAAAACTGGAGATATTACTCGGTCATTGCAATTCAGTGGAGATAATAAACCTTTATCCCCAAACTACATAAAACAGACACATAAGAAACACCACATTGCCTACGATAGGACGCTCCCTTCATATCGCAATCTAATTATTCATGAACCGCCCCTGCCCAGAACCCTCCCTGGTCATTCAGCATCTCGAGGAATCACCGTGCTTTTTACGCAATGGACCCAGCCAGCCATTGCGACTCCCAATATATCAGCATAAGAAGCCAATATATACCGAACCCTACCCCTTTGGACGGAGCATACCCCCGAAAACACCCACCCAGTACACCGTCCCGCCCCCACACGTCCTGGTCGATGAGCAACTCCGAACGACAAATGAAAAACGCTAATCTTCCAGCACCGCGCCCACTCGGTCGAAGGATGAATCCATTACCATCCCCAGTTTCAACACATAACAAGTGCAATTCCCAGTGGATGCAATAGCCTCTCCTAGACCCGTAATCCCCTGGCCTTGACTGCAACTCGCCTAGGCTAAGGGGATGGAAAAGGTTCAGGGTAAAAGGGGAGGGGTAGGATCTCCTCAAGGGACGGTGTGTTGGTAATGGTATGAGGGGGGCCTTTTACGAGTGTCTGCCTGAAGGAGGGAGAGACTATGGATAGGCGCTTCCAGGCACTGCGTTCCATTCCTGGCAATGTGTAATCCACTCCGACTTTATTAAAGGTTTCCACAGAATGGGAATTGGGCCGTCGGTTTCTGGAGACCATCTACGATGGCTCCCCCTGTTTGCTTATACCTGGAATCGGCTCGATCTGGGAGCAAACGAACCTTGAATAGTTTCCACCCTCCCTCAAAGATTGTTGACTGTCTGCGGAATGATAAGGAAGAGATGCCACCGCGTGATGCAGCATACGAAAACAGCGGCGGGGTATGCATCGGACGCAAGCGTATGCTTTATGAATCGCACCGTAAACGTCATTTGATTGGTAACACTGGGGAATTGCTTATAGGGCCTATCCAACCAAGGCGACGGACGTACTTAACAGCAATTTGAATCTATAATTAACCACTCCATTGGTCGTGCTGGATGTTCATCATGGCCGAGATGCTGGTGACGGACATAATCGTCACGCCATCGCACCGTCAATGGGCCATGACGAACTGTTACGTCACTGAAGCCTATCTGCATATTAACAACGTATCGCGAATCAATTACGGTTGCTGGGACACAAATTCCTAACAGACACCATCACCTGTCATACATTATAGTCGTTTCCGCTAATAATATAAAGTTACATTTGCTGCTGAAATGTTAAACATCACCCTGCATTTGTTTCGCTCGCCCATTACCTCAAACCCCACCGGTCGTAGAAAACTTTAGATACGCTAGTAAACAAAGCATCCACCGACGCATAGCTTGGAATTTCTATGAGTAACCCGAAAATTTTATTCCCAAACACGCTGATTAATCAAACCCGCGGAGTCAATCTGTATCCCTCAACTAATATTTGAGAAATTCCACCGCACCGAGTTCACCAGAACATTGAATGACTTTTTCGGAGTAACTTACACACTCCAGAGAAGCACTTTTCGTACTTAGGGAACGCGGAGGGAAACATCAGAGCCGGACCGCTGAGGATAAAAATCACACATCCCGCTTACGATTTCACCCGATAGACAACCGCGGTGTGAGAACTTCAACGAAAACTTGTAATATTCAGACAGAAACTTCGTTACTTCATTCCGCGAGTGATTTTCGATCACGTACTGAGAGAGAATTCACGGTCCACTAAGCAGATTCCTCACAGCATCCCTATCGCAGACAGATTCACGCCCGTGATAAAACGACTCGCCCAACGAAAATAATTCCCCGCTCTGGAAGCATTCTCATAAACAATCACGGAATTGTTTTGACAGCTTGACGTGGTACACACGGAACCGGACGCAACGAGAATACATCCCCTTACTCTCTTCCTTAACGCAAGTCCTTCAACGTGTTCATTAAAGCCGTATTAAGGCGATCCTCACCGCCATAAACACGCATTCGGAGAGTTATTAGGCATAAAAAATTAACGCCGGGGAAAACTTCGACGCCGGAATAAACCGAATATTAGCCGTAAAAGGGGAAGAAACCATCAAACACTCACCGTTTGAGAAGACCGTCGTCACTGTGAGGAGGAAGAAGAGAACGAAGAACTCCGAAACCGAGTCCCGCGAAGACCATCCTCGCCGGCACATCTTCCCGGCGATCGCTGGAGCAGATTCCGAGAGGAGCATTCTTCTGGCGGCGGCTGAGAGTAGCCAGGATTGGGACTGCGACTGATTATCTGCCGGAACGAGCACTCGTAAAAAAGTTTGCGTACTCCTAGCTTATAGCTCTCCCGAACGAGATTCGACGGCAAACTTTTTCCGTAACTATCCTATCCGCCGAATTCCAGAACAGATCACTTCCTTGCACCACTGTAAAGCAATCCGAATGAGAGACTCCCGAACATCCGACCACACGGAAAAATCAAAAAACAAAAGGGTAAACTGAAACAAAAAACCGTGCACTACCAAATTCGTGTCAACAAACTTCAGGAGGGGGGTGGGGGAGAAAAACAAAAAATAATCTCAAATTCCTCTATCGGATAACCATCCCATAACTAGCGCAGTTTCTCCCAGTATAGTTTTGGGCAACACCATCACACTTCGGGAAACGGATTTTTCTCCTCGTTTAAACGAATCGGGACCGTTCAGTCGGCACTCGGGGATATCACACACTCCTCCAGGTTCCAATAACTCAAGTTTTTATTTCTCAGACCGAAAAAAAAATTCCGAAAAATCCGAATTTTTTTCGATCTTTTTAAACTTCCGGAAAATCGGGGCTAAATCCTCGAAGCACTTTTTTCACCGGGTGCGAGCAACATGCGCTTCTTCAGCGGGCGATTTTTTTAAAGGCGTACGTTCAACCTGGGGAGGTAAAAAAAATCAAGCTTAAAGAAAAACCCACTCGCCGAACGTATGCCAAAAAGGCCCACCACGAAGCACACACCGTGGACTCACGACTCGGACTGAGCGCCCGCTCCAAGCGACCACAGCAACTCGACAATTGCCGAGCGATGAGCTTCGGATTTCTCCGCAAGGCGGCAGCCGTGCCTCTGGGTCGCCCGGGTTGAGAAGCAGCAAGGGGGGGAGAGGGTGTGAGAGAGAGGGAGGCTGGCTGTTCTCCTACACTGCAGAGATCTGCCGGGGAAGGGGGCTCTGGAAAGCCGGCTTCCTTCTGATTGATTCCTGCGAAAATGGAATAAGCAAGCTATGGAATAGGAGTGGGGAAGCAGTTGGAGAAAACCGGGCGAAATGTTTATTCGGGGGGGCGGAGGGGGGAGGTCTTACGGGGGGAATGTACGTGTAGGAAAAAAGTGGGAAAACGTCGCGCGCGGTGCAGAAATTTGTTTTTATTTGCGGTGCTGGAGGATTAATCCGCTAAGGATGAGATTGGTGTACAGTGATAGCGGAATCTGCCCCCCTGGTCGGGAGATTCGAATGATCGCGAGGCTCCTAGGAGAGCTAAATCGTTTCCGAAGCGGGTTTTTTCGCGCATTTTCGCTCCCCCGCATAACCCCCGCCCCCCCTTTTCGCACATCCGCCCCTCATTTCCCCCGTTCCGAATTTCTATCAAGATGTGATTTTAACGCTCTCATTATCGAGGAAATGGAGTCGGGAACTTGGGTACCGAGGGGAAATGTACGGGGGATGCGAGGTTTTTCGGAATGATAATATTGCCCCCAGAACATATCTCTCCACTTTCCGAGCGAGTTCCGAAGGGGAGCGTATTTTTTCAAGAACTCTCAACTTGTAAAGAATTGTTTTCGCTGGGTTATAAGACTTGTACGGTCATCCCTGCTTGTACTTCCCCAAATAGAGTTTGATGTAATACGAAAAACTTTATCTCGAGGATTTATATGCATGTTAGGTAAAAAAGAATCCATAAAATATCTCGGGAGATTTAGGAATTTGCGCATTGTAGAAAAGCCATCAAAATGTTATTGCACGCATAGGAATTTCTCTTTATTTTTTAGGGAATGATTGTTGCCGAATTACTAAACGATGTCTTTTAAACAAGTACCTAATTAAACATCGACAGAAGAAATTAGTGGGTCAAATATTGAGTGTCTTCACCAATTCGAACTGAAAAGTCGGAATTTTTAACTTTCCTTAACAGTGAAGCGAGTAACAATTACAAAGGCGAAATTGTTTAATCGTGATGTTAACCATACAACTTCAACAATTAGTACGTTATTACATATATAAGAGTTATGATTGTTGAATTAGATTTTTAACCGGGTAACTTCAACAATTGAAACCTTCCTACATGCATAAGATTCTAATTGTTGAAATATGACTTTTTTACCCGTAAAACTTCAACAATTAAAACCTTCATACACACATGTAATTGTCGAATTATGGGTTTTCACCCATATATCTTCAAAAATTGAAACCTTCATAGATATATAAGATTTCTAATTGATGAATTACGATTTAAAACGTAAAATTTCGACGATTGAAACCTTCGTACATATATAAGTGTTCTGCCTGTCGGTAGGTTCATGTGCCTTAATAATCCCTATTCAACGTCATTTATGTCCTTCATCGGTAACATTCCATTAAGTGATTAAACGCCGACAGAGGAAAAGGTTTGATCAAGTACTGAGAGGAGAGGGATTGCTAAAGAATGTGATTGACGGCAGAACTCAAGGGGAAAAATCAGAGAGGAAGACGAAGATAAAAGTTGTTAGATGACATTAAGGGTGGGGTGGGTTACCAGGAAGTTGAGATGTATGGGGAATATTAGGGCACAGGAACCTACTGAAAGGTAGAAGACATATGAATGTCTTCTAAACAATTCTTCAATACTGTATTTTTACAATAATGCTGCTTTCACACAAAAATCAATGAGTTTTCAATATCTAGATGCCTTCGTGCGCCCTAGGATTGCGTACTCAACCAAGGCTCCTTTTTACTGCTTGGTAACTAACCCCTCCCACGATATCATCCAAGAAATATCCGTTGTTTACCCATCCGAATATTTTCTTGCATCCTTCCTTCAGTACACTGAAAATCCTCGCATTAAACTCACCGGTATCATTTCCTCGTTTGTTTTTCTATCAAAATGTGTTCCCTTATCCATCCCACGCTAAATTCACTTCTTGAATGCTTCATCTGAATCACCTCCCTTTTGAAGATCCATGTTTCATACCTAAACAGGTATATACTTCAGAGTATGAATTTCAAAAGATGCTGTTCTAACAGTAACTAATTAACCATTTAACTAACTTATCGAGTGTTTATATTAGCGTACAAGCCGCTATCGGCGTGTAGCAGGGGTTGTAAACTCCGAGCGTTCGAGCTACGTCTTTAGCTTATTGTTGTCGCTTATCGTTTGTAGAAAGAGTGAGTCCTTAAAACGATTATTCCTAATCTACTTCTCTTACTTAACGCTCATTTATGATCGATCAAAGTAGGAGGGAGGTCGAATAAAACGGATTACGTCTTCCACAAATGTATGTACTTTCTTCGAATTTATCAAGTGTACTCAGCCTAGCTTCTTATCTTCTTTCTTTCAAGGATTCCCAAATTGCGTCTGAGAGCATTTTAGTTACGCTTACTTTTTTATCGTAGCATTTTCTGACAAAAGTATTCACCTTGTATGGTTCTTTCTTGTTCTTGAAACAACCAAGAATTTCCTAAGTGAAGAAACGTAAATTTGCTCAGAATTAAGTCCATACCGAAGCATCTTTTAGGGATGCTGTTCAGTGAAATTTAGGACGGAAGCGATCGGAAAAAATTTTTTTTACAGTTAGGACAATAATAATATGATGGTAAGGATCCGTAACATATTTGCTTGAATAAAATTAGGCATATTCCACAAATGAAATAAAAGAATGAATTGATAGCATAGGTTGGTGTTTTCTGTAATATCTTGGCGACTTAAATGAATTTGAAGTACGTAAAACCTATCTGTTATTTACTGATAACATTCCACACGCAGTTAATAGAAAAGTGAAGAAAAAATTAATCAGGAATGACGTAATAATTTACCCCATTATTAACCACATGTGAGAGGAAGGAGAAACAGATAAGAATTAAGACAGTAATATTGCAACAATCAAAGAGCTAAGCAACAATAACCTACGCGAAAATTGTTGGAATACGAAACAAAAGAGAAATAGTCAACAATAGAGAAGGCGGCGACTGTTTCCTCTGCATGGTTATGCGTCTGAGAATTGTTGAGCTCTGTCTGAAAACTATTCAGCGAGGAGGCCGTTTTGAACTTCCACCATCAGCTACCAAAAGTTCTGGAGATGGAATGAGGCTTACTAGGCGAGATGAGGAGTGAGGTAGTTTGTCTTAGCTTTCCTCTCTAGTCCAAAATGGTATTAGAGTGTAAACTCCTCGCAAGTGTAGCACAAGGCTATGAACAACGCTTGTATAGCATTCAATGAGGAGTTACAAAAAGTAAGTCATCGATTTCATTTAAACCTCAGTAGTCCAGTGTATGTTGAATGATAATTGTAAATCTTGTTGATAAAATAGTTTCATAAGAATTAAAGTTACAAAATGTAAATGATTCTACGACGTAATATTAAATGCATCGGCGTTGTACCTTTCTGTAGGTTCATGTGCCTTAATATTTCCTACTCAATGCCTTAATATTTTACACTTTGGACTTTTATGCGTCTAATTTTAATTGAATAATTGAAAATTTTTGCCAATATTCTCTTGCCCGAACGCGTTGTATTACAATATTTTTAAGCGTGTTGAAACGGTCACAGCTATCATATCTGAAACCGCCGTAACCTTATGCGTTTATTGGTGATATCCAACCCTTCAGAAATCCCTGCGAATCCGTACTCCAAAGTGACTCAATGTGTGACAGTGTCGTGGATTTCTCAATAAAAAGGAGTTCTTGGGTCAGTGGGGATTCGCAAGATCCCTGAGCGCGGGTAAAACTATTTTCCATCGCAGATCAACCGTTCAATCTCCAAAGCGGGGACCATAAGAAAGAAAGCGATTGGCGACTGCACCGTCATCTTACTGGAGTCGCTCCCCGGAGGATTTTTCCTTCAACTTTAGAAACCTACTTATGGCTCCACAGCATAAATATCGAAAAAGATTTAACGAAAAATCTTAGCAAGTTGGGAGCGTTTTCGCAGCAAATTTCAATCGTGTGAATAAAAAATGTCCAAAAATTTATCTCCGGTGGACCGCATTGGGTCCTCTAAAGAATTCCCGAGTTGAAGAATTATAAAATTTTTTATCCATAGCTGTAATAAGGGAATCTTTTTTAATAATTTTACATTTTCATAGTACGAGATACAATCAATCATGATTAGTGGAATTAATATAAATGTAGTCGACTCAGTTGAATATCTCGGAATCACCCTTACAAATAACTTAAACTGGAGCACACATATTCGAAAAATCTGCGGTAAAGCGACTAAAAAGCTCGGTTTTATAAAGCACATTGTAGGTAAGATGCGATGAAAATGTTGGAGAGCGATGTTATTTCACTATTATTAATGCCCCACCTGGAATATGCGGCGAGTATATGGGACCCAGCGGATGAAATGAATGCTGGCGAACTCGAGAAAGACCAGTGTAAGGCGATACGATTTGTTAAAAAGTGCTACGATAGAAAAGCAAGCTTTACGCAAATGCTCTCAAACGCAGGTTGGGAATCCTCGAAAGAAAGGAGATTAGAAGCTTGACTGCGATTGCTTGCTAAATTCAGAGAAAGTACATTTTTGGATGACGTAAATGGTATTATGCGACCCCCCGCTACTTCGGCCGATCAGACAATGAGCGTAAAATAAGAGAAATAGATGCGAGGACAAGTCATTTCAGGGACTCATTCTTTCCGATACGCCATAACAATAAGCTAAAGAGGTAACTCGAACTTTTGCTGTTTACACCCCCTGACACTCGACACAAGGTGGCTTGCAGGGTATTTATGTAGATGGTGTATGGAAAAGAGCGGAAGGTAGCCTTGCACTTTAAAGTGTGCGCCTAGGAATATTCCCATGGAGATTCGGACATGAAAAAAGTGTGACAGTGCCGGTACTCGAACCCGGATCTTCCTATTGTAAGAGCAATTCTGTTGCATTGGTCCTATTGGATCGACCAATCGAAGCTTCCTATCGGAAAATTATTGTATTGGCTACGGCAGTCACACGGAAAGTGAAAGAGCCGAGCTCGAGTCCCGGTCAGTTCGTGAGAGTCAGACGCTCGCCCTTGCCCACAAAGTCTACCGAACGACATGTCTAATTGTCCTGGCACGATAGCTAAATAGGTTAGAGCAGTCACCCGGAAAGTGGAAGATCCGGGTTTGAGTTCCGGTACAGTCAGATTTCAATTTAATCATAGATTGAAGGCACGAGTTCTATTCTTCTAGCTCAGATATCGAATTTTGGACAAAAATCCTTACGAAATTCTCAAAGAAGAATTCTCATCGTTTGCCTCGAATAATAATTTTCTATATTTTTCTTGAGTAAACGTAGACGAGACTTTCTTTTAGCAATGCCGACGGAAGGGAAGCTGTGTGGGTCAGATATTGAGATGAGACGGATTGCTAAAGAAAGTAACGGAAGACGGGATCAAAGGAAAATTACAGTGGGGAAGACAAAAGATGTCGTATGTTATAAAGGGACGGATTTGTCATCAAGACGTAAAGGAAAGCAAGGAATTTCAGGCACATGAACCTAACGTAACGTAGATGATTTATGTAAGTATGTATGTATTGAGATCCTATTCTGTGCTCAACGTATGAAATGCCATTTAGCTATAAAGATGCTCAAATGAAGAAATTCATCCACAAAACGAACAAGTTTAAAAAATTTGTTTCTACTTAATAAATTTCAACGATAATCCGAGATGACAACCGGAAATTTTGCCCCTGAATCCTTTTTTCCCATCGCGAATTCTTTCGTACGTTTCCATGAAACATTTTGACCGGAGATTAACAGTATTTATGTATGCGATATAGCATAAAATTTTTATCGGAGAAATTCCACGTCATCCCTGCGTCATGCAAGTTATTTGCGTCAGAAAATCTGCCGCCTGAATTTGCCGCTAACAAACGCAAAACATTTCCAGACTAGGCATTTTGCGTAGGATTTAAATTCGCGATTTTCGAGAGGCGAAAAATGTCGAATGACAAGTGGAATATTTTCTTTCCGTGGGAAAATTCCATCTTGAACTCTGCGGTATGTATACATATATAATATATCGCGTCTTCGACATAAATTCCGAGATTCTGCTTGTTAAAACGCTTCCCGATACAGAGCCGCATATTTGGGAACGCTTTCGAAGAACTTTCTGAGCTATCCGCGAAACTTATTTAGCAACGCGTTCATACTCCTGCGTCTCTATGAAGCTACTTACACGCGCCAGCTTGCATTTGCGAATTTCCACAAAACTGCAAACTATCTCCACCTGCCTTTTTTTCATATAATAACGTGTATGATACGGAATCAACTTGTTCTCAGAATCGTCCCACGGCGTGTATCCATTTCTTGGACGAAATACTTTTTAAATACGAGACGAAAATTTTGCATTTTCATATTTTTCGGCAGCGTTCGAAGCAGGGAGGCGAATTCTCGGAAATTCGCGACCGAAACTGCGAGAGACTATGCGGAAAAGCGTGCATATGAAGCTATGACTCAATGCTATAGTGAGTGGAAGAAAGATGTCTCTCGGTGGAGAAATGCCACGGTTGCTTTATCACGACAGATACACCGCACTGGTCTGAAAAACCATTGCTCATATGAAATGGCACGTGGATTATAACTTGTGGCTTTCTGTAACTTCCTAGGATCGCTATGCGAAACTTAATGTAGTGAAGGCATACTTCCGTGTTACTATTTTCAGTAAAGATTATCATGTATTCATGATAATTATTAAAATCCGTAATTGAAAGTAGTTGATGATTTGGTCGGAAATATTATGATACTCACGGATATAAATATCTTAGAAATTTTAAAAACACTTAGAGATTTTGCTGAAATTCCTTCCAGTAAAAATAAGTAGTAATTTTCCAGTTGTCTTGCTCAGAATCGACAACATTCAAAGTCCTATCTGTAATGCTTGCACGCCTCTTTCCACGATATTCAGGAGCTTCAGGAGGCACAATTTCACGGGAAATATTATTATAATATCATTATAATATAATATAACCAAACTTAATGTAATATAATGTAATGTAAAGTAATGCGATGTAATGTATTATAATAAATGGTAATATAATATAAAATACCATATATAATCATAAAATGTTCTAGCTAACTTCTAATATTTCATTCACCTTCATTGGATTCTATAGCTCTAAATTCTGCAATTTTATATACGATTTACAAAAGTTCAATACAATCACATTCAGGTCTCTAACAATTATACTACCGGATGTTTTCATTAACTTGAAATCTTGCTATGGATTTACATGGCATGCCATTCATTCCTTCGTATTCCATACATACATTCATAACTCTTCCTCCTTTCGGTAGGTTCATACGCCTTAATATTCCCTATTCATTATTTCTTTCGCGAATAATAATCATAATTGAAATACTAAAACGTATGTAGTTAGTATATTATACACTAAGGAATCAACAATTTTACTAAAAAATGATTCGATGAACTTGCTTCCGTAATAAATGCTTCTCATTAATAAAATAACAGAATGCTAGACGGCTAGGTAGACTCCCTGTTGGAAAGGTTGGACCATTGTGGGCCTCTCTTCCATAACCTCGTATGTCGATATATTATATGCAAAAGTGAATAATAAAATAAAGCGCGGGGAAAATTTTTGAAACTTAATAACGTCAAAGAAAAATGCCACGTTGCGGGAAAACGCTCACAGAAAAGGGGTGTGAAAAACCCGCGAAAGTACATTAGAACAAAATACAAAGGCCGTACACAAAGAAATACAATTACGCTACATAGAAATTGAGACAAAATAGAAAAAAGCTAAGTATAGAAAGATCAAAAAAATGTTCTTAAAGAGAAAATTCAACATACGTACAGAGGAAAAACAAAAATGTTAATGATTAAGGAAAGGTAAATTACTAAGGGGCTGAATCCCAAGGAATGTTGTGAAAACGGGTGTGAAAAATAGCGACATGACTGGAACCAGTCTCCCACTTTCCAGGTAGATATTCTAAAGATTGTGCATTCCCAAACAGCGTGGAATAGACACGGAATGGTAGTTTAATGGTTAGAATACCCGCCAGAAAGTGGGCGATCTGAGTTCAAGCCCCAGTCAAGAAATTAATGTTTCAAAAAAATATGGAAGATTTAAAACAAAATTAGATTACACACATCAACATAGTAATAGTACCGTGAAAGTAAACGATACGTATTTACAGAATTAGTAATTAATTACTTTAGATAACATTTTGAAGAAGAACCTTCTGCTATCAAATAATATCGCCTCTAACAAGATCCTGCATGCCCTTGCGCCGGCTTAAACAAATGTCAAAGCCTTAAACAATGTTCTACAATTCCTTCATCAATGCTTTCCTTCAACAATACTCTACGATTCCTCCAACAATGCTCTACAATTCCTTCAACAATCCATTACACCGTAGAAGGATATTGTTGAAAGCGCCTGCCTCAGTATCCTAATTATCTGTTGAAAACTGATGACTAGAACAGCTTTGACAGTAAATGAGGGGAAATCTACCATTCCTTTTACCGCCGAAAGACTTGGTACTAAAAAAGGAGTCGAGAGAGGAGATGAAAGGTAGTAACTAAAACGCTTTCGAGAAGGAAATCGCACGGAATGAATTCGCCTGTCACCCACTCAACGGACCCAAATCACCTGTTGTATTAGAGTCGGACATTGATGTCGGTGACGCGTCCAGACGATTTCTCTGATGAAGACATTAACCACGATCAATGCATCGAGCGTTGAACATTACCCCACTTCCAGCTGCGAAAAAGGGACGGTTACAAACTTGATACAAAATGCGAGTGTGCAAATGAAAGGAAATGTGAAAGGGTCTTGCGTTTTCTATGACGACTTTTTCTGCATCCATTCAAAATGAATATATCTCAAAATATGTTATTATTTGAGGAATTCGTAATGCTTAGAAGACAGTGTGTGTGGCAATCCTTCCCATTCTTTTGAATTCCACAGCAAATTAACTTACTAACTGAAACTTCACTGCAAACTAATCGAACTCTTTGACTGATATCGAAATCAAAAAGAAGAAATCACCAAAGAAGGAATGAGATATTTTAGTACTTAGCTTTAACTAGATGACTTAATACCTTCCAAAATGGAGTGCATGAATAATGAGAAATTGTTTCAATTGAAATCAGTTTTCAACAGATAATTAGGATACTGTCGTAAGCACTTCCAACAATATACTTTAACAATGTAGTGTATTGTTGAAGGCAATACAGAGGATTGTTAAAGGCTTCCACGTTTGTTTAAGTTGGCGCAAGGGCTTGCAGGATATTGTTGATATATGAGGGAGCATGGTAATCACTCCGCCACTACTTTAGACAATATAAGCGGAGAACCAATTAAATATTAATAGAATACATTGTTAAAAATAATACAAACGATGCAGCATTGTTAGCTACAAACACCATCTTAACAATCAGGATTTGTGGCGATCTGCAACCATTTTAAAGAGAATTAAGTCTGTAAACTGTTTTACGTCGAAATTATGATTTTTTGTTATGAAATTCCTCCTACATCTATCAAGCGTTCCTTTTCATAACAATATACATACACATACTCATTATCAATAAACTAGGTAATGTATTTTGCAAACTTTACGCAGCGAAAACCGAGTGTAAATTTCGAGATTAAGTTTCGTTACCGGTCTATCTCCATGCTTAATACGTATAAAAGAATTCGCTTGTTAAAAATTCCACGATCAATTCCGATACTGCAAACACTGGGATTTTTTCCTGAAAATATTAAGGGATGAAAGAAACTTCTTTTCAAGTCTTACCTTGGCTCTCAATAATCGAATTGCTCGCGTGCCATAGGAAATTCTTTCGAGGGTCAGCGTGGGCCCTTATGCTGCGTATTTGCCATTCCTGGTTTCCGCTTTGGAGACTCTTGGTCAGCTGTGCGGCTAAAATTATGATTTCCTAGACGTTGCAAGTTGATACATAGAGCCCGAGCCTTTATCAATTCTGTGGGGTACCTATCCGCGGAATTTGATCCCGTACACCGCGGTAGCCCAAGTATGGCTATGTAACCACACAATGGTCAGAAAAATCGAGTGGCCGCCTGAGAAGAAAGACAGTTTTCGTATCTTTCGTTTTACTATAAAATCTCATTACATTTGTCTTAGAATGATTTCCGCAGAGAACGTTCCATTATTTCAATCCAAAGCATACATTTTGGTTTCCATGACTACCAGAGCGGATCTAGAAATTTTCCAAGTCAGAGGTTCAACACTTTATTCTCCATTTTGAAGTAAATATTTGTCGTTATATTCTATCCAATTATCGTTCATTACGTTATGGTTTCGCTAAATATCCAATATATTTGTATTCATCGCTTCCCTGTTGGTTTTAGCGACAGTTACGTGTCGTGCCTCGAGCAAATAACTTGTTTTGCAAAATCATCAAGAATAGGTCAACGTATGCTACAAGTTATGTTTTGATCTTTAATAGCATTGATTAATTTGTTGTAAGAGTAGTGTAGTGCATAAATACTTTTTCGAGGGATGCATATCGACGGAATGAAATTGCTCGTAAATTATAATCCATAATTTTAAAAAGACGTTTTTAATTAAATAACAATAGGAAAACAACGTTTTGAGCACGTTGCTTATGTCTTATTATTGCAAACAATGCAACAATGTAAACAAACGCATTCCTCGATATGACCGAAAAACGCATTGCTTTTTTCTTCGTGAATGCATAAAAAGGCGATTAATGCACATGTAATAACAACGTCGATTTTTACTAAGGTGGGGATAAATCATCAAGTGGGTCTAAAAAGAAATTTCTAAAATCCCAAAGGTTCTAAGAAACAGTACGATTTTCTGCTATTCAATCATGATAAGATAAAACAGCTTATTACTGAATATTTAAATTTTAGCTGATAAAAAAACGACGTAGAAAATCTTTAGAATTTACTTCCCCAAGATTCGTCCGAAAGGATATGCGAATCAGCTAGCCGCATCAAAACACAGAAGCGGCTCCATGCAAGGTATCTCATACAGATCAATTAATACTTAATACTAGTTGAAAAACCTATTAAAAAGGCTAAAATACAGGTTAATTAGTTAAAAATTTATGAATGTGTTATGCGTATTTTGAAAATTTTATACGCCCGCGCCATCTGTCAGTTAGTAAAGAACGTATATGAGAGCTCGCTTGCCATATATTGGCACACATCTGAATCATACGTATCCACGCTCAGCACCTGAATCATGTCGTATATCATATCATATCTCGCGTAGCATTTTATTTATATAAGAAGCTCGATTCGTGGCTTTGACAAAGGTTTTATTTCTCTAGGAATTGTGAACTTAGCAAAAACCATGCAAGCCTATAAAAATAATAATAATGCTGCGACTTTAAAGTACAACTACACAACTAATAGTGCCGCTTCATATAGCTAAATTAAGAAAGGCGAATCTCACTGGGAATGCTCCGACAAAAGAATATTTCAAGAAGTAAGAATTACACGAAACATTTCAACTAATAAGCAATTCGATAATTACATGGAACATTTCAACAATTAAGCAATTCAATAATTACATGGAAATGTTCAACAATTAAGCAGTTCAATAATTACGTGAACATTTCAACAATAAGCATTTCGGTAATTGCATGAAATATTTCAAAAATTGAGCAATTTAATAATAACACGAAATATTTCAACAGCTAAGCGGTTCAATAATTACATGAAATGTTTCAAGAATTAAGCGGTTCGATTACATTAATAAGTAATCGCCAACGAAAAACAGGCGAAACTCAGTCTTTTCAGACACTTTGCCAAAATACAACAAATGTAACAAGATTAAGAACCCTACAACTCCATAAATTCCAAGGATTAAGGAAAGGTTTGAATACTTTGCAGGATAAAGTCCTGCGGCTGATCCCAAAGGAATAACAAGTGTGAAAAATAGCGACATACTGGGACTCGAAACCAGGTCTCCGGGCAGGTATTATAACCACTGACATGCTGCGTCTCTTCCACCCATTAAATACTTCAAACAAGCTTACTGATCAGCATTCAAACCACGTTTTTCGCGTGCTAGCGCTCCAACCCCAAGGTCCCGGGTTCGAGTCCCGGCTGTTCGAATTTTTCCTGTTAGGGAATTGCTGTTTGTGTTGGTAAATAACAATTATTAAAATTGTTGTATTAGGGTCTACCTAATAGAGAAATAAATAAAAGATACCCAGTATCAGTAACACTCATACCATCCATGCGTTATCATAATGAGAAAATGCAGTAGGAGAAGATGATATTCTGCCACAGGAAAATGTTTTGTTTCAGCGGAAGACAGAGGCAATCCATAAATCACGTAGTGCAAGTTTTTGTTGTGCCTTTCGAAAGTAACACGCTCTCTTACTTCACCAAAGCATCACTTCATATTTCAAGCCCAAAGCGTAGCTTTTAACACTCCCACGAGTCTCCACTTCAAACTTGCGAGAGTAAAATGAATTGTGCATAGGCAATATTCATCGCTGCTTTTCTAGGAATAACTTCCAGTATAAATAACTATAGTATGACTGTAAAATAGAGACATGGTCAGACTTTGGTAACTGACTATGAAAAAATTCATGGGACGTCGATGTTTGAACTGAATGATGAGTCTTTAACAATGCTGAACTGTTAACTTTGATTTTTTACTTTCCTTAACAATGAAGTGAACAATTAGAAAGGCGGAATTGTTTAAATATGATTATTAAACGTAAAATGTCAACAATTAGAACCTTCAAACATCCTTAAATGTTCTATCTTTCGGTAGGTTCATATGCCCTAATATTCTCTATTTAATACCATTTCTTTCGTTTTTAGGTGACTTACCCTACCCTTTATGTCATCTAATATCTTTAGTCTTCCCCTTTGATTTTTCCCTTGTATTCTACCTTCAATTACATTGTTTAGCAATCCCTTTCCTCTCAATTTCGATACAAACCTCGCTCCACGGTATACATCTAGCACTTATGCGTTTGTTTTTCTAGAACATTCATAATCGTGTCTATAATGCTTAAGGAAGCCATTTGTCCGAAACAGGAGTTGGAGTTAGTGTATGGCAGGGGTTTCCAGCTTGAGCTACCAGTTACAGTTTTTCTATGTAAATTAGTATATTATGTAAGAGAGGTATTCAGCAATTATGGTCTACATTCGCACCCTCGATATTGTGAAATGGACTCACTCTGAAAAAAAAAATTCCTTCAGAATATTTCAAGAGCACCTGTTTAGCAACATGCACATATCTGGGCTATTTCGTGACGAATATGAACATCAGCCATGACTGAGTGTGAAAGTGCCTGAGGAACTTATGTATTCATTTATTATCATAAAGAAATGGGTTACGGGTTACGGACACTTAAGGCCAATTGGGTATGGTGAACTGAATCTTAGGAAACCTCTGGTGAATAGGGAGAATAATTGCTCGCCAGCGAATTCGTAATTTTGCCTAATTTATGAAACGTTCTCCATTTGCAACGACATTCAATTCAGGAAGAGATATCGGTAAATTAATTAAACATTCAAACGCGCTCTTATCAAGGAAGCGTTCATTTGGAAAAATCGCTTTTCATTGACAAAATGACCACCGACTTTCCACCTTGCTGCAGGTCAAGATTTCTTGTAAAAATTTCCATCTGAAAACAATCCCGGATGACTGGACCTCAATTAATTTCATCGAGTAGTCCATTATCCGCCTTTCCTTCCTTATCATCCTTCCCTCGAGCATTTTCTCAATAACCGCGCCTTCCTGAAGATGGAAGTCCACCCGCTTCCTGCCTTCTTTCAATACGCAATCCTGTTTCACTACACGCAATACTCGAACCAAATTACGAAGCTGATTTTTTTTTCTATTTCATATAATACCCAATCTCAAATTGCTGGGTGAGTTATAAAGTTTAATTCATAGTCAAAATTTTACAATTTCCGCAGTATAAAGGAGATGAATCCATCACTGACGCCAAAACATAGTAACAATTACCATAGTAACCCTCAATACAGCCAATAAATAAATTCAGCACTGCCTTATTATTATTATTATTGAATCCTTGCAGATAGGCTTAAGCCAGGTGGCAAGGTCTTTAAAGTTCAAATACACATTAAATTAAATGTTCAACAAACTAGATGATTTGTTGTTGATAATTCAATAGTTGATAGTAAAAATTAAAACCGAGATTATTGTTTATTAATAATACATAATAATTAACTATAAATAATATTATTTTTAATAATAATAATTTTATTAATATACTGAGCTTTTGGCTTGATGTTTAAAACAAGGAATTTCATCCGAAATGCACCAATTTCGTCAAAGAAGGAGAAAAACTGAGTCATTTCGCGCACCGAAACACACTTTAAACATCCATGAACCTAACGAGCAACTTTAAATAATCGCCCCCAGTGCGTTATTCCACTTTGATCGCCAGGAAATGGTGAAATGGTGATGTAGAAATGTAGTTAAGCACCATGCGGAGGGGAGGAAAGTAGCCCGGATCGACGACAGTCAAAGTTTGAAACGCGGCGTAAAAAGGAAAAGATGAATTGGAAGAGGATTCCACGCATGCGACTGCGGTCTCTCCTGTCCTCGAGCTGAGAGTCGTATGAAGAGAGGATTACTAAGGGTGCTTAGACAACGCCGAGATCCCAGATCACGACTAATGGAACGGCATTTCGAATGAGATGGATATTATAGCCCCGCTTCAAGCATCACAAAATGAAATTCTCGCACAAGAAGCTGATGAAGGCCATTCAGAGGAATTAAATATTTCAAGAGAGAGATCCGTGTGGGAAGAAAACGTTGAAGGATTGCTACCGATAGTCTTGATTAATACAGGAACTATAAGATTGAAGTCTTTGATAGAACGGAAGGATGAGAAAGTATTCTAATAGTATTTCACTGCGGTAAAACTATGAAAATATAATGCCACAAGAAAATAATTCAATTTTAGCCGTGCCATAAAAAAAGAACGTAGGAACACGGTTGTTAATGAATTAGAGGTTTGACTTCGTTTGAGGAGACCACCTGAAGATGGAGGCTTTGTCTCTGAAATGATCATTGGGATCATTGGGACATTGGGATCCGGAGCTTCCCGTTTGTCTCTTAGGGCGAGTTCCGCTTGCCGAAATACGACTTCCGGAGTGTTTTTGATTAAGCCTCTAATTTAGTCGTGCCGTTGACATTCAATTCTCGAAAACTATGTTTTTATCGCTAATTTATTCACATCGATCTTTAGTTTCACTTTATGGTTTGAAATATCGACAATATTGTTATTTAGTATTGTTATTATTAGTATGAACATAATTAGGCGGTAGGGTAAGAATTGCGTAGAATTTAGAAGTATCGTAGATGTTTGTCATAAAAAAACTTTTCAATTCGGAGAAAATCCACAAAAATATTAATTTCCTGGCACTTTTCTAAATACAGAACTAGGTTGTTTATTCGTTGCTATGTACGCATTTTTGTTTTTTAAAATTCTTATGCAGGAAAACTGTAATTAAATAAATTCACCCATAAACGATATAATTCTAAGATTTGGAATGTTATCAAACACCTTAAATAATGAGATTTAATCCCTTTTTTCATTTTCCCATAATAACAGAAAGAAGCAAATCACGACCATTGCATCTGTTTTACAGTCGTTGATCTTCGACTACATTCTGTAACGAAGTTAAAAGATTACAGAAAATAGTGGATTTTTATGGATAAAAAAACTCATATCATATGATCATTCCAAAAATGGCATAATATTATAAATCTTTCTTAGGCAATTTTGAAATAGCGTTGACAAAACAACGGTTGACTCTGACGCCTGGATAGTAAAAGATATAAATATCTCTTTATTTGATTGTCTTATATCACAACAAAATTTTTCACCGCTTACAGCCGTTGAAAACTTTATCACCTAAGAGTACGTTGCGTTTACCAAATATCAGCTTTTCCCTTTATGTGAATCTATCTTAAAATGTGGAAGAAGCTGAGGTATGCGTTACGCAGAATGATATCCTAATCGCACATAATTGAATGCCATGAATAGAGTCACTTGTAGCGTCACTGTTATGCACCTTCGAGCGACCCTTTGGCCCAGTGACGAAAGCAAAGGCAAGCTACCTCATTCCTCATCTAGCCCAGTAAGCCTCATTCATTCTCCATAGCTTTTGGTGGCTAAAGAATGATGGTTGAGGATCCAGACAGTCTTCGAACTGCTGACTTGACGATAGCCTGATTCTAAACTGTTTGTAAATTCTTCGGAAATCGCTCTCCTCTCAATAATTAACCCACCCATTTCCTCTGTTGGCGCTTAATTACTTCAATTAAAACCCTCTCCTCCCCGACATTCTCCAGTACCTCTGTATTTGTTTTTCTATCGATCCAACTTACCCTTTCCATTCTACGCCATACTCACATCTCAAACACCTCAAATCTTTTGATGTCCTCCTTTCGTAAGGTCCACGTTTCACACCTATATAGCAAAACACTCCAAACCAAGGATTTCACTAATCTTTTCCTACTTCCTTCATCAAGACCTCTAGTCATCAGTTCCCTTCGTTTCACGAGGGCCAATGCTATTCTTTTTTGAACCTCATCTGCACACCCTTGTAAGAGAATGTATCTATCCGTTCTAGTTTAAATGAAATAGATATTATTTATACTAGTAAACATTAACAGCGCGATATCGAAGTTACATCTATAATAATTTGATCAACACGCATTTCAACAGCGGCTTAAGGCCAATGGATACAAGGCCTGAATATTCGTTTGCAGGCTGTTGGCAATAACATCGCCATGATTGCATGCATATAGATAAAATATTTCTGTTATCTCCATTCGATGCTTAAATGATGTTGCTACACTTGCATACATTCCTTGTTAGGTTCATGCAAACCATAATGGAGAAATAAATTAGAGAACATATATACAAATCTATGCCTTTCGTTGTAGTGGTACTCGGCAATAAGAAGTGATACTAAAATCTTCTGAGACATAATTTTAGCTTAATCCTTTATCTTCAAATCCAGGTACTTTCCAAGTACGTAAGTTTCACACAATTTCCGTAATCGTGTAATTTGAGCCACATGTCCAGCGCACTGGGCAGCAAGTAGATCGAAAGAGCTTCGGCCTAGGTTCGAGGCCACCCCTTCAACACTTCCCTTCTTCCTCTCCTCACACACGATCATCGTAAGGGAAGAAAGGGATTAAGAAGAAAGGATCTTTTCTAAGGTTCTGAAACGGCTAGTTGAAACGATATCCAATCCTCTTAATGGTTTTCCTAGCGATGCAACGGTTTTTATGGCAACTAATTCCACATGCAACCCGATGAAGAACGTTCTCTTCCTTTTATGTACACTCAAATTTTCGGGGATACTGTTTAAGAACGAATTAAAAAAGTTAAGGGTATAAATAGCGCTAGTTACAAGACATTATATAAAAGAAGTCAAGAACTTTAAAAACATTAAATTCAAAGCCTTTTTTCCATTGAAGGCGCAAAAGTTCCGTCGAAAGTAATGATCGGAGTGGATCTCATGAAATTACGGCGGAGAAAGCTTGGAGACCCTTCTATCCTAATCAAATATTATGCTCAGGAGCAGAATTCCCTGGGCATTAATATGCATTTGCTTCCGCTTGTAGCCAGAGGTTAGCGTAATAACAGAATATCGCCAGCCGCGGTCACTGATTAAATGGCTTCGCGAGAAAATATGTCTTGCAAAGTGATTGCAATAACTCCATTTCATTGTTTTAACTCGTACGGTACATCTCTTCCAAATTCCATTTCAAGCGTAAGAAAAATTGGTACTGTCGTATCCTTAAATTTTTTCATCAACGGAAAAATTTTCGGTTCATGCTCTGGTTATGGAATATTTTTTTAAATTTCTCCTGGTTAAAAATTGGAACAGTTAAATAAATTCTCTTACTTGGGAAATGATCTCACGTATGTATAGGATGGGGAAAACTTATATTTTTATCTTTTTTACAGCCTTAGTCCTGGTTATGTGGAAGTTACAGAGGTGGGAATGATGTGATGCGTGTTTAAAGGCATTTATATCGGTACCTGCTTATAGAATACCATGAAATATGTTATTGTTTCACTCGTTGTGTTCAAAGTGTTTCAAAGTGTGAGAAATAGCGGCATGAGAGGGATTCGAACCCAGGTCTTCCACTTTCGAGCAGGTATTCTAACCACTGAACTACCATGCCGCATCACTATGTTCCACTTGCAGTGTGGACTACGCCTTTAATAGCATTCTGGTTCAGTTAAGAAAGCAACGGCAAACTACTTCATCCCTCATCTGAACCTCTTCCAAAGCCACTAGATAGAGTCTACATTGGTGGGGATGAGGTTCAAACAGCCTTTCGAGCTGAATGGAGAAATACCGACAACACGAGTCTATACTCAGAAATATAGAAAGACACCAGATATGATGGAAGGGACATCTCAATAAAGGGGATAAAAGTAGAAATCCAGAAAGGTAAAGGGAACGTAACCAAAGGGAAGAAGGGGTGGACCAAGAGAGACATGGATGGGGAAGTTATTTGTGTGAAGAAAAGTAGAAAAAGAAAAGAGGGAAGAAAGAGAAGGGGACAGAGAGAATGACGAATGGAAAGGAGTGCAAAGTTTGTTGAAGCATCGAATTCTATAGCATAAGGGAAAGAGGAGGTATCTTATACTTCACTTTTCAAACATATCTACCCAATATACGAGAATATATTGATGGAATTACAAAACTTAATGATCAGTCTTGTCATCTAACAGCATCAATATGAGAAATATCAATAAAAATTAACATAATAATTCAAGAATTTAAAAAAATATAACGTATAAAGAGTTAACAAGTATTCCATCCATGTGTCTACATATTGCGTTCGACATTATAAAGCAATTTTTGTTTTTATATCCTTTTGGTATTTTATCACATGCTGGACGAAAAAAATTGCCTGTTTTTAGCGCTGTTTTAACGAAGCGCTGAATTTGAAGTATTGATCTCAGCAAAATTTTGATTCAATATTACAAAACTTATTCTTGACACAGATAAAACGTAATTAATAGTCTCAAATGAAATCTGGAGGAACTTCATTCTAAAATGCACTAAAAATTAAAATATGTACCTTCCACAAAATATTTTGTGTACAGTACATTTTGTCCACAAGATATTTGGTGGACGGTAGATCTTTCAATTTCTTAGTGCATTTCAAACAAACGTTTCAAATTACTTCCTTCACTAGATAAAAAGTTGCTATCGATTTTGTAAAACAACATTTTCTCGGTGATAGATGGACGTAAAAGTGTCATATTGGTCTCGATATGGGTTTTCTAATGTTATAACTAACATTAAGTATACATTTAATTTTACACCAATTTATATACAACAAGGGGCATGCAAGGAACCGGCAGGGGTTGCTATGGGAACTCCTGAGTGACGCTAGAAAACAAAAATTTGCATTAATGGTTAAAAGCAACATGAAACATTCTAAAATTTGGTACGATTTGTTTCTCTGCGCCTTAGTATAGCCAAGTGGGCAATGCGTTCGACTTCAATGTGTGCGGACCCCTGGTTCGATTCCCGGTGGGGGCCGACGTGCGAAATGGCCTCAGCTGTAGAAGCACTTTTAACAATAATATTACTTTGTTTTTTTTTTCTATGGAATTCCTAGTTTCCTTTTAATACACATCCAAACTCAAATAACCGTAATAATATAAAATCCGACGGAGGCTTCCAGCAGATTGCTCTGCAATAGAACACCCTATCAGTTATCATACAATACAAGCGTTATCAAATAGTTATATTTAAGATCGCTCAACTATAAACAAAGCCATTATTATCCTGACAAATGTAACCTGAAGCCACATCAAAGAGCATGTCCCATCCGTCACCACAGCTGAACGTCATGCACAAATTTTAAGAAGTCTTTTATGCAATTTTAAGCTTCTGCAATATATGAGTAATTTTTCCGATTCACATCAATTCAGCGCTCCCAATTTTAAACACTTCACAGTTTATAAATTAGCGGATAGGAATTTTTATGCTCAAACAAAGTTAATTGAATGAGTCGAACGGCAGACTGAACATATTTTCCATGCTTCCTGGGTGAAATTGACCCATAATTGTGAGGTAAAATTCAATTAGAAGTGGGCGAATTTTAAAACACGCAACACAATGCGTTGGAAATGTGAAAAATGCATTAAAGAGTCATAGAACTGACGATAAAATCGGCCAACATATTCATGGAACTCTATGAGGTCATGAGGTTTATTCAATTTTATCATTTTAGAAACAAAAGAACGGCGGAAATAATGCATTTCACCGCACTTCATAGAAAATTCGAAATGTCGTTTTTTATTCCCTGATACCACATGTGTAAAAAAACAGTCGTGTGTATTCATCTTTTGTAAAAATGCCATTTTTATATTCATTTTTGTATTGGGGAAATAACATATTTCCGCCGAAAATTAGAATGCTTTTTTCATAGATTGACCTCATGAATATTATCATCATTAAGTGGTTACGTTTTAATGTAAAATGGAGAGAAAATGTTTAACCAAAGAAGCGACTGTTTGAAGGGATGAAGTACAGCCAGAAAGATATTCAGACGAAAAAGCTATTGTACGTGACTTAGAATGGGGTTTGTAAGTCCAAGCAATTAGGATAATAATGCAGAAATAGTCAGAGAAAGTCAGTCAAAGAAAGTAAACGGTCAGGGTGGATGGAGAAAATTAGTAGAAATTCTCTTACTTGGGAAATGTTCTTTCCTGGGATGGAAGGTGTACAGATGCGGTTCGAAAAAGAGCGGCATTGGCCAATGAAGCTTTCGTGAAGGCTCCTAGGTACTCGAGGTTTCGATAAAGAAATCAGGGAAAGATTGGTAAATTCCTTGGTGCATGGGTGTGAAACGTGAACCTTATGAGAGGAGGACATCGAATGATTGGGGATCTGTGAAATTTGGGTGTGGCGTAGAAAGGTAAAATTAAGTTGAGTTGTCAGAAAATCAATCACGGATGTGCTGAATATGGTGGGAATGAGAGGGTTTAGGTGAAGTAGCTAGGCAACGGCAGAGAATTGGTCACATATTTAGCGGGGGAACACTTACGATTTAACAGAGCAAAATCTAAAGATGGTGTGGGGCTCATTCATTTACGGTGCAGTAATTTCAGAGAGTTTTGTACACCCGTATATACCCACACATTAACTGGAACGTTCGCAAGCCGAATACAAAAGCAGTAATATCTTTCTAAACAGAAAACATGGTTAGTTTCGTTCTCCATTATCCGAGGAGTAACTGAACTTAAGTTGTAATAGGGAAACACGTTTACAGGAACTGCTGTTAATAAAACAGAAAAATGGCCACAACAGTAATCAGTTGGGAGCTGACAAAAAGTCTCAACGATGACCTCCGACAAAAATCGCCCTGAACGCTGTGAAGATTCCGTCATCTAGAATTGTTTTCCCAAGATTCCGCGAACGAGTCCATGCCCGCAATGTAGTGCATTATAATCCAATCATAATCTCACGTTAACATCATTCTCCCGACACAGAAACTGCTCCTGCCTTTCGTGACATGTGAAGGCGGAAGGCAAACGGAGGCCGAAGAATTCGGCATTTCAAGTGCTTCTCGCCTTTGAAAGTGCTGCGGGACACCTTATCTCCCGCACGGAAGACCAGTCGGACGTCCAAGTGGCATTCGTGAAGCCTGAGAACTAACATCCTGTTGCTTTTACGACCCACTGCGTGCTTTGAAATTCAGCAAAATACATCCTTTTAAAAAATGCGCTCCTTGTTGTTGCTGGTGGTTACCGGTTGTTTTGGTTGCGTCAAGAACGGTTTGTACGGAGGAATGGGGTAATTTATAATGGAGATAACGGATGCATCGATGATGCCCTTAGCAACGGAACCTGGGGGTATTCGTTCCTAAAGCAACCCAATCATTCCGAAGTAAATTGATATTATGGTCCACGGGTTGGTCTTCATGCCCCTGAGACAGATGTGTCCCCTCGAGGTATTTGAATGTACCCCAGTTCCGTAACCCGTGTATAAATTTGGAGGTTAATTTGACCCAGAATGAGGGTTCTCTGTATTGCTACTCAGGGGGTCGTATCTCAACAGTGTATTACCTCAAACATCAATGCTCCGCCCTGAAACATTCCGTGCTAATCGAAGCCTTGATGAATGAATCATTTTTTTGATTTATTATAATGAAGGTAAGAATGTAATTGAGGGGAGATACAAGGGAAAAAGCAGAAGGGAACACAAAGGCAAAGGTTGTTAGATGACATTAAGGGTGGGGTAAGTTGCAAATCAACGAAAGAATCGGCGTTGAGTTGAGAACATACTGAACAGTAGTAATTTTATGTATACTTGAGTACAGCCAGAACCGGCTTCAGTTGCGTGGCGACATTTTCTCGGTTTCAATTGTTAACGGGTTCCCGATACCCAAGTGGGCAACGCGTTCGATTTCGGTGAAAGCGGTCCCGGGTTCGATTCCCGGTGGGGGCCTACGTGCGTAATGACCTAAGCTGTCGAAGCACTTTTAACAATTCTACTACTACTCAATTGTTAACAATGTTGATTGTTGACAATGACAATAAATGTGATAAATGACAAAAACAATGTCAACACCCATTATTACTACGTGCGACAGTCATGTAGTTATGAATGTATTGTATTAAACTATAATTTAATGATGAATTCAAATTTTATAATTTATGGAAAATAATTAACTTTGTCTCGATTTAATTAAAGTAAACCGACGTTGGTTATTGTTTCGTCAATTGTTATGTTAAGTAGCTTCAACAATCGTACACAATTCGTTACTTAATTGATACCAAGACAACCATTTCGATGGGTATGTGAATTCTTTACTGATTAGAGCACAATTTAACATTCCGTTATGAATGTGTAATACGACTATATATCATATATGTATGTATATATCTATCTATGTTATCAATTTCTTTATTGACAACAATACACTTATGTATTGTATAACTAAGGCTTCCAGAGGCCCAAGTTTTCCGGGATTTTCACCGGATTTAAATCGCCTACCCCGGCGTCCCGGAATACATTTTCGGGACACCCAAACGTCCAGAATATTACCTACCATACATTCTAAATTATAGAAAGTAAAAGGGGCCCTCAGTTTACCTAACACCAACTCCTATCATAAGACCGGATCATTGTGTGTGCACGGACGAATCAACGGTTTATAAAAAAAAAAGGTTGAAAAAAAAATCAATCCATGGTTGAATGCAAATCCGATTCCGAAATTTCCTTCCAAACAAATGATTCCAAATATATATATATATTTTTTTACATTCGTTTCATAAACACCGATTGTGCGGCCAAAAAAGCAAAGGAAAAAGAGATCGAATTATTATATCCCGGCTGTCGGAGATAAATGTATAGCTTCGAAATTAATTAATACACCTGCGAATAAACAGCCCGAGTATGTTAAGTGGCGGCACTCGTCCCACGGTTTTAATGAGTTTCGAGAACATATCACTGAAGCTAATTATGGGAAAAAATTAACAGAATACTTTTATTTTGGACTGTGCTTCACAGTGCTCTCAATTTAGCTATTTTTCTGCAAAATCACGTGGAATTTGCCGAAAAAATGTATCATTTAGCAGGTAGCGGAAAGAAATAAAAACTGGAATAATCTGTTACAGTTAACAACGACCGCAATTTTAATATGCCTTCATAAAATTTAGTAGTATTTCGCAATTTTTTGAGGGATTACTTTGAATTTTTAGCGACTTTTTTCCCGAAAAAATCATTTAGCATATTGCAAAAATATTAAAAACTCGAAGAAACTATCAGACTAAACGGCAACTGTAATTTCAATACACCTCCCAAACGTAGGGTAACGTACACTTTTCTTACGGTTACTATGGAAATGTTCAGTAATGTTGATATTTCTACAGAGAGAATTACGTTACCTGGGAAATAGACGTATAGAAACAAATACAACAATGAAAAATTGATATCAATCAATTAATGGAAGAAATCAATTAATAAACATTACGATCGAAATCGCCCATTGCTGAAAGCTATAATAATAATAACTTCTTTAATGGAAACAGGTGAAACCCAATTACATCCATTTTAATAGCTATTACTATTCACAAACACACACAACCATTCTTAAATAGGAAAAATCTGATTAGCCTGGATTCGAACCCAGGACCTTATTGTTGAAACGCTACCACGCTAACCCTTTTTCGCCACCATTGATGATTTACATGAAAAATTGATATCAATCAATTAATGAAAAATAAAAATCAATTAATAAACATTACAATCGAAATCGCTCATTATTCATCGAAACTTTGGGCTTTATCTAAAGGTCCCTTCTGGTGGATTTCTGAAATTCTATCTGTTGTAAACGTATGATTATCAAAGTTTGGTAGGCTTGAACTAAGCGTCATAACGTACTGCGGCTTTTTGCGAGTGATATCTCGGAAAACACCTCACTAAGATACTCATAGGGTATTTTTACAATGCAATCGAATGCTATGAAATGTAAGTAATCCCGACTTCAAAACCCATATCAAATGCATTCTACCATTGATCAGAGAGCAAATTAATGCCTCCATAGATTGTATTTAAGGAGAAATTAGGAGTTATCAGGAAAAGTAATGGCTTTGGATAAATCTAAGGATTAATTAGGACTTACGGGAAGATGGAATGCTAAGGAAGGTGATTATGCCTACTTCATTCTTCCAAGCGTCGGGAAAAATTGAAGTCTTTAACCGATCCTACATCGAGACGTTTGGAAGAATCAGCAAATTTACATACAGACTTAGTTTTGAATTAATCAGTGGTTCCCAGTGCTCGGTTTAAAACCTTGATTTTCTCAAGGAAGAAATTAAATCGTTTCAAAGAAGATGAATGTAAAATATTACAACAATAATGTTAATAATAGTTGCTAAATTACAACAAAATTTAAAAGATGGAAATATTCCAAATAAATAAAACCAAAAAGGTTCATCACGTGCTCATAAGAAATTTATCTTCATCTTCAAAGCTAATTTTTCGGTTCTCTTGGATTGTAATTTGTTGAAATGTTGAACAAAATGCCCAAATTTACTTCGAACTAAGAAGTTCTGAACTCATGAGAGGACGGGAACAGAAATATCGGAACATTTTTTAAAAACTTTTCAGCATAAGAGGGTAAAACCATTTCTTCTTTAAATTTCTTCATATTCTATTTTATTTCCGCAGATAAGTGTCATAAAATTCCCTTAGTAGACGGCTAACCAGTTTAAATATGTTGTAACATTATTATCATTGAACATACAAATGAATTACAGTAAAAATTTGTTGTATGTAATAGTGTAATTATTAACTACATGTAATTATGTAAATCATGTAATTTGTAACATTGTAAATATTGTAATATGGTAAATTATATAATGTGTAAAATCGTAAATAGTGTAATATATAATTTTGTTAACTTTAGCAACTATAACACTTTAAAAATAATAACTTTGTGACACTTTGTATAACATTAGGCACCTTCTGATAAGCCTTCTTTTGCTCAGGAGGACCTTGCAGTTAAACTTGGTGAATTGTGCAACTAACTATATCTCTATGTTTTTTGTAATTATTTTTTGTAAGTAGCTTATTGTGTGCAATAATAAATTTAAATTATTATAAAGAAGTATGCTATAGTGGCTGTTCAACGATTTCCTAACTACGATAGACATAAAGAAATGAGACTACCTTATTTCATAAATGATAACATCATAGAAATATATTATACATAATAATAATAACATATTATACTTATTAATCTCATAATATAACATTGAAGAGTTGAAAATGAACAGCATGTTTTTCTTGGGGGTATTACTGAGATTGTTTCCTGTTTTTCAGCTTCTTCGGAAACTGCTTTAGCTAAGTCCGACTATTTCACACAAATTCGGCTCATTCTGCACAACCATAGCTACGATTACATCAGCCTTTTCTTCTCGTGAATGAAGAGTAATTTTCTCCTATACTGAACGTTTCATTTATTACCAATTAAGGTAATATAATTAAGAAGAAAGTTTATATTGTTATAGATATTTAAGAATGGTTCGGATAGATAAATTTACGCCGTAAATATAAAAAAACGCGATGTATTTTGTTTATTTTTTTTGCAATTTTTTAACTCAAATTTATAATGAGATACGAGGTTAGCTAGAAAACAGGCCCACATGAGTATAAGCGCTCCCTTAAAGAGTCAAATAATAATAATAATGATGATGATGATGATTATGCTGATGATAAAATTACGTTGTGCTTAATTATCGCAATGAGGGATTGTTGAACAGATAATTTTGATTGGCATAAAGAACCATAAGGGTTTAAAATTTATTTATTATAATGCTGAGATCATAAAATTGTTTCAAATAAAGAATTCTAACTTATTAACTCAATTGCAATACAACAATACGATAACAATATCTTTATTTATATAGATAACGTATCATTAATAAAACCAATCGATTGTTGCTAAGCTACCGATTATAAACGAATAAACGAATTTTCGTACGAGAAAGAAGTTTTTGTATGAATTCATTCCAGCCATTCAAAGGACCAGGTCCATTTATCTGATTTATATTTCCTCTTCTGTTTTTGATATTCATCTCTTCTTCTCAACCTCATTAACTTTATCAATTCTCCAATCCATTTACAGACGCCTTCTCTAGAAAAGTATCATTGGGTAAGTGCAGATCGAGCGAAAAATTGACGACGAAACCCTTCCTTCTCACTTCAAAACGAACCGAAAAGAGAGAGGGAGAGTTGACGGTGACGCCTCGTCAACAATGGTCCCAGCGGGATTCATCTAGCGCCAAACAAAAGACGTACGATTCTTTCTAGTAAAAGGCGCGCTGAAAAGAAAATGGAGGATTACGCCGTAATGATTCGTCAGGGAAAGACATCGCGGGATTTATTTATCCCCAAACAAAGGAAGGAAGATAAATATTTGAAACCGAAAGAATGCCTTTCTTTCGCCTCGCAGTCATTATCGAGAAAAATCTTATTAAATTTTTCAAAGGGCAAAGAGTATCTTGGGAGGTGACGCTGAAGAAGTCTCGAGGCCCACTGATGTAGAAACTGATTCAATCGAGCTTCAAAAGGAAGAGAAAATCAGCGGAGTATATTTTCGAAAAAAGGAAGACCAAGACACTTTCCAAGTGGACTGTTGATTCGTGAAAAAAACAGCGAAAGAGCTTCGGTGAACGGGTGAAAGATCAAGACTTCTTTCCCTCTGCCGTTACGGAATTCACGAAGAGGGCATTTTCACACCTTACCACTGTCAAGAGACATGATTTATAAGTCAGTCGAAGGAATGGAGGTGGCTGTACGCACAACTGCAGTCTCCGTCGTGATACGTAATCTAAATCCTTTCAATTGCTCTATTCAATTTTCGTCGCTTACTTGCAGCGAGGTTAAATTACGTGCTATCATCTCTTGATGAATGGAATATTTTTTAATTTTTCTTTTTGGACAGGATGGAGGTAGGTGTAAAGTTCATTTCGCATCTCACCATAGAAACACTTCAGTAATTAAATGTAGATAGAGTAAATTGGTCAAATAATAATAAAAATAATGATGATAATGATGATGCTGATGATGATAATGATAATACTTCATTTATAATAAACAGAAAATAGCCCAATTATATGTGATACAATAGAAAATGAATGTTTTCAAATTGAATTATATGACAGAATGATTTTTCCTTACCTAAACGGGCACTTGATAAAAATTAATGTGATTTATTGATAATCATGTCGGTGAAATATAGTATTAAAACAAGTAGACAAAATTTTAATGTTCGGTATTCGATAAAACTGATGTTTAGCTCCGATGTAGTCATGGAGAGTTTCAGATTACTTGCGTTATATGTTTTGTATATACGAGTAAATATTCCTAAATACGTCTTTATCTCGCGAAATGCAATAGTCCTGTGCTCGATTTAACACGTTACTAAGGAATTGAATAATATATAATAGAATATAAATATAACGTGAAATATCAAAGCGAATTTGAAAATAAAGTACGTAAATTGAGTAAAATCGCTTAATTTGAGATTTCTTTTCCATTGTGAGGCGCGTCAAATTACAATAATTGGGACACCTCCTGAACCATATATTGTTGTCCTTCGTTGCTATGGGTCCGTAGCCATGGGATACCAAAAAGCCTCTCAGTTTTTCCCCCACTAAATCGTCGCTAAAGTTTGCCATATTGCAATTTATTTCTACCTTTACTACGAATGTTTCCTTTCAGAATAATAATGATGATAATTCAATAATAATAATAATGTCTTAATTGAAGGGCGAGATTGACACTTCTTAGTCCCTTCTTATATGTAACCCTTACGGGCATATGGATCGTAAGATATTATAGTTTCAGAAGAATTAAAGGATAAACAAAGAATAACACTATAAACAAAATAAACTCTTTGATGTACTGATTACGAACAAATTTCTTTATTTCGTGTAAGCGTCAGCATATCTTAAAGGTACCAACCAAATCACAAAGAAGTTAATAAGGCTCCCGGAGGTCAATTACTATTTAAATAATAGAAAATTCAGTGTATGATAGAATGAGTTCTGTTTTCAAAAACATCCAACAATGACGGATCGTTGCTATAAACAAGTTGCCTCCGCCTGTTATTTTGTTGTTTCTTCATTATTTTATAAAAAGACAAGAATACAGACCCGTTGTTACAAACAAGGTGCCGCATTACGTCTATTATTGCGCTGATCCAACAATGCAGGCGTGTTGCTATAAACATTTCTATTCCTGCTCTATTTGAAATTCTTCTGCAAATCCACTTTAATGACCTCATTCAAGTCAAGAGTTCACCGACTGATTTTATTACGGAGTAAGAAAATACACTGTTTTTCTGACAGTATTTTTCTCATATCAGTTCGAATTTCGACCCTATATCTCTCTCAGAGACACTTGAATGGGAAGAAAAGGACTGCAAACACTTTTTTGCCCTCTTTTGGCTTTTAATGGAAGAAAAAGTTCCTCCTTAAAGTCGATCGGACCACCTCAGCGTAGACCGCACGCAGCTTAAAATTTTCAAAGTGCCGCTTCCAAGTTAATTTCCAAAAGTTTCGTCGTAAGGAGACTCGAAAAGTTTTCCAGTTATAAGCATTTTATCGGCGCCATTTTGAAGAGATCGGCTATTGTTATGCTAGATAAGGCGACAGAACATCAGCGCCATCCGTCGCTAATCGAGTTCCCTTAAGTTTATAATCAAAGGAGAAGGGCGAAAAAAAAAGAAGATCAGTTCGAGGGCTTCGAGACGTATAACTCAATTTAAAAATAACAAAAAGATGAACTTTGCCGATAAAAACACCCCCAAAACAGTGGAAATTGGGTTGGCGGTTGAATCGTCTCTGCCAGCCCTCAAGGTTGATGAATTTGGCCATCTGTTGGTAAACTTTTCATATGTAAGCCTTCATGACTATAAATATTCATCATTTTTGACTTTTAAACAATTATGAATATAATTTTTGAATAGTAGAATAGAATTAGAAACTGATAGTTAAGTTAATTGTTGTTGGTAAAACAACATAAACCATCAAGAATGACCTGTTATATTCAATAATTTACATTGTTAATACAATATTTGCGAGTAATAAACCATAAAAGCATTGTTACTTTTTTCTCAGTCTTGTTCGTGGCTGTGATGATATGTCAGCTACTGAGGTATGAGTCATGCTCAGTGAAATCATTAATTAAGGTTTCTCCTTATGCAATGTTAGAAAAATTGTTCCTCGTAGAGTCATTGTGCTTCACTGACTTGGGCTTGCTCTCCTTATAGCATTCTGGCTCAGCGAGGAAAGCGAGGGAAAACTACCTCACTCCTCATCTTACCAAGTAAGCCTCATTTCCCTCTCCTAGCTGATGGTCTAGGGGATGAGGTCCCAACCGGCCTTCGGGCTGAATACTTTTCTATTTGTGTATACTATCATAACCGGCCTTCAGGCTAGTTTTAATACTTTACAGACAGAAACGTATTGTTATAAAAGGCAGTTTTTCAATGACTCAAGGCTCCGATAGACCTGTTTATTTAGAGGAATGCTGTGTAAAAAACAAAAGATGAATACGTACCATATTCGTTTCTCATTTAATTTGAGATGAATGATAAATATTTTCAGAGGTATTTAAACATTAATAGGTTAAATTGNAAATACGTGCATTTCCTTTATAGCTTTCGGGAGATAACGATGAATCAAAGCCAGAAAAACAGTTAAGTTTAACGACGCATTGACCTTTAATCTATTTTAGCAAAAATCGACTGTTTACTTAAACGAGCCCTTCCCACCGCTTTATGTCACGTGTCAAATCAGACCCTTATTCGAATGGGAGTAATTAATTAAACCATTACCATGGAATCATCGAGAAACACTCGCGACAGCAAAACCCTTCCATCACCGCAAAAACGGCCCATTTCGATTGAAACGTTGCTAGCAGTAACAATCAGAGCGCAGGACGGTCTCTCATAGCAACTCGTAGTCATGAGTACAATTTATTTATCCCGCCAGCGAAATATTTCCACCTTTGACCACGTTTGTCATCGGCGAGCGGATTCCGCTCCCCCTGACGGTGATATATTGACAATCGAAAGGGAGAAAAATTGAACATCGGGAAAAATCTTCCGTGAATGAAATCTTGTCGGGGACCTCATATAAAAAACCCCGAGTGGTGTTTTGGGGAGAGCAACTCTTTAACTTTCTCTCCGTGAATACGGGGTGGGGTATCTCCGGACATTGAATCAATAAATCAATGAATGGACCAATCGGCCGTCGTACATTCTGCCAAAACTCCCCCACTCCGAATGTCCCACATGCCCGCACACTTAACTACCATCGCGGCGACACATAACGCTTTCGAATTTGACGTCTCCCCTTAACGAATCCTCGGGGAATTTTTTCGAATCGCTTTAAGCCCATTTTTTTAACGGAATTCGATCTCGAGTGATAACCCCGCGTCCATCTATTTCTCTTCTCGTCAAAAAGCTTTCAATTAATGTAAGGGTGCATAAAAATAATCAATTATTCATTCCTTCATTGTTTCCGATATTATTCTTGTGAGATTTACTACATTTCAGTTTAGCCTTCCGGAATTACAATTAAATTTTTAGAATTTTAAATATCTTATATATGTGAATAACACGTGCATAACATCCTTTCTTTCGTTTACTTTACAAATACATGACTCTACAACACAAGAAATTCACGCGTGGAAACGATCGACTGCGTCCTCGACTAGCGTACAAGCCGAAATTCGCGCATTACGGGCCCCGTTGCGATCATCCGGGCATCATAATTTAATCTCTCTTTTCGGTCCCTAAATTCCCGAGTAATTCGGGAATCCCAACGCCGGAGGCGGCGCGACGGGAAAAATAAATCCCCTAAAATTTCGGGATCCGCAGATAAGGTTGTATATTTTCTAACAGGAAGAAGTTCTTTACAAATCACTTAAGCTAAGTGCTGCTTGAGTGGCCTGAATCGGGGTCACGCGCATTTCTCTGTAGTGTGTCGCCCGGGCGACCTCTCCCCACCCTTTCGGGGGTACCCCCCCCCCTTGCCGACTCTCACACCCCGACGCAAAAACACATACCCCGCATTCTCCAGTCACTCTGAGCAACTGATTTCATCTTCGGGATTCCTCCTCCCCTACGAAACCAAATAGTCTCCGTAACCGCTTCAATTTCCCGCTTTTATTTCAAGTCCACTCACACCTCTGACCTATTGAAAAAAAACGCATCTTTTTTTACCCGGAAACTACGATACAATGTGTATTGTTCTTCATCTTGTGGCACACAAAACTCGAGCGCCAATTAAAAGCAGAGTTTTTTTTTAAGGGCATCGGGAGAAGAGCGCATCGCGGGCGAGGAATAAAAAAAAAGGCGCGAAAAGAATGGCGTGGGGAACGATGGGGAGAACAGTTGAAACGCGAAAATAATCTCGCGCGCCCTCTTTTTTTTTTAATGACTACGACTCCGACCTTTCATTCCTATTCATATCGGTCATTTTCAGGGTTCCGGAGGTGATGCTAACAGTGGCGCCACCGAAAAAAAATAAAAGGCGGGAAAAAAGTGAAGATCAGCAAGCGTGATGAAAAATAATAAATGTGGAGGATGCGTGCGAGTGCGTAGTTATTAAAATGCGCGTTCGGAGAAGGAGTTATTTGGGCGCGGGTTAATTCATTTGAAATACTGCGGGAGGAATGTGTCGGGGCGAGGTGCGGCCATTCACGATGCCGATAGAATGGACATAGGAGCGAAGGGGTGCGGGATATTGAATGCCGGGGAGTGGTAAAAGGGTCTAAGGGCATAAAGGAATGGGAAGTGGTCGTTGAATTGGCAATCATTCCATCGTTTTGTTGTTCTTTAAAAAAACACGCGCACACACACGCTCGCGCGCATACGTGTACATTCTAGAACTGGGCTAATCAGAGTTTTTTTCTTCGGGAAAACGTTATCGGCCGTTTGAAACTCGCCGTTTGTTTCCGTTCGAAAGAAAAGTGCCGCGGATAAAAATTAATTGCCGCGGCGTTTGAGGAACGGTCGCCACACTTATGGTCTATTTGAACGGTCTGATTGAACCGCCGCTATGGAAACGCACGAATTGCGGCGTAGAATTGTTCCCCGGGAGCTCGCGGTGTTCAGAAGTTGATGCAGCGGGCGATTTTAGAGGTGCTAATTTGGCGGAATTGAATCGGGAGCGGAAACATTCGAAGTAAAAGCAGGAATAAATTGTAATATCGCAAACTCAAGCGGCGATTTAGTGGGAAAAAACTGAGCGGCTTTTGGTATCCCGTGGAAACGGACCCATGGCAACGAAGGACAACAATAAATGGTTCTGGAGGCGTCCCAATTTTTGTAATTTGACGCGCCTCACAATGGAAAAGGAATCTCAAATTAAGCGATTTTACTCCATTTATATTCTTTATTTTTTAATTCGCTTTGACATTTCACGTTATATTTATATTCTTGTATATTATTCAATTCCTTAATAACGTGTTAAACCTTATACAGGACTATTACATCTTAATTTTGCAGGAGATAAAGGCGTATGCAGGTATGTTTATATATACAAAATATATAACTCAAGTAATCTCAAACTCTAAATGACTATACAAGAGTTTAATAACAGTTTTATCGACTATCAATGGTTACAATTTTATGGANAAAATTTTATGGACGTATTTTAATACAATCTTTCATGGACATATTTATCAATTTATTAAATTTATTTTAATACCTAATGTACCCCTTTAGATAGGGAAAAACCTCCCTCGTATTATTCAATTCTTAAATATTTATTTTCTATTATGTCGCATATAATTGGACCCTTTTCTAAACTGCTTGTAATGCGTATGATGACGAAGATGGTGGTAATAATAATGATGATGATGACAATAATATTAATATTATTAATATCACATCCTTTTGATTTAGCTTGAATAGTCTTACAGTATAAACACCTTGTATATTTCAGTAGCTTATTCAGGCTAGGCAAAGTGTAATATGTACCCTAAAAACCAGCATCGGATAAGGTTTCAATACACCTCGTATTCTGTAAAAAATAAATACTATCAAATTTAATTCCCTTTCAATAGTAAAAATAATATTTTTTATGTAATGGTTTGTATAACCACATACGTATTTTCTATATTGATATATATTGTGACCTAATCGTCAAAGTAATGATCTGAATTACAGAATAATTTATAATTGCTTCCTTGTATAAGCTTTATCGCCAAGGCCACGGTAAATACTTAGCACAAAATATTATCTCCAATTAGCTCTAATAATCTTTGATACTACCAATTTTGCATTGCTAATTGTAAGTATAACGCAAGTTTAAGTGTTAGTTAGCCTTAATTACGTCTGATTTAGGAGACAACCCTAAATTAAGGTTTTTGAAAGATATATTTAAATATTCGTCTTCATAGGAGGTAGAATTTGAATAAACTAAGGATGGTAACTCATGATTAAGCATTATTTTTTTGGTAACTGATTTAAATAGCGAAAAAAACATTAGTAAAATAATTTGTGTGGAGTACCCTGCTCTATGAATGTGAAAATCCGGATCTTACGAAATAGTAGTATTGTTAAAAGTGCTTCGACAGCTGAGCTCGTTTCGAGCGTAGGCCCCCACCGGGAAACGAACCCGGGACCGCTTTCCCCAAAGCGGAATTAAACGGCATCTGTATGGTGTTATTTTTAAAAACAAAATACTTTGAATATCCTCCAAACAATTTATGGAGATAATTAATTTTCCTTCCGATATCTGATGTATATATTTTGTAATTATTTAATTACTTTGAATTGCTAGGCTTTCCTGATATTTTTATACTTAGTCGTGCACTTTTTTGTCGACTGCAAACACAATTTGAAACTCGTCTGTTCTGTGAATGATTACCATAGAACGATAATGAATTATGATTAATATATTTACATTTGTAGTCAAGTACGTGGTTACTTACTCGAAGATTCTGTTGCTATAGCGATACATTTCCATGGTTTTCGACAATGGGTCGAGGGAGTTAAGCTAGTTACCACAAGGATAACCTTCCATGATTTAAAAAAGCATTAATTCTCTTAAATAAATGAAATAGTCAAACAGTGTTACAAATCGGTACATGAGGTGTTTGAAATTCTAAGGTACACTTAACACATCTATGTGTATTCCATCTATAGATGGAATGGTTTGATGATGCTCTCTGGTCAAATATTTACGTATTCAAGCTCTATTTTCGTCCAGATGACGGGACGCCACTTAATTTAACTCGGCGGGCGTGGAGGAATGGTCTTTACGTGACGCAGAGAGATAAATACCTTAGAGCTTCAATTGTCCGCGCCGGCCGCATCCTCATACAATTGTCCGACGGAGAACAGATATTCTTCTCGCGACCAGACGATTGCACGTTCTTCCCCAGTTCTTCCAAAGGACCTCCGACAACCCTCTCGACCGCACGCTATTCCCGGTAGGTCGGCGATGTTTTCAATCTCTATTGGTAAACAGCATGCATGACGTGAATTAGTGATCGAACGGACCGAGGCCGAAATTACGGAGTGACGGATTTGGAAGACGGAGTCCTCCTGGGTTTTATTTCCACTGTACTTTAAAGGTGTGTTTTGGTTCCGTGGACTGCAATTGGAACGCCAAATAGGTTTACTGGCTAAATAGAGAGTGAAATCGTTGTAAGCAAGCAAAAGTGCTGTCGCATACAGCGATTATTTTAATTAATTATTATTAATTTCCATCAATGGCGATATTTCGGGTATTTAAGTATAAATTTCCGTATTTACTCTGTTTATTGCTTAAACTACATTTAAATGCGAATACATACTTCGTAGGCTATTGATATGTTTAACTATTTTAATTTCACCTGGGTTTTTGTTAAAAATGTTACTTCAAAAAGATACATTTCCTAGAATATCCAGCGATTCAATTAATAACGGTAATAAATTAATCGAGAATGAAAATTTGCTACAAATACCAAAAAATGCACTGAACGATGAAGCAAGGGAATTAGGGATGAAAATGAATGCAAGAAAAACTAAGGTAATGAGATTTACCAAAGGAAAGAAAACGAAGTTAACGATAAGAGTAGAAGGTGAAAAACTAGAACAGGTAGATAATTTCTCTTACTTGGGAAGTGTTCCTTCTTGGGATGGGAGGGGTATATATATGAGGTTCGAAAAAGAATAGCATCGGCCAAGGAAGCTTAGGTGAAACTAAAGGAACTGAAGACTGATCCTTGGTGTGGAGTGTTTTGCTATATGGGTGTGAAACGTGGAGCCCACGAAAGGAGGACATCGAAGGATTAGATATATTTGAGGTGTGGGTATGGTATAGAATGGAAAAATTAAGTTATGGTGATGGAAGCAAAGAGAACTGATGACTAGAGGTCTTGATAAAGGAATCAGGAAAAGATTGGTAAAATCCTTAGTGTGGAGTGTTTTACTGGATGGGTGTGAAACGTGGACCTTACGAAAGGAGGATATCAAAAGATTAGACGCTTTGGAGACATGAGTATGGCGTAGAATGGAGAAAGCAAGCTAGTTCGATGGAAAAACAAACACTGAGGTACTAGAGATGGTTGGGGAAGAGAGGGTTTTAATCAAAGTAATTAAACGCTGACAGAGGAAATGGGTGGGTCAAATATCTCTATCTAAAGACTGTTACTGAGGGAAGAATACAAGGAGAAAAGCAGTTGGGAAGACGAAGAAAAAAGTTGTGAGAAAGGGTGGGGAAGTTACCAGGAAACGAAAGAAATTGCACTGAATAGAGAATATTAAGGCACATGAACCTACCGAAAGGTACTATAGAACACTTATGTATGTATGTGTGTACATCACAGGAGGACGAATACGTCATACGATGGCTAATACAGCCTTATGTTACAATGATCGATGGCGAGATAGTTGAAACGTGCGTGGAAAAAGTCACCGATTATCTCCTGCCTCTATTGAGAACGCTTTTGAAGTGCTGAGCTGTAATCTTTACCGTGCATTGCAGGTTTTTTTTAGATAGAACCTTAAGTCAGCAATGTACAAGAAATCATATATTTTAAACAGCTTGAAAGATTCCCTATCATACACTAAATGGTCGCTGATTTTTGTTTGTTTAACTGTGTGGAAACAGTTTCACTGTTTGCAGTCGTTAAACATCTTCTTCCAAGTGGAGAGTAGTACACACTGGAATTAAATACAAAAATGGCCCTCCGCGTTGGAGATTAAACAGCAGAAACACACTTCCGTGCCATTTGGCTAAACTCTTCAAATGTAGTGTAACAGCGGAGTGACTAGCTAACAACACAGCGAAGGAATAAAGTATGGAATTTCTATTTCCTAAACGGAAACCATTGAACAGTACTTCGGATATGAAAATTGACTGTTCACCAAATAAACGATACGCAATGCATTTCATACGTTTTTATCAAAGGGCACATAGAAACGTAGCATAGCTCTTACCGTTTCCGTAGCAACGGTTTATTTTCTAGAAATTCCATTTTCCAGGATTTTCGCCTTTTTTGAACTCTAGTAAAATTTTATTTCACATTTCTATTACCAAATATATACCAGAATCAGTTTTAAATATCTTTTCAGCTCTACTGACTTGACTGAATTTATAAACTAATTAACCTCCATGTTTAAAGGTCGACTTTAGTGATATACGACCTTCAGTGCAAGGGCAGCTCTGGACTATTTACATTTCCGAATCGTGAATTAGATTTTCATAATGCATTTTATTGTAAAAATATCCGTTTCTATTACCATTTATTTCCATTAATGATTTTTCTTCTGTTTGCGGAGTACTAAGAAACCAAGCTTTTAGAAATTTTATACCGAATTTATTTTAATAAAACGAATCCGAAAGGCAAGAATTCGGATAATATGTTCGCAAAGAGTTCGTTATCTGAAAAATTATGAATTATTGGATCCTGCAGTATTTTTCCTCTTTTGCAGATGAGTTGAATTCTAGGGAAAAGGAAGACGGCCATTTAATGCAGTTAACCCCGGTATAACATTATTTATTCACTGTTTTTCGGCTGAAGGTAGAGAAAATAACTCCATACTACCATAGTTTCTACTTCAATTTTTCAAAAGATAAAGGCCTGCAACGAAACTAAAAATGAATTTATGTATGAATGAATTGTATGTATGTGGTGTGAAAGTTGCCAAGAAACGACAGAAATGGTATTTGAATAGGAAATACTAAGGTATGTGAACCTACCTTAAGGTAGAATACTTATATGATATGAAAATTACACACCTCAGTATTATATGTAGAGATAACCGTTGTCTGTTCGGCCGATGTGGCAGGAAGTTAGCATGCTAAAGCTACATCCCCGAGGTATCGGGTTCGAGCTCCATCTCATCAGGTTTTTTAGTTAGAAATTGGTTGTGTTTGTATCCGACTTTCCCAACGGGGGCTGGCGGTAAGGAATGATATCCAGCTGAAGAAAATCAGCCAAAACTAAGTATATTGTTACGTAGTCTTAGGTTCAGGGATAAGCGAGCAATAAAAAATTAAAAGAAAACACCGCACTTTATTCTGAGAACTTTTATAACGTCCACCTTCGGTTCACCGCACTTCCAACATGTCTGCCGCGATCTCTCTCCGCCAACAATCACTCCCTTTCGTATCCACAACTGTCTCGTTGCTACAACACTCGTTCCCACAACTGTCTCGTTGCCACAACAATATAAACATAACAAAATTGTTCTACCTTTCGGTACATTCATGTGCCTTATTATTCTCTACTCAACGCCATCTCATTCGCTTCCTGATAACTTACCACAACTTGTTAGGTTACATAAAGGCAACTTACCTTTATGTAACTTAACAACTTTTGCCTTTGATGTAAACAAAATGTAATTAAAATTCATCATCGTCATCAAAATCAATCATCAAAAATCAACCGAAAAAGTGATTGGAATAAAGCTAAGAATGATCTACAATTATTATCTTGATAAATGAATGAATACATAAGTTTATTTATCTACGCGACGGTGATTATTATAATAGATTGATAAATTAGGAAAAATTAAGGAAATTAGATTATTAACTATACAGGTGGAGAGAGAGGTTCTAAAACCAGAGAAATAATACTTTCAAAGATTCGCTAGAAGGAATCCTATCAAATAAATAATATGGAAAAAATATACGAAATATTTACGTAGACGACAAAAATTATAAAATTTTTATCTGCAATGACATATAAAAAAATACGTGCATTTCCTTTATAGCTTTCGGGAGATAACGATGAATCAAAGCCAGAAAAACAGTTAAGTTTAACGACGCATTGACCTTTAATCTATTTTAGCAAAAATCGTCTGTTTACTTAAACGAGCCCTTCCCACCGCTTTATGTCACGTGTCAAATCAGACCCTTATTCGAATGGGAGTAATTAATTAAACCATTACCATGGAATCATCGAGAAACACTCGCGACAGCAAAACCCTTCCATCACCGCAAAAACGGCCCATTTCGATTGAAACGTTGCTAGCAGTAACAATCAGAGCGCAGGACGGTCTCTCATAGCAACTCGTAGTCATGAGTACAATTTATTTATCCCGCCAGCGAAATATTTCCACCTTTGACCACGTTTGTCATCGGCGAGCGGATTCCGCTCCCCCTGACGGTGATATATTGACAATCGAAAGGGAGAAAAATTGAACATCGGGAAAAATCTTCCGTGAATGAAATCTTGTCGGGGACCTCATATAAAAAACCCCGAGGAGTGGTGTTTTGGGGAGAGCAACTCTTTAACTTTCTCTCCGTGAATGCGGGGTGGGGTATCTCCGGACATTGAATCAATAAATCAATGAATGGACCAATCGGCCGTCGTACATTCTGCCAAAACTCCCCCACTCCGCATGTCCCACATGCCCGCACACTTAACTACCATCGCGGCGACACATAACGCTTTCGAATTTGACGTCTCCCCTTAACGAATCCTCGGGGAATTTTTTCGAATCGCTTTAAGCCCATTTTTTTAACGGAATTCGATCTCGAGTGATAACCCCGCGTCCATCTATTTCTCTTCTCGTCAAAAAGCTTTCAATTCCCCGGAATAATTCGGGCTCGCAAAACAGCGCTATAATTAAGATGTTCCGCGTAAAAATTTTTCCTCCCGAAATTGGTTCCGGGAAGTGTCCTTCGTTCCTGGGATCTTAGTTTTTTACGCTCCGTCGATGTTATCAATTGCTTTAGTATTCCGCGAGGATCTGATTAGTCCCGTGGATTCCATTCTCATTTGGGGGCAATTGTCCCGGACTCGGGAGGGCTAATTTTTTTCTTTTATTTACCGATAGGAATACCAAGAAATGAAACCATGTCGGCGCTATGGGATTTTCGCGTTCAATTTGTTAATGAATGGATCATCGGGTTTCGCTTGCGGTGGCGTCCCTGGAATCCGTCTTTGGCTGGAGGATCGCAGTCGAGTGGGCAATGGGAGTTCACAAAGCAATCGGTGATGAACTGCGATGGAATGCGGGATTTCTAATGAAGGCGGCGAAACCTTTCGATTAGGACGAGGTTCTAAAGGAGGCGTAATTTAGGTGGGCAGTCAAGCCTGAAGAAAACCAAAAGTCCTCTTCCTAAGTATCACTTAACAGGGATGACAATCAAATTCCCAACGATCGAAAATACGTTCGAACTTTCCGGTTTCACTGATGCGATATTTACTCCCATTCGAGGGATATAAATTGTTGATTATTCCTTTAATTAACATATTACAACAATATCAGCGTTAGAGGTTTAAAAACCTTCCGTAAGCCGTATTTCGGCAGGCGGAACTCGGGCTTTGAAGCAAACGGGAAGTTCCGAATTACAGATTTTTTGGGAATCACCCTATGCTCATTTCGGAATCAATCTCTCCATTCTTAGGGATTCCACAATTGGTTTCACCGTTGCTCATAGCAACGTAACGCTACATTTGCTCCTGTACATTTGTTACTCGATGTGTTAACACAACAATGATCTGATTCTGCTTCAAACATCTAAATATATCTACAATATAATAAGATATATAATTTTTGTAATAAACTAATTAAATTAATAAATGTAATACTTTTATTACATCTACATATGTACCCTGCAAACCGCCTTTCGGTGTGTGGCAGGGGGTGCATGCACCATGACTCAACTACCCTAATCGATTACTTTCGAGTATTGTTGGCGGAAAAAATTAATTTTTTAAGCGACTTGTTTTATTACCTATTTCCCTGATCTTCCTTGTAGTAAAAGGACGGTCTACGTAATAGGGGGGACGCATACCATACAGGACACACCTTCTAAGGCCGTACTTTCTTTAATTTATAAATTTCATGAAGGTGCTGTATTTCCTCTTCCGATGAACATTTAACATAAAATTATTATCACAAGTTAGCATGGGCAACAACCGACAGCAGGATTGCCGAATGGCTCAGGAAGAAGCCATCAATGATTGAATATCAGAAAGAGGTAATTAGGTAACTCCCAAACCGAAACTCATGCCTTAACAACTAATCAAATCAAGTTTTCAATTAGAGAGGTATTTGAGAGGACCTTCAAAATTGTTCCACGCACGATCAACAAAATGAAGAACTAAAAGTTGTTATCTGTTCTCAAAGTGTTTATTTTTCACCTGTAATGAAAGCATTATTCCAGAGTTAACTCCAAAGCGAGATTACAATTGCTACTAATCAGCTATTGTTGTAACTACTGGAGCAATCCATTATCGCGCAACCATTGTTGTGGCATCCATCATTGTTGTAGCTACTTACCAATAATGGACGTCCAGGTTGTTGAAATTTAATTGAAACGATGTAATTTTCACAACAGAGAGAGCAGGTTTGCTTAACGATGCCAAATCTCCGTAAGTCCTAGGATAAAATATCTGTTTCTTTTTCCCCATGATGTGAATAATAGATTCGATTTCCTTAATTTTTCTTTTTTTTTAATTGATGTTCATTGTTCTAACAAGATCGGTTTTCCTTGGCCGACAAAATAAAAAGTCGTTCGTGTTCTTATTTTGGTAAAAGAGTATGGAAGTGGAAAGAAAGATTACTTGTTCGTTTTAATGCAGTGGCCATGATTTTTCGGTAAGCTGGATCAGAAAAATCGTCCCGTGCTTCGACACCATTACTGGATTTACAATTTAAATTTCCATTTACAACTGGAATGATAAGGAAGTACCTAGGCAAAAGCTACTCCTCGAGTTTCTCGCTTTGGGAAAAAACTACTGGAGAGAGTTTTCTAGAGCGAAAAAAATGGAGGTTATTTTTTCGTTAATCCGTAAGGTTTTCACTTGCTAAATAGGGAATCCGGGATATCAGAGGTATAAAAATGAATCGAGCAAAAAAAAAAGAAATACTTTCGGATTTCTCGCTGGATAACGGGAATTCTGAGGCCGGGCTATTGTGTAGAATTTGATTCGCTCAGAAATTTGATTCTATTTATAAACTGAGCAATAGAAAGCAGCGACTGAAATTAATGCAATTTAATCAGAATTACTTTTCATTACCGAAAGGAAATTACAATCCTGAGAGGATTGCGGTTTTTGCCGGAAATGTCTCCATAGATGGCATGGTATGAAATTGAGAATAAGCTATTTGTTTCACAATTCGGTAATTTTTTTATAATAGAAATATCTGAAATTCAGTAAAAATTGATGGTTTTGTGAATTAAATTATAAAGTTTTAGTTGATATATTGGACAAACTTACAGAAAACGATGGAAGAGTT
>KZ308234.1:923382-940999 GCA_000376725.2 Ladona fulva | reverse complement strand
GCCATTACTTTGTAAAATTTTATTTGTGTTACTTTGGCAGTTTTTCCTTTCAGAGTTCTCCTTATGGTCCCACACATTCTTTGGTAGTTGGTTATCTTATTTAAAATATCTTAATCTTCCTCATAGGTGATATTGCATCCTAAATAATTAAAGTGCGAAACCTGTTCTATTATATTATCATCAATCATTATTTTAGTGCGTATTGGGAACTTTCCTAGAAAGGCCATTGTCTTGGTTTTTTGTACAGAAATTTTCAAGTTGTAATCTTTAGATAACTGATTTAGTTTATGGACTGCCAATTGTAAGTTATCTTCACTTTCTTGAATTATGACTTGATCATCAGCAAACAGCGTTGAACTTAAAAATTGATTTTCTCCTATTTGAATTCCTTTTGGTGTAACTTTTCTCCATTATCGTAAACAATCGTCTATGAATATAAGCCATCAGGGAAAAGAAGCATAGGATGAACAAGACTACGTTGGTGAAGCCGGAACAGGCAGAATGCCTGATCCTTGAAAGGAAGATGATGATGATGATTCATGCTTGCCTAAAACGTAAAAACCATAACTTATATAGTTTTAAAAATCCTTAAACCATTACATTTCCTCGTGCTAAAAAGGTTACTTTTTATTACCTGGGGTCTGGGATACGCCTTGATTTATGTAATATGTATACGCAGAAAAATCGGATCTAAGACGCGCAGAATTTATGTCTTTTCGAAATTAAATTCTATTAACCTACCAACTACAGGCAAATTATTACAAAGAATTTAGCAGTTCAATTTTACTCATATAATGTAGTTTTAGCCCAAAACAGTGAAATAATTGATAGAAAAGGAATATTTTGGAGATATTTTGTAGGTTGTAAAAAGTGTTACCTTGACGACCACAGGTATTGCTGAAGTCGCTTGTCATGCGATTGCACGTGGATAATAGTCCTATTGCTAATTAATTGGGAATTGAATATCACAAGATTCGATTTCCAACGAATATATTACCTGTCATTTTCATAGTATTTTCTAAGTATTAATACAAGACCACATTACGTGCTATATTGGTAGGCTTTCAGTTAGTTGCGTCAGCTGCGTCAGGGCAACATTTTATAGTTTTTACTTTACTATTACACATGATAAGCACAGAAAAAAAATATATATAATGCACAGAATAACTTTTCGTTTTAATTTAATTAGAAATCCTTATGTATGTACCTATGTAAATACTTAGTGTGAAAATTTATGCTTGAAAAACCTTCCTTTCAGGCAAAATACTCAATGGATACTTAGCCAAATATTTATAAGTATATTTTGTTAATTTCAAATCCTACATTATAATCGGAAGAAGTTTGGAGACTAATTTCAAAGGATTTGTAAAAATAGTCCATGTAATCATTTACCAGAAATATTTACCCGCTGTAGTGCTTTAGAGATTCGCTAATGTAGGAGTGCTAAAGAATTGACTCGGTGGCTTAAAACGCTAAAACAAATCACAATCACGTAGCGCCATGCTCTTGCAGGTATCAATTAAATTGTCACTAATTTATCAGCGGTTTAAATTCTTAGTATTCAGTTAGTTACTGACCAATTATAACCTCTCGTGAATCCATGCGCTGCAGTTAACCAATAAAAACTTTAATCCACTGCAAGAGCAACTCTTAATGTCGCAATTGACCATTAATTAAACAATTTATCATCACTAATTCATTTTGTTGTGAAGCTATAAACTACAGAAAGATTTTGGGAAATCCACGCATGACGGGATGCCCCACATACCAGATTGCAACATCGAATAAATGGCGGAGTCATAATTATTTGTAAATCTAGTTAATCCACGCTTGAGCGAATTACGATCCAGTCGCATAATTGAAATTCAGCATGGCGTCAATGCAAAAAATATAAAATGCAAATAGTAACGAAACGCAGTCCCAAAGCCTTCTGATTAACTAACACAACATTTTATTCCATTATATTCGCAAATTCTCGGCTAAATAAAGGGTGATTCGAGCTAAAGTTGGTCAAAAATAGCCTAACCATATGCCGTACATTAAAAAACGGTACACATCTCTCCAATAAAACGGGACATATTTTTTCGTCTTATTTTTTCACGGGGATTGTTTTCATTACCTCAGTGCAGATAGTGTTTGGAAGAATTTCACCATCATGCAGATGAAAATTTTATCTTAACCTGGAATACAGTACTCTAGTTCCTGCGGGCAAATAAAAGATAAAACCCAGGGGATTAATAAATTTTAAAGGTGGGGTAGCGTCATTTTGATCAGATAAAGCTTTTCACCGCATCCTCAGCATTATTCTTGTAAATATATAATCCTGATGGTAATGAAATTTACTGCGGAAGTGTTTCTTCGATTTCCTTGAGGATGTGGACGGGACCGAACACTCGGAATGGTATTGTCCCGGCGAAATCGAGGCGTATGGTCAGCACACTCAAATATTCCCTCGTTGACAAATTCTAAAACGCTCTTCCTTTTGTTTCTTTAAAGAAAACATTGAGACCACTGTCACTTTACGTCAGTTCTAAGAAGCTGCAAATTAAACTGGATAGCTGATCAGAATGGGCTTGAGGCAATGAGTGAGGAGTGAGGTACAATTGGCGTAGAAATCATTCGAGCGCCAACACAATAACTGACTCCAGCTAATTAAAAATGTAGAACTATTGGTTTGGGTTTTAATGGCGAAACTAAATTATATGTAGTGAAAATGTTCAGACTATCATCAATAATGTAACGCTCAAGATTAATGTAATAGCGACAAATTGTTGCAACTATTGTTGCAGTTTTACTTACAAACATACGAATTTATATGCTGAATGAAATTTGGGCTAGAATGTCCCATCCACTAACTGTCTACAAAGTATTCAGCCTTAAGGCTGGATGGGATCTCATCCCCTCTACCGTGAGCTACGAAGGGAAATGAGGCTTACTAGGCAAGATGAGGAGTGACGTAGTTAGCCCCTGCTTTCCTCACTAAGTCAGAATGCTATAAGCAGAACAAACCCACATTGGTGAAGCACAATGACTCTACGAGTGACACTTTTCCTAACAATGCATAAGAATACATCTACATCTACATAAGTACCCTGCAAGCCACCTTACGGCGTGTGGCAGGGGGGATAAACCCTAATTAATGCCATTATTCCGCATAACTCATACCTCGGATCTACCATTTAAATCACTGTAAAAACATTTGTATCAGTGATATGTGCACATAAAGGCTGTTATATAGTTCGTTATAGAAAATTTTATATTGTAGGAAAACACCGAAAAACAGAAGAAGGTTGAATAATATACCTACTCATGAGATAGGAAAGAAAAAATAAGTGAGAGAAAAATTATGAAATAGAGGATGAAAAAAAAATTGCCAAAAGTATTCATATATCTTATGTATCAAATACCTAAGTATTCATTGTTTGGGGATTAAGAAAACATGTATCAGTATTTGAGAATAAAAATCGTAGGAGAAGAAATGCATCCATAAATCAAGAGAAAGAAAATTTCCATACTTAGGTCACTGAAAATTACACATCATAGCTAATTTCTCATGTTTCTGCGCGGTGTGTACTAAAGATTCAACGTCAGAAGACGTCGATACTAATACAACAGAAATCAACGAGGGGTTAAATTGCATGCTCAACGTAACCATGATCTAAATCAACATGCACTGCAGAAGAATCGAAAGAGACAACAATAAAGACAGTGAGTGTCTAACAATCGTAGCGGTACTAATCAACAATCGCCGCCAACAATAACGGAATTTATTTATTTATTATTTATTTTCATCTTCACTGCAATTCGGAATTAGAAGGCGAAACCCAACAATGAAGACAGCTGTTATTGTTGCCTAGCGACAGCCGCGTATCCGAAGCCGTGACTGAATTTTATCACATTTAATTTCAAAGAGTCAGCATTGTAGGAGTTCCGGAGATGTATATAAAAGAATCCACTGGAAACGATGAAAGACCGCGCTGTCCTTCCTCCACGGAAACTTCAAGATATTTAATTTAAAAATTTTAACATCCGAGGACATTTAGTTCACTTCATCCATTTAATCCGATTTAAAGAACCGTTCCTTCAGAGTCCTTTTTTCCTCCGTTAGAATTTTTCCTTTGACTTCCCTCTCGTCTCCACACCCTCTTATAATTTGAAAGGCCTACTTTTCCAACTTCCCTTAATTACATAAATTAAACTTGGGGAGAAAAAGAGGCGGTTTATCATAGATTAATAAATCGGCCAGCCCTTTGTTGTAAGCTTCCCATGGCAGAAAGGAAAGTTTCCGACGCACCAAAGAATACACAAATAAATCCTCACACACGTTTGAATACTTTTGAATTGCAGATCGCAGCGTTTAACTTTCAGCATTTTTCTTCGGGATCAGCCAGGATTAAAAGGAACCTAGCTTAAAGGGGATTCAATTCTGCGCGTGCTTTTTTCCTTATTGATGTGGGATCGTTTGCAAAAATTTGACTGTTTAAATTGCGGCGGAGAGTTTCAAAGAGTTTACTTATAATAATTTATCTGTGGGAGCCAGGGATAATCTTTTGGCGTAGAAATTTTCCCTTGTTTCTATTAAGCGCTTTCATCTGAAAAAAGAGATTATTAACTTGTAGTGCGTTCGCCTAAAGTGACGCATTACAGGATTTTAAGGGAAGCATTAGCCCAGAGAAAAATTAAAAAAAAAATTATTAACACATATACATTAATACATTTATTGCCGAGTAATTAGTATGCTAGCGCTCTAACTCTAACCACAAGGTTCCGGGATCGATTTCATGCTATTCCAATTTTTCTTATTAGGGAGTTGCTATGTATTTGTCTGGTGTCAATGTTCACACCTCTCTGTAACTGTCCAATAAATGGATGTCTGCGAGGGAACGGGGAAAATAAATAAATAAATTACATAACCTACCGCTGAATTATAGTGCATTTGTTATGGTTCATTGATAAAGATTTTTGGCGCACTGTTATAGTTAGTATGGAGCATTGTTACTGGCAGTATGCCGCATTGTTATAGTTAGTATGGTGCATTGTCATACTTAATACGTAATCATAGGCAGCATGTTACATTGTTATATTTAGTATGACGCATTGTTATCGTTAGTATGGTGCAATGCCATAGTTAATACGTAATCATAGGCAGCATGTTACATTGTTAAAGGTAGTATGACTCATTGCTATAGTTAGTATGGTGCATTGTCATAGTTAATATGCCGCATTGTTGTAGTTAGTTTGCCGCATTTTTATAGGTAATATGACGCTTTGTTATAGTTAGTATGACGCATTGTAATTGTATGTTGCATTTAAATAAAAGTGAAATAATTGATGCATGGACTTTGAAAGGTTGGCCACCCCTGACCTGAAGTACGCCAAAAAGGAATGTCTAGCAAACTCTTCGAAGCAAATTTATGAATCTATGACTGCTATTGGTAAAATGAAGCCATTTCCTCATGCTTGATTAGACTAATCTTGGTATCTTTCACTTTACATGCCTCTGGAGTAGAGCAGAATTGTTTAAGAGAAGTAACCATAATCCTATGCCAATATTCGTGTTCAGTCGATTAAGGCAGCGAGTCAAGAGCTGAGTGACGCCTGCTACCTATCGAGCGACAGTGCTCCGCGAGAACTATGAATTCAAATTAGGTAATTAATAGGATGTGTTTTAATTAAATGAATACGCATAAGAAAATTCAAGTAAATTAGTCAATCATATGCAAAGGGAAAAGCAGATGGGAAGACAAAGACAAAAGTTGTTAGATGACATAAAGGGTGGAGTAAATTACCAGAAGGTGAAGGAAATAGCGTTGAGTGGGGAATATTAGGGCACTTGAGCTTACCGAAAGATAGAAAACTTATGTAAATTAGCCAATAGTGAGTAAAAAAGCACCAGTACCAGCTACAATTGCCTAAACATCTGGAGGTAACAATATCCCCCTTTTTTAATTGTCAATATTTTCTCGTACCAATCATGTTTCAACAATACCGGCTTAATATATTGTTACGAAGCGAAATATTAATTGCAACAATAGTTTTCTAGCTTTCATTGTGATTTCTATTGTTTCCAAGTTCATACCGCTTTCGTTTTAGGCGAACATTGACTACTGCAAATGAACAAAAAGAGAACTCTTTGCTATTTATTTAATTAATGCCACGAGAAAAAACTGTTGAAATAACAATGCAACAGCATTTCGGAATTATCGAACGATCTGTTTAATAACTCAAGAAGGAAAAGTTTTTTAAGTGCCCTAAATTGGATGATTGAAGGAAAAATTAAGGGGCAAAGTCGGGAGAAACGTCGCAGGAACTTCCACAATCCTTCTAAATGAATCCATTATTAAAACCGACCTCACTAAACAGCGAGAATTTACCCTAGAATCGACTTTTGAGAAAAAAAAGGAGCCCATTATTAGCCGAAACGAAATAGTTGATTTATGCGCCGAAATGCACCGATGTCGGCCGGAAAAAGTATGTGTCGAGAGGAACGAAAGAAAGAAACTGAGAAACTGAGGAAGAAAGATATTTAAGCGACGTTTTGAAGGGCTGCGGCGAAAATGGAAAGGAGAAAAAAACTTGCTTTTTTCCTCGTTGAATGACGATTTGACCCAAAACTTTTGAGAAGGAGTTTCATGAAGGAGGGAGGGACCTAAATTATTCGGGAAGGGTACGGAAAAAGGTACAATTGCTCGGAAAAAGTCAAGGAGGGGGGAGGGGGGTAGAGATCAAGGAATGAAGGGCGGAGGAGAGGACTTGGTAGAGAGTTTCAGGCTTTAAGGAGAGCGCGAGTCCATTTGAAGTAGGCTTCGATTTGAAAGAAGGGGGTCCGGATCAGAAAAGACGGAGTATATATCTGAGGAGGATATCTAAATTGCCAGAATTTGAGCGCCTCCCAGATGAGGATGGGGAGATAAAGGAGGAAGTGAGGGAGATAGGATTTTCGCTGGAGGACACGGACGGGTTTATTGGTGAGTGAAATGCCCCTCTCTCCCATTGGTGCAGAGGGTCAGTCAGGATGCTCGAAAAAGCAAGTCCGGATATATTTAAATCCCACGTTCTGCTGTTGTCTCCCGCCCGCTTTCGCCTAACGAACTTTCCGCTCTCTACTTCATCTCCCAGCTTGTCTCTTTCTCTTTTCCCACTCAATTTCTCTCGCAGTTAAACCCCTTTGCCCTTCTTTCAGTTGGGATCTTTCCTTTCTCTATTATACTGGTCCCTGTGCCCACTGCCATGTTCCCAACTCCACTCCCTTGCTCCATACTTTATTCCGGGGCTTTGAAATGGACCATTTTGTTTCGTGGGACTATTTGATGCTATGGTTTTGATGGCTGATATAGTTAGTGCTTCTAAGTTTTCCAATGCGGTACGTATGACTCGAGTTTCGCTATAAAAATGGCTCGTTATTGTGGTTGATGGGAAACGTTATATTTGATATTCTTTATTAGCGCATGGAAGGTTTTTGAGGAAGTGGTGTGGTGGGTATTTAAGTGGATAGTTATATTTACATGCTATTGCAGATGTGATGTATCTGTTGTAGAATAATATAATTGAAAATCGTAGCTGCTTAAATTATGACTTTGTATTGATATGTAACTGTAGGATGTAAGTAATAGTTTTTAAATTGTAAACATGAAATCAAATGCAATTGTATTACCGTAGCTATTATTGTATAATAGCGTATTATTGTAATCAACCGTAGCTGTTTAAATTTTCAATTATTAAGTTTTGTAAAATGTTGTAGTTATTGGGGGTACTATTCACGAATGAATCTGGAACGAAGACTATTCACGAATGTATATATTTTGGTCATTTTTCCCGCGAAGTATTAGAGAAGCTAATAGCTATCCAGGATAGTTAGGGATATAGGTGTTTTACACCCCCTGCCACACGCCATTGGCGGTTTGCAGGGCTTAAATGTAAAATGTAAATGTATTTTTATACGTAGGACTTAAGTGTTAGTTGTAGAATGTAAATTATATAAAGTCTCCACCTGACCTAATCTCATCCTGCAGCGGAATTATTCAATATTAATAAAAAATACATAAGTTTACATGTGACTACCAAAGTACTGTTTCACCTTAATAATATTTATGTACAACAATCGTATTCATGATGTTCCCTATGCTTACAAATTTTTTTATCAAAATATTGATGGTTACCGCATAAAATTCTATGGATAAAAATTTACCATGCATCTCCACAATGTGATGCGTCGTAATAATTCTGCAACGCATTAAAAAACTAAGAAGAGTTTACCATGTTTAATACAATAAATATTTAATTAGCAAGAATTTTTAGTAAATGAAAAACCCTCAGGATATCATCGAGCAGCTAACGGAAGGGAAAAGCCTTAAAAGTATCCTATCTTCTTCCTGTCGCACACTTACTCTTGTATTTCCTTCACATAGATTTCTTCTCCATATATTTCCGTAACGAGATTTTGGAGTTGATGTGGTTTAATGCAGAAAATTCCCTTCGCTTGCTCGAGATTTAAAACAACATGTTAAATGATGGTTAATTATCTCTACATTTGGGCTATTCTCCATCATCAGCACTTCACGAAATAGATTCTAATCTTAAAGACTGAAAATACAGCACTATCTCAAGGACATTTCAAAACATTTTATCTGACAGAAATAAAACGTAACCCTGGCGTTTTGAGTTGAATTCGTTCCCAGAAAACAGTCTTATCAAAGTCGACATCTACCTTTGCATCTAAGCCGGTCTGTTTACTCGGAATTCGGTTATCGCACAACCGGACCACATTACATAATTTAGAAGTATTAACCGAAACCTTCGGAGTTTGATCTTGATTATTCCTAGACCCAGAAAAGGTGGTCTATCCTGGGTATATTTTTCCTCGTATAATTTTCTCTGCAATGAGGGTTTCATCGCAATATGCACAAAATTGGACGAAATTTCTACATAGGATAAGAAAAATACAAATTCCCATAATTTTATATATCTATTTCTATATTGTCAACGTTTTACATAGAACATCTATTTAACCTTTTGTTACATCGGCGATCTCTAAGGACCAACATTTTTATAAATGGGCTTGTTTTCATTGAGCTGAGAAACAATAATTATCGATTGAATGTTATTTTATGCATTTCACATATTTGACCAACGCTAAGAATAAATTTACGTTCGGATGGATTTAATTAAAATCACAAGGAAATATATCCAATTATTAATTTTCGAGTGAAATATCGGATTTCGGAGGTAAATAGTATTGCTACGTAAGACATAGTAAATTTAAATGTTCTTCGACAGCTAAGGTAATTCCGCATGTGATCCCCATCGGTAGTTGAACCCGGAGCCAATTTCCCCGCGGTACCCATATGGCGATCCGGAGACCCAGGAGAAAAATTATAACAAAAAATAATGGAGTAATGCTATGACAATTATGAAATCACAATAAAAGAGAAATAAAACAGTTATTAAATAATAAAATAACAATAAAATAAAAACAGCAGCAGCAAAAATGACAAGAAGAAGAACAACCACAACATAGTAATAATATTAATATAAAAATGACTTAATTAATTTATAGTTATGCACAAATTGTATGAGGAATTATTTGGTTAATGCTACAGAGGGATTTGAATTGCGGAGAGCAACCATGGATTCGCACTTGATGAATCCTAAGAAAGTATTTAAAAAAATGTATTCTGTCCCTATCTACAGGATTTTAGCGAGTTACTGACTTGAATATGCATTCAGCTTTTGCTATTACAACTAAAATGTTAGGCATTAATTGGTTAAGTATATATGGTAGACCGTACTATCAGTCTATAAAACCTAGACTAAGACCTAAGGTAGACCTAAGGCTGGTTGTAACAGCCAAACTCCACCCTTAACAAAAGGCCTGGCGACTGAATGAGGCTTGCACGGCAAGATAAGGACTGGAAGCATCGCCTTTGCTTTCCTCACTCTGGCGGAATGCTAAATGTGGCAAACGTCCATGAATATGTAAAATCATGACCCATTGAGTTTTTCATAGAATTCGATGATCAGAATGAACATCAATGTTCAGCATCACTCATACCACAGTAGCTTTGAGATCATCACAGCCATGAACGAAACTGAGGCGAAAATAAGCGAAAAATTATTCATTTTTGATCGAGCATTTTTCTGTATCCTGTTCTAAGAGAGAAATGGAAAGAACTCCATTGGTGAATGAATGGTAGCAAGAGAATATATATGTGCATGTTATAGAATTGGGTATGAGACTACGTAATAGTACATTTTTAGTGAATTATTTATTACGTATTACGAAATATCACTTAAAATAAACATAACGTACCTTCCTCGGTTTTTCATAGATCGTCCGCGGATGATATGACACGGTATATGGCAGGTATATGGTAAGATAGCAAAACCGGTCATTCGACGAAATAATGTGAAATATATAGTGATTCTACAATATGTCATTACCTAAGTTGTTGCTAAATAATTTAAGCAAAACGATTGAGAGATATCTGTCACTTTTGCAACATTTTTGCTAACGAGGATTCCGGATAACCACAGGAGTAACGCATTCGACTTTGGTGAAAACGGTCCCGGGTTCGACGCCCAATGGGAGCCCATATGTGCGAAATGACCTTAGTTATCGAAGCACTTTTTAAAATACTACTGCGAGTAGTGTTGATTGCCTGATAGCATATTGCCCAGTGGTGACTTATCCCCGGGACCGTTACGGTAGCCATGAGGGCTTATCAGGTACCCTGGAAATACTTGTGTGATATTTAAATGAGGCTTAAAAGATGAAGAAAAAATTTTGTAACACGTAAATTTGTTTTAAGTAAATTTTCACTTTCGTGTGAAAATGAACCATTTCCTAGGAGGATATCAGTTCTGTCACAGTTAACCCCTCCCGATTCACTTCCCAATATTTTTGGCGTCAACTGTTGTTAAATAACTGTGAATTCGTTGTGGATTCGCTCGTGTAATTGTTGACTAATTTGCAACACCTTTATACAGGGGCTCCCGGATAGCCAAGTGGGCAACGCGTTCGACTTCAATGAAAGCGGTCCCGGGTTCGATTCCCGGTGGGGGCCCACGTGCGAAATGACCTAAGCTGTCGAAGCACTTTTAACAATACTACTACTACTACCTTTATACAATCTCGCGGTTTATTATTGGGAAATTTAACGTATTGTTGATTTAAGTTCTAACAAATAGCGGCAACAATCGGTCGTCGTTCTATTGATCTCAAGCATTGCATTGTTGATGGTTACAACATAAAATTCTACAGATAAAAATTTACCATGCATCCCGCCACTGTCATGCGTGGAGATAATTCTGCAACATAATAAAAAACTAAGAAGAGTTTAGGTCAGCTGTCGAAGCCCTTTAATATACAACTAATACATTTTTGGAAATCTAATTCACGAAAACACTGAAGATTTTTTAACCTTCGAGATCACATCAACATAACCGCTAGACGTCTCTTCGTTTGCTAAATCTCCTCGGAAACTCTTTCCTCATTACAATCGTACACGTGTTAATTGGAGCTAAAATCGAGTGTTCGGGAAGACCTACAAAACGAATCCTCCCACACTTCAATTTTTCCTTTCCTCTTCCTCCATCCTTCCTCATCTCCTTCAATCTCCTCGCCCGCCTTCTCAATCTCCGCTGTGAAATCCTACCGCGGCACACCTAAACCTCCCTCATCCCCCAGGTCTACGTTTCACTAATCCAAGTCGTCCCATCTCTATCCCTGCTACTGCGAACCCTTCTTCCTTTGGGATTATCAACTTCTGCCTCTCCTCCAAAACCTCGCAATCTTCCTCACTCTCTTCTACGCCGGAACGGATGTATTGGAAAAAAGAACGGAAAGGATTTTCTTGGAAGGGACGCTGCCATTTTCAAGCTAAGCTGCGCGAACCGGCCTGAATGGAGCCAATTCTCCTTACAATTAATATAGGGTGCAAGGGCCCGTTTTACAAACTTGCTCATACCGGGGATTGATTTGTTTTTCGCAGATCCTGATTGAGGGTTGGAATGGACGGTCACAGCGTCGAATCATGTTTGCCGGATTAAGGTTGGTGAGGTCGGGGGAAACTTTCTGGGGGTCTCGAAAAGCTGGGAAAATCAATTAGCAAACTTGTTTTGAAATTGATTATACTATGTAATTGATATACCACGTGCACTGAGATGCGGTGTTTAATGTTTGGTGGTAATGAAAGAGCATAGTATTTGGTTACGATGTATCCGATATAAGGTGGTTCCAAAAGCTCCCGGAATCAAGGTTTACTTCTGAAACCACTTCTGAAATTGTGTCAAACTAATAAGAAACCGATACAGATTGTTGTACGGCATTGTTAAATTATAGTGCAACTGAATATCCATTGTAACTGCCATAAATGCAACAATTAAGTGCTCCAAACCGATACGTATTGTTGAGTAGAATTGTTTGCAATTACGTAATAATGAACTTCCATTGTTGCAGCCATAAGTAACCCAATCAAATGTTTTAAACCGACCCATATTGTTGAATAGAACTGTTGTAACTACGTATCAATGAACACCCATTGTCGCAACCATAAGTAAAACAATGAAATGTTAAGAATATGAAGATGAATGATGAATCTATTACGACCTTTAATCAAGAAGAGAATTTCGATCAAATTTTTTTTGATTTCCCTGCTTTTAAATGTTTCGCCTTTGTAGTAAAGAAGACCTATCTGAAATTTTTTTCTGCCAGGATCCAAAAAGCCTTGCGTGATATTTGAGCGAAAAATTACCTTTTGATTCAATTTGAGGGTACTCAATATTCCACGTAAAGATGATTAAAAGGATAGGGCTCAGACGAAATATGATTTAAATTTCTTACCTTGAGTTCTATCTCTTAAGAGGAAGGAGATTAAATGAGTTGGAACGTTATTAAATTAAAAGTGCACTTTAAGACGCTGCTCTTTCGGAGATAATTAAATAACTCCTTGCGCGTGTATTTTTTGAGTTAATAGAGAAGAATTTTCGTTACTCATTTAGGCCTAAGGACATTTTCGACTAAAAAATGTTCCGATAGATTCTGATCGCAAAAAGACTCTAGAAAAGCACGTCCTTCATACACACAAAGAGATTCTCTGTATCTTTTATAACACGACCGAATTTATACAAAGGAGACGCAATTAGAGGTTAGAGAAGGAATTTACTGCGAGATTTTATAAAACTTAGGTATAGATTCCCATTTTATTTTACGTTTCGAATAAATGCCTTTTCTAAATCTTTGTAAATTATTCATAGAAACCGTCGGTCATTATAATAAGTTTTCTCCCCTTTGATGGATATAACTTTAACTACATAAAGTCTGAAATTCTCTCTGTAAAGCACTTTCATTTGAAATCAAAGAGAAACAATGTAATAATGATGATTAACAATAACAATAATGATAATAACAATAACAACAACGATGACAACAATAATAATAACAACAACAACGACAAGCTTTAATGGAAACAGAAAGAATACTTGTACAAACTCTTGAAAGAAAAACTTGTAGAAAGAAAACTTGTACTGGTAAGTTTTTAAATAACCACCGGTAACGGGTTCGAATCCCGGCTAGTCGGATCTTTCTGGTTACGGAATGGTCGTGTGTTTTCGTCCTTCGTCATTGTTTGTAATATTTAATAAAATTTATATAACAGGGATTAGCTTCCTGTATCCATTGAAGTTATTATTATTATTATTAAATAAATGTGGAGACCAATGCCATCATCCCACGTGGTTTTTCAGAGAATTTTGCTGAATTGGTAAAAGTTTTGGTCCTATTTCATTTCACGTATTTCCACCTAGTAGCAACTGTCCAAGATTCATTTTGCCCTCTCATTTATTTATTGATAATATTCCTCCTTTTATATCGTAATACAACTTTTCATCATTTTCCCTTTTCACTATTTCCTCTTATTCTTGCATAATTTAATTGGAAAAGGCCGGAAAATCCGTCCCACTCAAAATTCGACCCACTCATTGTCCTGCTTTCCTTTTGATTCTTCGATTTTGGAAGTTGAAAAAAATTAGGATTATCTCTTCATTGAATATCATTTATGAAAGTTAATCAAGCTATTCTTACAAGGAAGGTACATAACGCCGGCAACGCAGATTTTGAGTAGAACACTTATGTATGTATGTATGTAATGTTTAATGAGCAGTAGTTTTACCGGAAATTGACCTTAATGTATTACAATAATCTCATAATTGTAAATGTAGAGAAGCCAAAAATAATGATCCAAAGTCTTAATTATCTGACTAGCTATTATGGGTTTGAGCCCAGAAAATCAAAAGTCCCCTTTTTTTTTCAATTCATAATAATGCCTTGTGCCGATTTACAAAAATATTTTGATGAACTACCTGGCAAGCTTTAGCATCCTAACCCAAGTTATCGTCAGAGGTCGCGGAATAGTAACATTAACAGTAAGAACTTCTCCCAAATGGGCCCTAGGTTCGACGCCAGACAGGTAAGAATATTTCTTATAAGAAATACATTTCACTTTTGTTAGATAGCTCATAAAAAAGAGAATAAATAACCCTTCGCCCAAATTATCCAAAAATAGATTTTTTTTAATTCACAAACATCCTAATTGAATTAGAGGTTTAAAAACACACACTTCCTTTGTGGAACGTCCCTGATGATGCAGGCATTGTCTCTGAAATGTACCTACATTGGGACTTCCCAGAAATCGGTAATCCGGAGCTTCCCGTTTTTCTCTTAACGCGAGTTCCGCCTGCCGAAATATGGCACACGGGGTGTTTTTAAACCTCTAATCCATTAACAGCCGTGTTCCAACTTTCTATTCTTTCATCCAAATTGAATGTTTAATCTATATCAGTCCTTACTAATAGCGTCAAATCCTAAGCAGTGTCTATTCAAGTACAGAGATAGCAGACGACAATTCTCGTCTACATCATAGGTATCCCAATTAAGAATGTCGTGGTATTGACATTGATTTCGAAAGGGTGGTTATTTCGCGAAACACGTTTACTTTTAAAGGCGGAGATGGGAATGACGTTTCCCGAGCTTCAAAAACCCCGAAGGAATCCGTTTCGTGAAAGGAATCCTAAATCCAATATCTCCAAACAACAACCTGGGAATATCTCCTACTCTTCTCAAATGTAAGCCATTTGCTGAAAATTTGTCGTAAGAGTTCTTTCGAATTCGGAATCTGATTACGTTAATATTCTATGATATGTATCTCTAAGGTGCTGTTATCAAAACTTTCTAAGGTGCTGTTATCAAAACCATTGCACGCATTGCCACGGCTCAAAACCAAGATTATGGTGAGATCTGTTAATATTGGAATTCATAAAGTCAGTTGTTTCATTAGCTTTTCCCACATTATAAAATTAACGATAATAAAATCGCGAAAATTTCTTTCGATCTAGCTTTCTAGAACATCTGTACTGTGGTAATGAAAACTTAGGGAATCTTAAGGCATACGAAAGCTTTCAAAGTAAGTAAGACTTACTTTTACTGGAGGACAGAAGGCTTATTCATGTATCTAATTTGAGCTCTAATTCTAATAAACTTGTCTCTAAATTTTGCCAGAGGCTGAAATCTAAATTTTCAATCGCATGAAGATTAAAAAAAAGCGTATCCTTGAAGAATATACCTAGGAATCTCTTACATGCTGCATAAATAAGGCATGGTTAAAACAAGAAATGAGTATATAATGAAAAAAAATATTAGGATCATCTAACAAACTAAAACTAATATAATAAAAATCAGCCATGGAATATAATGTGCAGAAAAATGATTATAAAATATATGACTCTATCCACTGCAGCGATAAAGACAAGAGCTTTCGCAACTTTTACGACCAGTACTATAATGTATACTTAAAATGGGCTTTAATTAATGATAACTTTAGGACTCGGTGTAATAATGGTTTCTTAGAGTTACAGTGAAGGTTATAGTTAAAATCAACGTCAATCCATGCATCGTATATGTAAGATATTAACTATAAACTTTAACTCTAAGAAACCCTTATGGTACCAATAATAGTTAACAATATAGTAATAATAACAATAAGTAGTTCACAATGTAGTAATAATAATTGATAATAATAACAATAAACAATAGTTTAATTCCATTTTAAGTATTCATAATAATCATAGCGGGTTACCAAGAAACGAAGGAAATGGCATTGAGTAGGGAATATTACGGGACATGAACCTACCGAAAAGTAGAACACTGATATATATACGAGTATAATATCGGGCCATAAGAGTCAAAGTAAGATTTGGAAAAATTAAAGAATATTTAAAGCTCCAATTAACGAGATGTATAGGAACAGTCCCCTGTAGCAAACTGGGAAATGTAATAAAAACTCCATGAACAACGGAGAGTAACATTTTGAGTTACATAACGAATACAAAAATAATTAACTGTAATAAGCACTGAATAATCCTAGAAACTTAAGCTTAACCTAAGCTGTGGCATGAGAAATGGCATTATGTTAACGACATGAAGAACCTATTACTTCTACACAATTCACACACCCATATTTATCAGTCGGGCGATTTCAGACCAAAACGAGATCTATTTCGAAAAAGAGGAAAATTGCAGGGAGAAACATGGGAATGAACCCGACTGGAAGGAGGAGTTTAAGATGATATGGAAGAGGGAAAAAAAGAGAGAAGGGATGGATGAATGAATAACGTTTTTATTACGGCGAGATTGAGACTAATAAGTTGCTTCTTCCCGTTAAAGCCCGAGGGAAAGTGGGCGAAGGAAGATAACGAACGACGTGGGCCGTGTGTATTAATTCGGATATAAGTCTAAATCAGTCCTACAATCCCTTGATAATTTATATATTTATTTCTCCCCTGCAAATCCATTTCTGGGACGCTTTCTTCTGGGGAAAGAGCTTAAGCGATCAATCTATCCAGAGGTTATTTACATTCGATAAGGAGATACTGTTCGTGCTACCACATCCTGATAAGAAGTAGGCTTTTCATTTGTCTTTAAGTGCAGTTCACAGGGAAAATAACTTAGTAATATATTCATACGGGTATACCGCTATGACGGTTGTACATACACCGATGATAGTGTTTACGATGACAGGAAGCGCAATGATGTTAAATCTAACGAATTAGACGCAGCGATAATACTTGGAGGAATTAGTATAAGTATAAAAAGCAATATGTTTGTCTGTCCCCCTCTCTATCTCAGCTACGCCTTGATTTAGAGATGTGAAGCAAACTGCATTATGTTTCTGCCACTTTGTAAGCCCCACGAAAACTATTCGATTCGAAATTGCGAGAATTTTGATGAAATAAACGGGAAATTACTTTCCGAAGTGGTGCCCGGGCTTACAATTGCTGTGAGGCAGCACGAGCACTAGGCTGCTATGGAATAATTTTTATCGCTAGAGAATATTCATTTTAATAATTATAAGTAAATGAAGTTCTATTAATATGATTTCTGTATTGTTAAAGTGTCTGTAGCAACCAAAATTTGTTTATAGTAACATAGCTGCTTATGAATGTTGATGTGAAAGAAAAGAGATTGGTATAAGTGTGTTTCTTGAAATTGCATCAGTTAATGTAAGAGATTCTCTGTACACTGGTACGCTATAGTAGATGGTATTTTTATTCATTTGTATATATA
>KZ308234.1:903658-923320 GCA_000376725.2 Ladona fulva | reverse complement strand
ATTATACAATCAGTGCATTCCTTGTCATTTCTTTTTCAGTGAAAGTTCATAAATTGAAACCTATAAATGTAATCTTTCACTAATATTTATGCAGTTTCGATTATTTTTAAGAATTTCACTGTAATGAAGGATTGAAGAACATTTCCACTTTTTAATTATTAGAATTACAGACAAGTTACTACTCAGTGTGAAGGGACGATAACAGATATATATTTAAATTAAATTAAGTTCTGTCATACTTAACGGGGGCATTTCCTATTTTTTTAATAATTTTCGAAAATTAAAGAGACAAAACTGGCTAAACCTACCGAATAAAGTATTATTCTGCATTATCTAGGAGTAATAAAGGCAATAAAAATAGTTATATTAAAACCCCTAACCTTAGGAGCAATATATGAATTAATAGCTTCCCTATGTAGAATTTTCAAATATTACTTTTCACTTTTTTTGTGCTATTTGGAAACCTCACTTTTACGCACTTAGGATTGAAATAAGTTTTCGATTGTGCGAATTGTAACCAGCAGTTTTCTCTTAAATTGAAACCCGGCACTGTCGATCGATCATCGCTCAGTTATAAAATAAATAAAAACGATAAAAATGCATTCTTTGGAATTATCTACTGACTGAAAAACTTATTTCGAAAGTGTTTATACGTTAATTGTAACACCCTTTTAATTATACTTCTAATCAATGATGAAAAAATTCCAGCATCAATAGGTTAAATAGGCAGACAACCACTTCTATTGTGACTATAAAAATGGATCAACATTCTAAACAAATGATAAGTTACCAATCATCGTTAAATGACATCCTTCGATCTGTCTGTAAAATGTTCAGACCGAAGGACGAATTCTTGGGACCTCATCCCCTCTACCATCAGCTACGAATAGCTAGAAAGGAAATGAGGCTCACTAGGCCAGATGAGGAGTGAGGAAGTGTGCTCTTTCTTTCCTCACTGAGTCAGAATGCTTTATTCAGAACAGGTCCAAGTTAGTGAAGCACAATGATAATACGAGTAACACTTTTCGTGACAATGCATAAGGAGAATCATTGATTAATGCTATTAAGCATTAATCTACAGGCATGAACAAGACTATAAGATAAGACAAGTATGTAAGAGATACGTTTTTCGCTATCCCGTACTACCAGAAGGAAAATGATAATTATTTCATTCGTCAAGATATAGTAGCAGGACCGAGATAATTCGATATCGTCATCGATTAGGACACTCTGGAGGAATATTTTTTTATATCCGGATAGCTTAATTTAGCAATACGTTAAAAAATGATTGGATAGCGCACCAAGCGTTGCAACCAACGGAAAAGTACGGAAAATAATGAGTCCTACGGAAGACAAAAAAATATAATCTAACGTTGAAGAAGATCTTCCCTTTACACCTGCAGAAAAAAGGCTCTCAGGTGGGGTCGGGAGAATGGCTGTCGGGTGGAATAGCATGTACTGTGCGGGTGATGGAAAAGCAGCTGAGGAGGGCCTCTGGGATGAGATTGTTTGCAGGATAAGGGAGGGCCGCTCCCTTCCTTCCCGGAGGATGACAGCTCCTCCTATCAGCACCGGAGTCCGTGGCCTCCCTTGTTTACTCATCCGTGGAAACTTGGGGAAATTCGCTTTTTCTTCTCTCTTCACATTTCTTTATCCCCCAAAAAATCGTTCCCAAACCCTTGGAACCGTTCTCCAGTGAATATCAATCCTCTCTTCTGCTTCCTCTCAACTCTTCCGCTGGGAATTGCTCAGATCGTGCAAATACGGTCAACCTCGCTTATACCGACTTCGATTATAAGATGGGGTCGGTTATGACGGGTCACAGATTTCTTTCCGCCCCGGAACTAGGCCTCTATTACTTCTGCTCGGTGAGGGTCGGATCGATGAGAATGTTATAAATATTTGCTCATGTTATGTATAACAGAATAGCTGAGGATGGAGTCGTTATTAATATTTTCCATGGTATTAACTAAGAGGTTCCCACTCCCATATGTTGGTGAATAATTTTAAATTGACTTTTTGGGAAGGGTAGAGAGAAATGCATCTTTCTTTTACGATTTTCCTATTCTTGTTTATAGTTATAATACTGATAATAATGATGATGATGATGATAATTAAACGTTCGAAGGGGCTCCCGGATAGCCAAGTGGGCAACGCTTTCGACTTCGGCAAAAGCGGTCCCGGGTTCGATTCCCAGTGGGGGCCTACGTGCGAAATGACCTAAGCAGCCGAAGCACTTTTAACAATGCTACTACTACTTAATTTACTACTAATACTAAACGTTGGAGTTAACGTTAAAGTTCCTCAAGTGTCAAAAAAGAATTATTCATCAAGTGAATTTTAACTTTGACACCAAAAAAATACAACCTGAGAAAGAACGGTATATATGGTTTTTACAACACACAATTCGGTCGAGCCTAATTGGTAATTTTAGGAGATGTGTCTCTAGTCTGTGGATTCAGGTTATTTATTGATCGGCAAATATTTCATTTTCTATCAGTTTTGTGAGAGGCATGAGCAGAGCCGCGCCCAGCCTATCTGCCGCCCGAGTGCGAACATAATCTGTCGCCCATTTAAAATTAAGTAACCAAAACCATATTTCCCGATCTGCAGGCAAAAATTATTTTGTAAGACTTTGAAAAACCAGTCTTTTAGGACTTCGTTCCTCAGCTTACATTGGTCACAAATCAAACATTTATGCATATTCCGTACCTGACGTAGTGAATGATCATTATGAGTTAATAGCTTACATTACTTCTGGGTATCATTATCTTAGCATCAACAGTATCCGGATGTGTCGATAAAGGGCTCCTGGATAGCCAAGTGGGAAATGCGTTCGACTTCGGTGAAAGCGGTACCGGGTTCGATTCCCGGCGGGGGCTCACGTGCGAAATGACCTAAGCTGTAGAAGCACTTTTAATAACAATACTAAGTGTCGATAAAACACGCAAAGCTATTAGGAACTTAGGAAACACTCCGATCAAATCTCCAGTAAATACAGGTTCCAACGGCTGAAGAGGAATTATTCTTGGTACCAGAAAATCTTATATTGATTCAAACTCTTCGATTAAATCCACTGCACAAATATTATTTATTTCTCTGTAGTTGCATCGCAATTTGGCCATCTGGCTAGGTGGCAACTCTGGAGGGGAGTATAACATATTAATTAACTTAGATAAAAATTGTCTGGCATACGCCCAAAAACCTCCCGGAGGCAATATTCCTATCTCCTATTGAGTTATCTACAATTCTTTCCTATAAATGTTTGAGAATCTTTAATTTCACATCATAATCTTTCCTAAATAATTCGTGGGTATCACACAGAGAACAACAAATGATGTTGTTGTAATAATGATGATAATAATAGTTGCCCACGCTTCTGTTGTCGCTCTGTAGATGGCACCGCCTCGGGGCGATGCACCCCTTGCACTCACAGAACGGCGCGGCTCTGGGTATGAGGTATGGTAACGCTTATTCGCCACGTCTATATTTCGAGATTAAAAGTCTAATGTTGAAAACCGTCAACTTATTACGAGCCCAATTTACAATAAAAACAATTGGAATAGGTGAAAAACTGACAAGCACGTTTCTACAAAGGCATCCGTCTCCAAGGAGATGGCTTTCGCAAAGGAAAATCTTAGTTGAAATGCTATTATATAACTATACATAGAACTAATATATAATCCTGAATTACTGAGCAACCTGGCATTGCCAGAAACACCTTGTGAATGTTTTCAATCAGCTATTTTGAAAGATTAGCATTCTTTTAGGATAAATGGTAGCAACTGGATAGGATAGCCTACGAAAAATGAAATAATGAGCTTCATGATGGCCAGGTGGGTGCGTGTTTGCCTTTGGTGGAAGCGGTCCCGGGTTCGATTCCCGATGGGGGGTTCGCATGTGCGAAATAACAATAGTTGTCGAACCACTTAAAAAAATACTACTACACAATAGTTTAATAGTACAAGTCTCAATCAAACTTGAGTTGACCATACTTTCAAAGTTGGCTGGAAACCTTTGTTTGCCGAATGAAATCAATTACCTTCAGTACTTTGATCGTGTGTTTTTATTACTTTACTTTCCATTGAGTTATTTTAGGACAAATACGTGTCAGGATTGAAAACGAAAACAACTTCAATGTTCACGCTTATTTTTCATTAATGTTTGATCTACTTGACTGTGTTAACATGGTTCAACTTTCCCCTACAGGTTTGTTTGGATTGGCTAATTCGAAATACGAATATATCTGTTTGCAAATCAAAGGGGAGCTTCTGAGGGAAATATAATATTGACATTTCCTTACCCTTTCTCACCAAGTATGAGATGTGGTGATTACTCTAACATCGCAGCGTATGAGCATGAAAGAGATGCGACGAGAGAAAGGATGAAAGAGAGGAGAGAATGGCGGAGTAATGAAGGCTACGGAAGGAATTTAAATTAGGAATGGGAATGCAGAAAATGAGGTTGGAAGGGTTTGGAAGTGAAGAGAAAGGAAGGAGGAAAGGGCCGGTGGGAAGTGTGGTGGATTGATTGACTGATTTATTTGAGCCTTTTGGGAAGAAAAGCTCAACTTGATCTCTCTCTACAATTTAAACCTATAAATGTCAGAGTGATTTGTACAAAATACTAATAAGCCTGAGGAGACCAACCCCGTATTCAAATTAACTCATACAATCCTATGAATTATCGCACCGTGTTTGGTACTTGATTTTGGTACCGATGAGTGTTTTCGAAATATTCAGCCGGCTGCTAAAATATCCTGCTTCAGACATTCACAAAATGAGGCAACGCCTCGGGATACAGCTGCTAATGTGGTGTTAATAATCCGCTTCGGGAAATACAACAATCCTACAGCAATGGAAACTGATAACTTTGGTGCGTATACAGCAACAATAAGCTTAATAATACAATAACGATGAACATGCCTTTATTATTAATAAAGATGACCACGAAACTAAAACTGCTGAATAAGTCAACGATGGGCAGTAATTAAGCGAATTTATTTCTCCTCAGGGTTGCTATGCAACCGGCACTGTTCAGGAAGAGATGGACATCAATTTCCAATAATGGCTGTAATAAAGTAGTGACTTAAAGCAAGAATCGGCTGAATTAACTTAATAATGATGAACATGTTGTTACTATGCGTGAAGTTTTAAGCAAAACATAGTTGTTGCTTTGACTTAATTAATTAGACAGTTACATCAATTAGGGCCAATTTGTTATACTTAAAATTCCCATTAAACTGACAACTCTCCATCTCCATTATTTATATCATTCCAGTATTATATAGTAGTAGTCTATGGAATCGGGAATCGAACCCGGGACCGCTTTCATCGAAGTCGAACGCGTTACCCACATGGCCCATAATATCATTCCGTTACAGTAACCAGTGTATCCTTCAGTATCTTTTGCACAGTTCAGGGGTTAACTTTTTATGGAAAAAGATACGAGATGAAGCAAAAGAGCGGGTTAAGTTACCAAGAAACGATAGACAAGGCGTTAAGTGGGGAAAATTAGGTCACGTGGACCAATCGAAAAATAGGACACTTGTGATAATGTGTATGGTTATCTCTTTAATATAAAAAAACACCTGAGGATACAGTTGAATCTAAGTGGAACATTAGAATCGCGTGTAAAAAAAACTAATATAACTTGAGTACAGAAATACTTAATTATATTTATTACTAGTCATACATGTGTTAACGAATTTACTTAGAAATACCTTCGGTTGAGTGGAAGGTAAATTTTAAGCAATTAATTATCGAAAACACGTTTTCAATTATCAACGAGATAGCTTAGATGGGCATTTCTTATACTTCTTTCCAAACACTAATGACTTATTTTCAATCATTTCCTAACATTCCCTTATTTTCAACCAAGTGGACCGGTGTTCTCCTTTACTGAAAGCCTGCGAGCAGTTGTTCGGTTTCGATCTGTTTCTTTGGGTGCGTAATGCCATCCCTTGCCGTTTATGGGCTCGGCATTAAAGATGCAGAACGCGGCACTTCTGAAACCATGCTGCGGTCGCGCATGCGTATAATTCACGGAGAATCAACAAAGCATAAGAGTAAGTTTTCCAACTCGTAAAATTCAAGCTCCTAAAATAGAAGAGAATATTCTCGGAAATACAGTTCTTAAGGAATTCTCCTATATCGCACACGCATTAACAGAACAACAATGCTTTATCTACAGCGCAACATTGTTACTTTATCTATTGTTACTCTTGCGCAGCATTGTTACTGTTATTAATCAAACGTAACAATCGTATCGATCACTCCCTAACAATGTAAAAAGTGCGTACGTATTGTTACGTAATGCTCGCAGTTAATCCTTAAAGTATTATCATAGATATTCCTAAAAAAATGAATTATAATTATCAATTAAACGTTTACTTGTGAGAGAGAAACAACAGATGATGTATTAAAAAAGCATTTAATTTTCTTTTGAGACGAAAGTGATTAGATTAATTATCTGAAAGAGTACACAATATTACCAATCAAACGCAAACCTACTGAGGGAGAAACAATTTTTACGACTACATTTAACAGTATTCCTTCGGCTTGAAACATCTGAGTTCCTGCTATCATTAATCGATAAACTGAGTAGTTCATTTGACCTTATATTAAAGGATTGGCGGAAGATTATCTTTCATAATTTAAGTATCAGCTTTGCTCATTATCTGGTATGATATTGAAGTTACTGAGGAATGAGTGATGAAAAATGAAGGTATCAATCTTGAATACACACTAACTGAATGAAGTTATTAGTGATATACTTAGGCCTGGAATCATAATGCACACTCAGATTGGAGTTTTACTAAACTCCTCTTTAAGATACGGGATTATAATGTTTTGTTTGAGTTGAAGTGAAGGTCATGGTTAATCTATTACGTATTTGATCGATTAGCATGGAGATTACCAGCAATTTACACTCTAACAAAAGAATTTAATAATCCAAAGTGAAAATTAGTTAAGGTCAATTTCATGCACACATTATAATACCGGGCCTTAGTGTTATTGTACATACTGCATTTACACGGTCGTCTCCCACTCAAATTATCCTATCTCAGTGATGAAAGCGGATTACCTCACTCCTCATCTCGCCTAGTAAGCCTCATTTTTTCCAAAGCTTTTTATAACTATTTCTTTACAAGTGGATACATGAAGAGTAAAAGAAAGACTAACATCCATTCTCTAAAGGAAGAAAGAACTATTTCACGCCCAAGCAAACGTTTGATTGTTGAATCATTAAAACTGAGTGTTGCAGCTAATTAAGTCAAGAATTATTAGAATTATTATTAGAATATCAATTATTATTAGAATTTAATAATAATAACAATAATAATGCGACAATTTTTTTAGGGCGAGATTGAGACTATCAAGTCTCTTCTTACATCTAACCCTTCGTTGTAACAGAAGTGATAACGTGAAAAAATTGAACATTAGTTAAAGTCCATAAATATAGAGAAATTAATGTCAATCTTTTGATATTTCCTTAAGGCAGCGGTGCCGAAAAATCGAACATTTTTGGTACGTTTTTTTAAGGTTTAAATTTTTTACGTTTCCAAAAATGGAAATGTGCCGTTAAAAAGTGTCTCTCCAACATCCGTTTCCTGTAATGCTTCGACTTATAAAGCTGTGAGTTTCCGCGCCTTGACTTTAGGTGCGCAAGCGTGTAAACACCAGGACGTTTTAAAGACAAGGGTGCGCGAGGGGAGGAAAAAAACGAGCTGGATGTTAAAGTGGATGTGAAAGAAGAGAAGATGGATGAAGGAAGCCGTGTAATTGGACGGGTAACCTGAGTGAAAGCAGTCGAATATAAGGAGATAATGAACGCTGTTTACTGAGAAAAACGATGAGACAGAAAGAATTTTCTTTTCCCAAAAAACTGGTCCGAAAGAAAAGGCGGAGAGATGAAGGTGAGATACCTCCTTAGATCGCCATAATTCCTCGAATCGTTTGAGACATATTGGATCATGAATCCTTAGATTCGGAAAGCGTTCTACGAATTCTTCTAAAGCTGCCGAGGTTCGCAGTTCTTTATTTAATCGACGCATCTCAGATTGAAGTCTTAATTGTAAAAGATTCGATTCCATCCCAGAAATTGCCATGGAAACTGAATGTTTCTTCTCGTGATAGAAATATTCGAAGACGAAAATTATATTGCTGTAACTGTCGCTGTATCCAAATATAGGGATACAACAAATAGTTGCTTTCTATTAAGAAACATAAAAAGAAACAAATAGTCAATAATGGTGGTATAAAAATTTTAAAAATGCATTGTTATCCTTTAATAATCATTACTTTTGAATCAGTAGATATAAAATCCGCTATAATCGCTTATTGTTGCGTTGTCGTATTGTCGCGTAGCGACTACTTATCGCATAGTAATATTATGCAAGTGGAGTATAATTAGAAATTAATGAAGGCGTGAAAAACAAATGAAGTTTTAGTTTTGTTATTTGCTCTGTTACAAAAAAGGGAGGTTTCTTTTGAAATTTTGCTAATCGAACGCATACTCTTAATAAAAAGTGTATGTTTTAATGCTAGATATACATTGTGTCAAATCAATCTACTGGGCTATTCTGGCCGTAAATTGGATTTTGCGTCGGTAATTGTTCACAAAATTAGTTAACAATTCAAAGCTAGCCATAAACTCCCTTTGTTGACCAAGAAGAATTGAAATAATGAAAATGGAACTGAATAAAGCTATGTATGGCTGGCAGAACGATGACAAAAAGGAAATTATATCATGGGAGGGCTGTTTGTGGCAGCTTTGTATGGGAAACAAATTACTATCATCGGTGAAAAGTTAATGATAAAATTTGTGAGAACCAATTCGTATAAATTAGTATTGGCATATACTTAAAACTTGCATGCCAAGAAGATAACAACCAACCAACTCAACTTACCTGAGTTCATCTACATCAATACCATGCAAGTCACCTTTCGGCGTGTGGCAGGGGTGTGTTATCAGGGACTGAAAACTGGAATTTACTGAAATCCTAAATGATAATAATAATAATTTCAAACTCATCTTTTAAAGCAATTTCAAAGTAATGGTTGATCAAGCTTTACTGGAACGGATGCAGTAAAAGTCCCTTAATAATTAAGAATTCATTCAATTCTCATACGTTTATCTAGTATTAACCGTTCTTCCTCATGTCCATCCGAGTTTCAAAATGAATCATATATCTTTATACGGAAACATTCGATTAAATTTCTAAAGGATAAAAAAAAAATAAATTGCTAGCATACTGTGTTAATTCACTACTTCTTATCCTGCACATAGTTGCAAAAGCAAAGTCATGGATGACCGTTTCCATCAGTTTAACTCATAGCTCTGTAATTCATTCTAAAATTAAAAGATGTACAACTTCTGAGTAAAAAATATTTAGTAGGCGACCTTCATACGTCTACATGTCGTAGCTGAAATTGCAAATACGTAGTTCCTTTTAGCTATACGCCCGAAAAACATTAAATAGATTGATTTACCCCTTCTTTCAAGCTTTCAGCAGTAACTACTCATTTAAATTGTGATGAAATAATGAAAGAAAGCTAGTAATAACTACAGGAATATAATTGAATGACCGGTTTCAGCACAGAGCCATCATCATCAGGTTCTGTGATGAATTGAATTCAATTATATTCCTGTGAAAATTACTAGCTTTCTTTCATTATTTCATTGTGTCGTTCCACGAAGTACGGACGATTAAAAAACAACATTAAATTGTGATTTTTACAAATAATTTATGGATTATTTCCTGTACAGGAATTAATGTAAAAAAATTATTTTCGTAAATGTCTTACAACATGATGTTTAACCTTAAAAACAAACACAGAAGTACTAGAGTCGGTGAGGAGAGGGTTTTCATCGAAGTAATTCAACGTCGACAGAGGAAATGGGTGGGCCAAATATTGAGAGGAGAGGGATTGCTGAAGAATGTAATTGAGAATATAATACAAGGGAAGAGGTAGAAGGGAAGACAAAGACAAAAGTATTAGATGACGAAAAGGGTAGGGTAAGCTACCTATAAACCAAAGAAATGACATTGAGTAGGGAATATTAGGGTACATGAACCAACAGAAAGGTTGAAAACTTAAGTATGTATCCTTAAAAACCAACTACTCATACCACCCTAAAGAGGCCTTCTAAAGACCGGTGTACGTACATACCCAAATAATTATTGTTTGAAACTAGAACAGCTATATCATTCAGGAAACTACGGATCAGCTTTATCGAGTCATTGTTTTAAAAATTTCCAAAAAAAAGTGTTCAATTTTTCCATTTCACCCAAGATTGCGTTCGGTGACAGCTGAAAATTTCTCCGACTTTCTAGGAAGAAGTACAAGTTATTTTTCGTCTGCGTTTACCCGTTTTATTTACGCCGCCTGGCTTTCTTCCCATGATGTATTTCCAAGGGAACTCGGTAAATTACCTCCCCTCTCTGTATCTTCCACAGCTTCCGCGCTATCTCTCTTCCCTTCCTCCTTCGCGTCTTTCTTTCAGCCTCGTCTTTCTCTCCCGCGGAATAAACTGCTTTCCTCCTCTTTCTCCCCGGCATTTCTTGCGTTCTCTCTCAACAGACAAACACTTCCTCCTTATCTCTTATCCTCCCATCTCATTTCCAATATAATTATTTCCGCTCTTTCTCAATTTCCGGGTACTTGGGGTATTTTTCATAAGAAGATAACGGGAGAAATAATTTAGTCCCAGCGATTGTTCACGCTGTACGTCCTTCTGTATTAGATCGGATTAAGGGACACTTGTGAGAATTGCTAAACAGTTGACGACTCGAAATCGGAATAATTTAGTAACGCTGAAAAAGTTCGCTGACATTTTGAAGATTCCTTTTCGACTGTGAAATATAACTGGCCTAAATAAGGTATCATTATCATTATAATTTGATGATGATGAGGTTTTCCTTTCCTTTTTGATGTAATTTTTTATGCTTGTTTGTAAAAATATGTAAACTGTATGTAAAATGATATTTTATTATGTAATTATTGTAAACGACATCATTACTATAATTGTATTCGAAACAACTGCGAAGTGTTGGATCCCGGCACCTCATGAAGAGCCAACGTTGGCTCAGGGGGGCCTTAACTATCTATTTCATTTGTATTTTACCATTTTTAAGAAAGCAATCACCCCGTGGTTAGCTTACTGAAGGATATTTAAAAAAATATTATTATTTTACTTTTACGGCGAGGTTAGGCCCGAAATGGCCTCTCTACCACCTAACTCCCGGACATATTACGTAACAATTATAATATACTAATAACAAGAAACAATTGACAACAATTTACTCAAATCTAGGAAAGTTAATCAATACATCTAAGCAATCCGGCATACATAGGTACAAGATAATTGGTAACATCAGTACATAGAAATAGTCAAATGACTGAAAATAATAGGCGGTTTAGTTGATAAATAAAAACTAAGACATACAACTAGATGAAGGCATACTGCCAGCATCAAATTTCAAAGGCCCGGATGTTATAATGTATACTTAAAATGGACTTTAACTAATGTTCACTTTAGGGCCAGGTATTATAATGTTTTGTTAGAGTACAAGTGAAGATTATAGCTAATATCTTATGTATGATGAATTAGCACGAATATGAACTATAGTCTTCAATTTAACTGTAAAAAAGCAATATAATACCAGGCCCTAAAATGGACATTAGTTAAAGTCAATCTTAAGCGGATATTATAATACCGGGCCTAACTCTTATAACTCTGGTAGGTGCGGAAAATGCCTACAGGTAAATCGCGGCCATACACGAATACGGCATATTTACAACCCCCTCCTCAGGACCAAATGTAGTTATATCAGCAATTTTCTTTTCCAGTCTAGTTAATCGAAAGCCAAATGGAAAATATTCTACTAGCAAGGGGGGTACCACCTCTTTGGGAAACGGATTCGGGCGAGACTTTCAGGGTATGTTCCTTGCTCAAAAATAATAGACTTGTTTCTGACCATTGACACAACTAGGCATTTTTAATTAATATATTAATGAGCAACTGAAAATCGGAGTTGGGAGACATTTTTCTACAAGGAAAGTTTCGCGCTCTTCATTGTGATGCGCGCGTACGGCGTGGTTGCCTAACTCCGATTTTCAGTTGCTGATTTTGCGTTAAATAATGCCTAGTTTTGTCAACGGTCGGACTCGCGTCTTCTCTTTTTGAGCAAGGAACGTAGGTACCCTGAAAGTCTCTCGCGATTACGGTTCCCACAGAGGTGGTACTCCTCTTGTAAGATATCCTTTGCCATTACATTAATTTTTCTTTTTACAATTACGAAGTTTGACCATTTGAATTTAGACAATATGTAATACATATGCGGGCTAATGTTTTTTTGTGAGTAGGACTGATATTCGCGGTCTTTCGATAAGAAAAGCTTCCCCATCCCTCGGTGGTTTTTCGGAAGTCTTTACCAACTATGTATTTTCCAACTTCTTGAGAGTTTTACTTGATGCGGGTACTTCCTTTTGGGTGAAAGTGAAAGCTAAAATATTCTACACCTCGTTAATGATCTCCTATAAGCAAACTTTATCGATAAAGGAAAATTTCAACTTTCATCTAGGTTAAATTAGCGGAATATTTTACGGAGCAAAATTACTGAAAATAACCTTCATAACTGTATCACCTTTCGGTAGATTTCCCTGTTCAAAACCCTTTCTAAATTCCCAAATAACTCACATCGCCCTTAATATCACATAATAACCTTTGCCTTTATCTTCCCGTCTGTATTTTCCCTTTGCCAGGTTTTGTATATTTTGTTCAGTATTACGCAGTAATTAATGTACAGTCAATTTTATGTCAGTAAGGTTGTGCTTTTTGTGTATAAGATACTACACTCTTGAGCATTTGGGTGAGAATTTTCGTATTTGTGGAATGGGGTTCACTGTAATTTGTATGTATACATTACAGGCCGTTCCGATACAGCGATCTGAAAGATCAGAGAAATAGATTCTAGAACGAAACGTTTCAAGAACCATTTTTCCGCGAACGATACGCGAAATTAATAGATTAGGGAAATAGAGTCATGGGACATTCACCCCCTACCAAAGTGTTTGTAATAAGGAATTTGTATTATGAGACAAAAATGTAATATGTGTGTATAAAAAATTAGGCAGAATGTTCTGAAATACGTATCACTGTATTTGTAATCATACTGTATCTGACGAGAAATAAGTTTAATTTTAGTGCTTTTTCTGAAAAAATTGTGAACTTGTGTAATCTGTGAAATTTATTAGTATTACTACGGCTTTTTCGTCTGCATATCACATACAAGTAACCACTTCATCGCTTCCCTTATTGACCATAGGTTTTTCGAAATTGATGAGTAAGCTTCACTCAGCAAAGAAAATGCCTTCATAGAAAGCTCTAGTCCCAGCTTTCCGAAAATAGAACCTTTTCTCCAAAAGACAAGCAAACGGTTGATGTTTTAAGAATATTCGCCGGAATTAAAGTCACTTCCTTCCTGTAGAACCACGCTAAAACTTTTCCTCCCTCTTCGGCTGAATTTTCTCATTATCGTTTCCCACTTTTATTCATCTCCCTTTGCGTCTTCGTAACTTTTCGCTCTTCTTGTTTTATCCGAATCATTTCTTCCTTCTCCAATGTTCTCACCACCTCAACCGTGAAATGCTCTTGAATTCAATGCATGACATTTAAGCGACTTAACCCTCCACAGATACTCGGGAAAATGCATGATTACGTAAGTTCGAAGGCCCTATTTATCTAATGAAAGATATCTTTTTCTTTCCCATCGGAAAATGAGAAGTAGAAGATCTTATCGAGAACCTTTTCAGATTCGGGGAGACGTAAAAAGAACTCGAGATTATTCGGCCTAAGAAATGATCACGTTTCTAATTCTCCGGAATAAACTGCATTTCGATCTGAAGGACTCGATGCCTGAGTATTCCATTAAAACTCGCATTTATCTTGATACCCCTGGAATTCAATTCAAGAATTTTCGATCTAGATGCACTGGGAAATACATCTCGTGATATTCTTTTATATAATGTCTCTGAATTCATCGTCCCGCACTTCTGGTTTTAATGGTGCTGACTGCTTGAATTTCGTCATTTATAAATGTTAGTGCACGTATTTTCTTTAAACTCGACTCGTCAATCGTCAGACATTGTGTATGATGAATATCGCCAGGCTCAAAACTGTTGCCTTCCACCAGATACGTAGTCAAGAGTGTGGTTTTGGGGTTCGAACATCTCCCCCAGCAAAGAGAACAGAATCAACGGTAAACGAAAGCATGGGAAACGTTTGCCTCTATCAAGTATGCGATACAAACGCCGCTGGAGATTAGGAAGGAACATACGTAAATTTAAATCTGATTCTATCATCAGGGCAGAAAGTTGCCTACCCCTGGATTTTAGGCAATTCAGTGTTTACTTAATGAATCTGAAACCCACCATGGATAAATCCAGGCTATAAACATAAACGAATACCATTATGTTATTAAATTACATGTACATTGTTACCGGGGACGTTAATTGTCGTTCTTATAACGTTAATAAACGCGAGGATCCGTTCATTATTAGATTCTTACAACAATACTGTAGAATAAACAGCTCGGTACTATTATTGTTTCCTATTATTCTAGAGGCGACAAAGCATTATTTCGCTTGCTTTGATTAAACTTTTTGAACTGGCATTGTAACATTATTGACGGGACGTTTTATAGCTATTTTGACTCACCGTAAGGCAGCGTAGATCAACGTCTGCTGTTTCCACCTCCCATTTTGGCAGTCTTCTGGTCCTACACGAATGAGAAAAAAGAAGTTGATCTTTTATGAAACGAACAGGATTGAATATCAACTAGACATTCATTTGACAGTTAAATATTCGAATTTCCTCTATGAGATTGGCAGCGAATGGTAGGATATTTCCCCACTATATTATTACAAAATATCTAATTTTCTCACAACTAATTTAAGCAAAAACTGCCCTAAGCACTCATTAAATAATTCATACGTCGAGAAATTATCAATAACAAAGACTGGGATACTGAGAAATACGTCTTACTGAGAAAAGGGTAAGGAATATATGACAATGAGAAATAATTCTAGCTTCTCTGAATAGCCACTAGCCTGTCTTAGCAGTCACTAGCCCAAAGGCTACCATTATCACCATTAGCCACCATTATCAGCAAAAAAACACTGGAGAGGGAATGAGGCTATTTTTAAATATGAGGAGTGAGGTAGTTTTTATTTTCGATCATCACAGAGCCAGATTACTGCAAGTGGGAAAAAATCAACTTCATTTCAAGTTCAGAACAATAATCTTATGAACAACTCCTTTCATGGTATTCAATAAGGAATAATGGGGATTTTAATTATTCAGAAACACTCGTACTTCATTAGCTTTCTTATTGTGAAAGCTATGAACAAGACTGAAGACTCATAAACTTTAATGGAAGATAAGTTCTTTTGTATTTTTATCTTGTATGTATTCCATTCATTAATCAGTGCGAAAGAGACATTCTAACTTGTTTTCCCGTAAAAATTACAACATCTTCAAGGGAACCTTTATTTAATACCGGCTAAAGTGCCCGTTGATTCTCCAAGGAGAAAACAGAGATAGAAGCAAATATTATTAGTCCTATTTTTTACAAAAAATAAAACAACATTTCTCATCGGGCCGCGATTCCCAATTCTTATATGTAAAAGCAGGATGAAATCGGATTCAACAATGGAACTAGTCGTCATGGAGACGTTTTGTTTACAGCGTTAAAATTTTTAGAAACGTTTCGTTTATTTCATCAAAATTCTCGCTATTTTGAACAGAAAGAAATATTCGACTGCCAAAATAAGAATCTTCATTCAATTTCCCTTCTCTTAGTTCTTGTCTCGATTTCGTGCGACTATTCTTACTTATTTAATTTTGCAAAAGAAACCAACCCTGCAAGCGATAAAAGTTGACTAAAATGAAGGACGGAATCAGTCGTCAGTGGGAACCAGTTGTTTACAACCACAAAATATCACAACATGATCGCGTATTTTATCCGTAATTCTGAATCGAAAGCAATGTTGTTCCACGACCGAAATCAGAATTTCCATTTAATTTCTCTTCTTTTGGTGCTCGTCGCAATTTCGTACGGCTATTTTTCTAATTTAATTTTGCAAATGAAATACCGATGGCTGCAAGCGACAAAAGTGAGTTTTACATGCATTCCTTATGGAAACATTTTTAAACGTCTGGAGTCGAACCTGGGTCGGTCAGGTAAATGAAGAGTAGCCTATTGTCTTTCCTGGGAAGACATTTAATATTCTTCAATGTTTGAAAGTTGTGCGACTTCTGGTTCACGAATTTGTGGCGAATTCGACAATAACAACAACAACAACAATAATAATAATAACAACAACTACTACAACAGAAATAATAATAACAACAACAATAATAATAATAACAACAATAATAATAATAACAACTACTACAACAAAATAATAATAACAACAATAACAATAATAATAACAACAACATTCATACACACACAGAAAAATATCTACTTTATATATAAGGTAGAACGTAAGCAAATAACGTAAATGTGATGAAGACAACTGAGCAATGCAATGCGCAGAAAAATATTCTGTGGGATGGGCATATATCCATCATTCTTCATACTCACTCAAAACTTACATAAAAACTACGCATAGCTTATGTTCCCATCTCTATTCTCGTTTAAAAAATTAGGTATTTCTCTCATTCATTACAACTGAGGCGCATATTTCACGTTCAGGCAGCCAAAGCCTGATTTAATTTCCGCATAATAGTCATATTTCATTTCGCGTGGATTTGGAACACGAAGCCCGTGTACCGCTACGTCATTGTGCCATATTAAACTCGCGGGAGATTATGCATTTTCCGACTGCGAATGGACTTTTTCAATTTCACGGAGGGAAGAATGTAATTTCATCTAAAAATAATTGACCGAAGTAGAAAGAACATTTGCCGCGCGGTTCGTTGCATTGCGGCGTAAGGAACACCAAATTGGATTCCATTCCTTACGGGATCGCCTCGAAGCATCTGTGGTTGCAAGCGGAGGCTGTGAGCGGACAAACATTTCGGCGTTTCCCTTCTCGATTTTCCGAGACGGATGCGACTCCATTGTATGCGCTATACAGTGGACGATCTGCAAGTACACTGACTTTATGACATGTACATAAATATCCAGCAAGCCGCGTTTCGGCGTGTGGCAGGGGGTGTAAACACCAAGCCTTTGAGTTTCTCTTATTTTAGGCTCATTATTGGGTCGGCCGAAGTACCTGGGGGTGGCATAATACCAATTGCGTCTTCGGCAAATCTCTGACTATATCAAGCAATCTCAGCCTAGCTTCTAATCTCCTTTCTTTTAAGGATTCCAAATCTAGGTCTGAGAGCATTTCTTAACGTTTGCTTTTCTTTTGCAACAAATTTTAACAAATCGCATCGCCCTGCGGTGCAATTTCTCGTGTTCGCGGGTACACGTTTCATTTGCTGCATCTCATACACCCACCGCTTATTCCAGATATGGCCTGAACAAGGCGAAGTAACATCGCTCTCTAACCTTTTCATCGCTTCTACCATCGCTGCACTCAATGAAAACGAGATTTTTAGAGTAGTATTGTTAAAAGTACTTCGAAAGCTGAGCTCATTTCGCTCATGTTGGCTCCTATACCGACTTTAGAACTCAACTTAATAGAACGGTCATTAAGAGAAACATTATCAATGTTTTATTTCAGTTATATGGCCAACGTTAAAAAATAGAGGAATGTACAAAAATACTCCTATCTTCATATCTTGAAAACATACATAAGTATTCTACTTTTCGGTAGGTTCATGTGCCCTAATTTTACTTAACATCATTTCTTTCGCTACTTGGTAACGTACCTCACCCTTTACGTCATCTAACAATTTTTGTCTTTGTCTTCCTCTCTCTGCTGTTTCCCTTGTATTCCTTCGCCAATTACATTCTTTAGCAATCCCTCTACTCTTTATATTTGACCCATCTATTTCCTCTGTCAACGTTTAATTACTCCAATTAAAATCTTCTCTTCCCCGATCATTTACGGTACGTCTGTGTTTGTTTTACTATCGACCTAACTTACTTTTTCCATTCTACGCCATACCAAGGTCTCTTCTCCTCTCCTTTGTTATCCTCATATATTAGGGTGCATGTTTCACACCCATACAGGAATACGCTCCCAAGCAATATCTTGATAAATGGAATAATTTGAATATCTCATAAGATAGAATTCATGAAGACACAACCAATAATTGGGAAAGGAGAGGCTGATAGCTAGAATATAAGTTTAAAAAACAGACTTTCGGTAAAATCATGGCATTTTAGAATTTCTCTGCATTGATGAAGACAGTGGTAACTGGGTTTCATAATATGTTTTACGTAGTATAGATTAGATATGGCAGAACGAGATTTATTAAAAATTACTTTACTTTGTTGTTAATCAGATATTTAAATCCTAGGGGTAAGAAAAGACATTGAACTCTTCTAAACGATCTTCCTATAATCTCTTTCTATAGAAACTTTGCTCCTTTAAGCGTAGGTTAATTAATAGGATATTTTTCCTGTAAATTCTGGCTCAGGATAGGGAAGAATGTAGCTTATGATTACTATAGTCTCAGTCTTGATCATGGCTGTGATTATATGAAAGCTACTGAGGTATAATTAATGTTATTACCAGCAGTTATTTGGTCACTAACTATTTAGTGTTAAGTATTATCTCCATAGTCATTATTCTGCAATAAGGAGGAGGTGTAAGGAGGATTTTATGCTGATATCTCCCACTAAGTGTACTAAGGAAAGTAAGGGAAAACTACCTCATTCCTAATCTTGACTCTGGAGAACGGTTTAAGGTTGAAACCGTCATCCGGGCAGAATACCCTACGGGCGACACCAAATACACAGACACGAGTTTCGAAAAAAGACTGTAAAACATGAAATTTTGATAGAAATATCTGGCATTAGACATGCATTTTTTACACGGGAAGTGGACGGAAAGAGAGAAAATTTAGTCTGCCGACTCTGTTTTACGAAATTAAATTCCTGGAAATCTGCAAGCAAAGGAATCCACGCATGAATTCCACAGGGATTCAAACATTTCATATAGCTTATAGTTAATTTAGAAAGGAAGAAAATCTCGTGATTTTTATGTGCACTCTGGAAGGAAATAAAATCTAAACGAAGTCGCAATGAAAAATAATTCTGCACGAGGAAAATTGATGCAGTATCTACAGCACTTTGATAGTCACGCGTTTCTAAAGCATTTTTTAGTTTATGCGTCAGAGAATTAGGTTTTTAATTCAAAGTAATATAGAGTGTATCTAGGAATGTGAAGCATACATGTACGTATTAATATACCAAAGATATGAAGCGAATGTTAAGATATAGCCACTCACATATAAACATTTATAGAATCAAAGTTTGGGAATTGATTTATTACAAAAATCTTCCGCCACTTTAATTGTATTTAACAGTAAATACTTTATGAATGACGGTATAGTACTGTCGGAAGTGAAAAACCAATAAAATTTAATCGTGACAGACTCAATACCACGTGCTAGAAGGATGCTATTATCAAGGAGGTATTCAGAGAAGCACAAAAAGGACTTTAAACAATAATTATTATTATTATAACA